>JAODJX010000043.1:10709421-10723514 GCA_026776945.1 Isichthys henryi
CATTGCTTCCGGGATAGGCTCCGGACTCCCCGCGACCCAGTAGGATAAGCGGTTTGGAAAATGGATGGATGGATGGACCTTGCAGAGCTTAAGAGGAGCACTGAAATCATATAGTCATATATTTCAGTTGCTAGTTGCTAGGATTTGGCAAATCATTGCAGTCCTCGTTCAGAAGATTGGCATTGCTTCTGCCTCAGTAGGACCATAGAATAATCCCAGGGACTGAACTTCTACCATAATCATAAATACGTAGGATGTCGATGAATAACGCAAAATAAACCTGATCTAACACAATACACAGAAAGTATTCAAGATGGCACCTTAAGAAATCAAAAGATTAACAAAAGAGGAAAAAAACTGCAATATTCACCTCTGTTTACTGGATGTTCTTCACAAAAATTAAATAACAGTGGAAATATTCAAGTGTTTAAGAGATTCTAGAAGATTAAAATTCAAACCATTCGCTACATTTTCAAACTATGTTGACTATGACCTTAAGAACGGATAATGACATTTACAATGAATACGTCAGAATATACAGCTACTTCAAAATGCACATTTCCTAACGGCTTCATAAACAGATCCCACATAACCAGAGGGACAACACTCAATCAGTCGCAAAACACAAAAGTGATCACTCGACTTTCAGAACATACATTAACAAAATGCAATATATAAAAACCTTTTTATGGAGATAAGACAACAGAAAAATTGCACTTCACCAGTTCATCACATGCCTTACATGGTAAAATATTTTGATAAAAAAAAATAAAAAATCAGCGAGACTGAAAGACATTGCATAGGTGCCTATTTAATAATACTGGAAAGTAAAACTGTTTGCTACGTTTGGTGTTTGGGGAGTCAGTGAGATTATCACAGCTGCACGTTATTTTTCTTAAGGCACAAGGAGTCAGACATCTAAGAGACGGAACATTTCAGAAAGATCTTAAATAATCAAACGAAAGCGTCACACAACTGCGGGTTTTCCTCAAATTATTATTCATATATACCAGAACTGAAGAATAAAAATCACATAACTAAATGCACTTTTAACTCCTTTGCGGTCTTTAAACTGTCAGGACTTAGACGAGATTCACAGCCCACGCACCCCTCTGCCATTCCAAAGACAGGCTCCTTTCAATCAAAAGAAAGAATCCCTTTGGTGTCACGTTACAAACAGTTTACAGTACACACCATGCAGTACTTACATCATGTCTTAGCACCCTTTTAAAGCTAAAGGCAGCGTGTTACAGCACAGTTCCCAAAGGGATGCATGTGCTAACTGTCACTCCAAAGCTTAGTGTAGTATACCCTAGTTTAATATCTTTACTGGTGGCAGGTATGTTTTTTCTCTAAAAGCAGTGGTGATACTTGGGATTTGCCGAAGACTTAAGCAAACCGACACCTCGTCTTAGCACATGTATATTGTTTGAATGACATTGACGCAAGAAGGGTGGAGGAAAATAAAAACAACATAAAATAAAACAGGCCTTCGTGCGTCAGCCTCTTAAAACAGGGCCCTGGCAGTTATATCAGAATCTTAAAAAGGTCTAGTGAAAAAATTATTAGTAATAATAAAAAACTTGTATAGTAAATTATATAAAGTTCATATTCTGTGGTCAACCCTAACCTCTGAAGGAGCACACTGTAGCCAGATACCTCCAGCATTGTGGGTTCAAATCCTCTCCCAACCTCTGTTGCTGCTGTTTGCATGTTCTTCCCATGTTTTATAGTTTTCACACACACTCTAGACACACAGTTACCTGGTGTCTCTATATTGCCCATTGTGTGCCACCACCAATAGACAGACGTCCCGTCCAGGGTGTTTCCTGGCCTTCCGCTTCTTGGAAAGGCCCCTGGTCGACTCTGAACCAGATAAGCTCGGCAGACGGATGGCTGAACAAAGAGAGCTAAAAAAGTATCGTCAAAATGCCACTTCTAGCGCAAGTGGGCTGTCACACCACGGATGCAATTTTCTGGCAGCGCATAGAGCGCTCGCTATCAGACTCCAGCTTCTCTGTCTTGCATTTGCCCCAGCATGGCAACAGGGACAGAAAAAGGCCGAAACCTCCAAGCAACACGCATCCCCCACTGAAGAAGAAAGCAAAGTCATAGGATTGCGTCCAGTCGAAGAACCAGCCTGAAAGCAAAGAATATACAGGTACTTTAGTCTTAGAACACAGTCAAGGACCTCGAGAAGGTAAAAACATAACAGGGGACTGATTATTTAATCAAAATGAAACATTGTCTAGTGCGGTGTTACCCAACCCGGTCCTCAGGGACCCCCAGACAGTCCACATTTTTGTTCCCTCCCAGCTCCCGGTAGGGGGAGCAAAGATGTGGACTGTCTGAGAGTCCCCGAGGACAGGATTGGGAAACACTGGTCTAGTCTATACGGAGCTCACATATTTTCACATTGTAACAGAAATATTGACACCACAAAGATACAGTAAGAGTTCAGGTGGGAGTGAGCACCTTACCTACAACTGGAGCACCGAGCATAGTCCCAAGCCCACCGAAGAACATCAGGATCCCGTAGGCTTGACTTAGTGCTTCAAGCCCAGCAATTTTAGCGGTGATGTAGGGCGTGATACCCCAGTTGCCCGAGAAAAATCCCAGCACCACCGAGATAATCTGGAGGCTGATGTAGCTTCCACATGTGGGAATGACAAGAAGGGCAACTCCTGCGCCAACCAGTGTGAATAAGTATAAATACATGACACTGATCCACCTGACATCAGCGATCACACCCAGAACCAGCTTGCCCAGGCCGGTAGTGATGGACACGATGGAGACCAGAGGTATAATGCTGATGTCTTCGATGAGCCCTTTGCTCTGGGCTACATCCTCCATGAACAGCACAGGAGGTGAGGCCCCAAGGCTGAAGAGAAAGAGACTAAAGCAGAGGGACACGAAGACCCGATCCTGTAAGAACCGGCTTGTGGCATTAATGTACTTGGAGTAGGCCTGCTGTGCATCCTTGATGACCTTCAACAGGTTGTAACCAATAAACAGTTTTTCACTGTGTGCCGTTTCCACATTGCTGTGAAACTTTGGGCTGGAAGCTGTCAAGCACTTCTCATCGTACCCCATGTCATTAATGGGGTCTACTGTTACAGGGGGTTTCTCCGGCAGGGCGGGGAGCTGTTCCTGGGCTCGCTGCAGTGCTGCTTTCTGCTTTAGGAAGTAGCCCGGTACGTGTAGAGGTCTCATTGGACCAGCACAGGCTATAAGGTGCAGAGCTAGGGCCCCAACGATCAGCAGACACCATTCAAGTCCGTAAAGTTCCATGAGTTCCACTTGAGCAGTGGCATACAAGAAACCCCCAACATTGGTCCCTGCAAGGCACATACATCTGTGAGACACTCACACAAGATTCATATGTGATAAGAATGCTTCTGGAAAAATGTGAATGTTAAACACAGAAATGAAAAGCCCAATATGGTTCCAGAAATGCCTAAGGTACAAAAAAAAAATTAAGCTGTGTACCTGTAGTTACAATTCCGAGGGCGAGACCACGTTTCTTGTCAAAATACTGGCAGGTCATGGTTACTGTGGCAGCGTGAACAAGGCCGCAGCCCAGCCCTGTAGTAAAAGGGAACAGCATTTAAAAAGAATATCAAACCGCAAGGAGTAAAATCATCTGATGGTTGAACTTGCGTGACATATTACTTCAAGATTGGTATCTCAGACATACAATACAGAAACCTAATATAGAGGAATATTGTAATTGGCTGGGCAGTTCCAGTCCTGATGGATGTCGAGATAACTGTTTTTTGAAGCTCTTTGAATCATTACTTAGTAACAATTTGAAATATCTACAACAGAGCTGAAAATTATTATTTAATACAAAAAGTTCATATTTGCCTTCTGCATATGTGTTCAACTGTAGCTGATGACTGGCATCACCTACCCATGCTAAACAATACTACTACGGTATTTTAATTAATGAGGTATTTTACACAATCAAACGTGGAAATCAATGTGCTCTTTTTCTGGACACATCTTCACATGCTTGCTGAGTTGACACCATCGCTGACCAGACACTATGACCTCGAAGGACAAAAAGGCAAAACTAAAAGCAGGACGGCTGCACACACCAACGACAGTTCCGTAGGAGAAGATTAGGAACGGGACATTAGGGGTGAATGCACTGAGCATCAGGCCACCTGACACCATGACGCCGCTGAAGATCGTGACAGGTCTCGCACCGAAGTTCATGACGCAGGCGCTGAACACGGGACCTGGAGGGGGGACAGAGAAGCAAGATGCCAACAGGGGAAGAATGTCCAACCGATCTTCCAACTACACCATACTCTACCATACCAAACCACACCAAGCTTCCAACCATAGTCATACTGGGCAGCACAAGCCAGGAAACCCCCCAGACAAGAAACCATTCCACCAGGATTCCAGTAATTTAGGTAGTATTTCACCTAAATGCCTCCTGGGTTTTCTTCTCCAACTTAGGGAGAATGGACTCGCAGTTTTGTACCATTGGGGATACGTTCATATCATTTGTACCTTGAGGAACAAAACTGTACCAGGTCAGTCGCACTTTTTCCTGACAGTGTAGACAGTTTTTTTTTGTTTCAGGTCTCAGGACTGTTTGTATGTGTGTATGCAATAAGATATGGCCACCATTAGGACGTAAGCCAACGTAAATCCATCAGTCAGAGATAAAAAAAAGGGAGGAGAGTCCAGGAAAGAAATGGGGAAGAACAACAAAAGAACTGTCATTACTGTTTTACACTCTCAACGTGAAACAGAATGCTTGACACACCAGGAGAAATGGATTAACTGGAAAATCTGCCACCAATGGACACTAACATTTCCAGCAACTCTTTAATATTAATATTGTGACATAATCTAACGGTCGATCTGCTTTTCCTGAAATGAGAGGGTCCACTCGAATATAGTGCATTGTATTTATGACCACCAGACTGCCTCCATCGTGTGAGAAACGCAACAAAAAAATAATCACACAGTCAGCATTGCATACACACCACCCAGCACACCAGACAGGGCACATAACTGAACATCAAGGCGACTGTTTCATCATAAACCAAAGTGCCTATTACTATGTTCTGAGGCAACAGATAAGAAAACTGCACAGGTCAGCCATTAAAAGTGACTTTTTTGCACTATAACCCCCAACCACCTAAGGGTAATGGTAAATTACATATGGTACTGAATATTAGCAACCTCTTTCAGTAATTCAGTAACCCAGAATTTTGCATGATGGATCGACGTACGGATGGATCATGCAGTCCATGAGGCAGCTGGTGGTAACCACGGTGATCCCTTCTCTTGTTGGACAATTATTCTTTGACAATTGCAGCATATTAGGGCTTCTGCTGCATCAATAAATATCCTGCATTTTCAAATAGACCTACTTCTTTGGTGAATAGCTATACTGAAATGTGACGCATCTCAGTGTCACCTTAATTTTATTAGAACTCTGCCCACTTTTGTGTGATTGGTAAATTCCTGTGTTTCCGGTACCAGAAAATGTAACAGAAAAAGAGAACAATAGCAACATACTCACTGGCAACAAGTCCGATACCAGACACAAGAGACCCGACCCAAGCCGTCAGTCCCTTCCCCTCCTGGAAGACAGTGAGCCACTCTGGGAAGAGAACACCAACAGCCTGCGTCTGTCCGTATGCAAGTAGCTGGGCCATGAAGGACACCAACACAATGATCCAACCCCAACCTCCATCTGGGGCTATGTCTGTGCTGTGCGGTTCCATCCTGTGAGACAGTTACAAGAACAATTCCTAGCATCAAAAGAAAAACGCTAAAATAACGACCATCCAGATAAAGGAAGACAGTCAACTAGAATACATGCATTGTTACCAACTACAACAACAGGACAACTGCGCTGAAGACATACACAGATATTTTACCCTATGTGTCTGTCAGTTAGAGAGGTCATCTGTCTTGCTTAAGTCGCAATACATCGCGCATACTTTTTACTCACATCCCGGCTTTTATATCATGCAGAGTACGCATGCATGCATACAAGTGCTACTCTGCATGAAATTTGCCTGCGTGTCGTACAACAAGCGTAATTCAAAGTACAGTTTGTAAACGGACGACTTCAGATGCCGTGTTCTAAAACTCTGAAAAACAGAATAATGCATGTGGCATAGTAAAGATAAAAACCCCAAAAATGTATCAAAGTGGAAACTGTTACTTCGAGCCAAATTTCCCATGTAAATGGTGTAAATGATGGCAAAACGTAGTGTTACAAACTTATTCCCTTCCTGCGTTTTCGTGATTCCGAACCATCCGCGCTGCGGCGGACGGAAGGTTAATACATCATTAGGTTTCTGATTGCTAGGATTTTAGCGATTTCTTCTTATTATTTAAGCGATTTCTTAATTATGTCTAATAGGCTACTCGGCGGAATATGTCCAAGTTTTCTTTAAAATGTTGTAGTGCATCCCTCTAGATGAACTATACAAATTTTCTTAAACGCTTTATTCTTATTTATGTATATATATGCATACTTTTCCCAACAACATACTGTAGTACATAACCAGATATGAACGAAAATTGTTAGATTTCCTCTAATCCCGTTCATATCAGTTATTTTATTATTATCCGCAGTCACTGTGCCTTACCTTTCCGATCGTGCACACCTGCTGAAGTTTACTTATTGTGACCCAGGCGAGGGTAAAGCAGCTGACGAGCTTGACCGGTAATAATAAATTTCGATTTTCTTATCATACTGCTAAAGAAAAAGGTTTCTCTAAATTTGTCATTTAGGAGCAGCGTAAGGTCTAAGAAACACAGCCATCCCGCGTTAAACCTTTATACTAAATGAAACCACCATCACCGGCGAGGAAGAGCAAACTGGACTGGAGCCCAGTTAAGTGTCGCTTTTGTTGCCAGCGCTGGAAACCGGTTTGAAGCTGTTCTCGCTGGTCCGGGTGAAATACGATGTATACGATGCTTTACTGTATTCGTTGTCCCAAGCATGATCAAAGCATTGCGCTTAATTTTTTAATTATATTGCAGAGTAGGGGGGGCACACAAAGAATTACTTTTTATTTTGCGGTCGTGATAGGTATCACTTATCACCCATCTGCCACTTATTTTCCTTAACCTAAATCTAAAATCTCATAAATAATGGTAAAAGACCAGTTTGTATGTTAATGACGGCCATATAACTGCAGGCCGCTGAATCTATTGGGCTTATATTGTTATGCCAGACGAAACCGGGGAAATGTAAAATTATTGAAAATATGTAAAATATCCGTTGAAAAATGTGCAGCATTCTTTTAGTTGAAGACCGTTTTACCATCCATCTTACCAGTTCCTCGGGGGGAAAGTTTTGTGGAGTAACGCACAAGTTGTTCAAATAATCGATTTAGGCTGGTATTGATGTTGATGCAGTCAATCCGGGGTGGGGGATCGGGACATTATTAAAGAAGGGTTTCTCTGGGCGCTATAAGAATTCAGTTGATAATCTTCCACGCTTCCTAAGTGTTTGCTGCTTCCTATAGTCCATGTGGGGCCCTAGTAAGCTTCACCGCCGGCCCCCCGACCATTGCATCCGATGCCAAAACAAATTAGCAAATAATGAATTAATAAAGTGAAGGACGAGTAGGAAAATGAAGATTTCTCATTATTTAATTTTGTTTAATAAGTGTAATAACGCAATAAATAACGTAGCGTCGGCGAGCTGCCTTCCGCTAACGGAAGCCAATTTTCATGTTTCCCATCATGCTCACGCTGCTGGTGTCAGTGACCTGTTTCGTGTGACAAGTGTTCCTGACATATAATGTCATGTGTAGCGTCAATGTTTGTAATGTTAGTATAGAGACCAATGTACCCACCGTATAGCTGTATATTACCTATCGAGGGTGGTGGGGCCTGTGGGCGGTGGTGGGGCCTGTGGGCGGTGGTGGCTTAATGGTTAGGGACACCCACTTATAACTGAAAGATTATCGGTTCAAATCACCGACCAGCAAGGCACCACTGAGGTACCCCGAGCAAGATACTGCTCCCTGCTATGTCACATTGTCACATATGGGTTAAATGCAGAGAACACATTTTGTTGCTGTGGTGTGTCAACAATGACAATCACAAAATCCTACCTATGTGTCCATAGTTAGTAAATTGTTGCTATTACATCTAGTGTGAGAGGCTTTTTATGGGCTGTCAATGGGAATGTCTGATGTATGTCAAGATGCTGCTTTGCTTTCTGCCTGCTTCTCTGGAGTCTACATTTGCTGGGCATCACAATATAATACGAGCCTACTAAAACAATAACGCAATCACAAATTACAGTTAATTTCTTTGACACCGTTTGCTTTAACTGCATTAATTTTGATACCCAAACTGCAAGCAAAACTGTGCAGTGCTCATGTACCAAGACAGTGTGAAATAAGCTGACGCTATAGGATTGACCAGACCTGATATAATTTCCCTATTAGTGAGACGTTTTGGTGATTTTGACTTCTCACTCTTGTGTTTGCCTATATATTTAGCAGCACTTTTAAATGTATCTGAAGCAGAAAGGTATGGACCAGTCACACATGGTGATTCTGCTTGACAGTTTTCTGAAACTAATAAGCACATCCTTTTAAAAGTGACACCCAAGATAGATTTTTCCCTGATTCAGTCAAAGCTGTCAAGTTAGGTGGCATATGTCCAAGGTGTCATTTACAGGCCTATCTGTGCTGTATACAGTGTGCACAGAATGTCTTGGGATACCTAATACTGTAAAAATGCTGCAAATACACTGATTTTATAACAGAAGTCTACTGACAAATAATGTTTAACATACCTGCACATACCTTCTACACAGACATTTTTTTAAGTGCCATCATTCTTTTTGACTAACTCATTAAGTTCTGTGTTAACCCTTTTGCTGTTCATTGCATCTGGAGACACTGGCTCCCAAAGGGAAACTAAAACATGAATGTTTGGTATTTTATGTTAATGCAAAGGTGTTAATAATAAAAATGACCCAATGAGACCGTTTGTTAATGAAGCTGTCAGAATTATAAGCTGTTAAATTGAAACCTAAATCATAATTCTATTACCGCTTGAAATAAATGATTTACTTAAAACTACAGCTCTTCTAATGTGATTTTTGTAAATAAAAAAAGCAATGAATAAATCTGCAATTTTTACTGAATTAAGCAAGCATCCAAAAGCTTTGTGAGCGTCGTACATCGAATAGTCAGAGTAGGCTGGGTAGCCAAAAATCAAGGGTGTTATGAAGGTGATAACCATAGTTAAGAGTATTGCACTAAAACATGAATACGGCATGAACCTTTTGCATAAAATTCACATTTTTCTTTAGTAGCTGAATCGGAATAGAGCCGTCTTTGTCAAAGCTTTGCTGGGATGACTTGACATTCTGTCCTGTCGTGTTAACATTCATCAAGCCGACAAACTTTGCCCCTGGAGCACAGATGGAATAATTGAAATTGCTGGGAAGGTAGCTGCACTCCAAGCAGACATTTTACATGTGGCACCCAGAACCGGGACTTATTTTCACAGCACGATTTCTGTGATTGAGATGGAAACAATATCAGATCTCTTTCATAAGACGTTTATCATGAATTCTTAAAATGAGTGACTGGAAAGGCGTCAGATTCATAAGTTGATCATCCGCTGTTTACAATTTACAATTACTGCTCTTATGTTGCACAAACGCTGTTGAGATTTGATTGCTGACATTTATATCTACAAAAAATATTTGTAGATTTTTCTGGTGTGCAGACATTTGCAGGGCTGGAGTTCAACAATAGGTAAATTATGATAACCTGACAATGCTACTTGTAATCACTCATCTACTGGTGTAAATGTTGACTTTGGGAATATAACTACACTAACTTCGATTAGTGAAAATGGAGTTCAGTGGATGTGATCCCATTTGGCGGGAGCTGTCTGGGGAACAGAGGGTCCCGTACTTGAATGTTAGTGTTGGCAGCAATTACAGTTGCTGGAAGAACATACACTTGACCTACAACTGACCCGAGCACTGACCGCGTTGCAAAGTAACCTCTACCAGCTTCTGCCTTGAAACGAGGGGATGGTTCACAAAACAGAAGGACACAATTAGTACTTCCAGAAAACATTAAGGTTTCTTCTGGATCTTTAGGCACTCATGTAATTGCTCTGAAGCTCAGGTAGAACTTCAGAGAAAATAGTACCGGGCCTGTATGTCTCCCCTTTCCAGACCGGCTGCCTAACTGAGTTATACCACAATACTGAAGGATCAAGCCCAGAAGGGTACTGGGTTTTTTGCAAGTTCAGTACTCATTCTGAAAAACACAAACGTCGAAACAAATGGATCTTACATGATCAGGGGGGAAAAAATGAGTTTCCACGGTTGATTTATTGACCATATATCCTCTATCTTTAGAACTTAGAGATACAACAAAAGCCAGAACACTGTTCTCCTTGGTTATGTAAGCGGGTGGTTCATGGTGGCAGCAGGATTTGGGGACACATTGACAGGGAAAGTTACATTTATCTATACATCTATTTTACTACAGGTCTAAGTATTTAGAAATGCAGCACTAAGAGACACAATACAAAGACCTCATTCATTCTATTTAAAAACAGTTTCCATGTGGATAATACTAAGATGCACTGACCCAATTAAACCGTCAATTTCTTTAACAGGGATCTAATTTGCTATCCACGAAATTCAAAGTGACATTAAATATAGATTATGCACAAAACAACTGTAAAACAAGGCCTTGGGGAAAATAGTTCAGTTAATGGATTTAGACAAGCATTATGTACCTTAATCATTGATGCAGCCATTACTGGATTTTCCAATTGAGACAAAAGACCACTTAAAATAATGTCTCAGAACTGGCTGACAAGTTTCAGAAAAACAATTGCCCTAAGTCATTCAGTTTGTGCTGATTGAAAGTACCATATGTAGAGGAATTCAACGATCATTTGTGTATCGAAATGCCGAAACGCCGAGCAATGTTACAGGTTTAACTACGCAAGAAGTTGCCAAATGAGTTTTGCACATCAATGGAAAAACCACCCTTGAAGAAAGAAAAATAATTAAAAAAAAAACTTTGTGATATTGATAAGTAGCACACGGACCTACCTTTGCGGTGAAAGGAAAAAAAAGCACAAAGGGTTAAAAATAAGGAGGGTCTTGCCATTAGTCTGATACATTGTTTTGTTCCAGCTGACCTCGTCAATCAAGAATTCATTACAAGATTTGGGGCCAAAGTACATGCACACAGATGCTCTTAAATCATGGGAGTAAGGAGGTAATATCGATGGTTCATTTCAACCATGAACTTCTGAATTTAGTACGTCATAACAGATGAATGATTGTCATATGTAATTGAACTACTTTTTTTTTTTAAAAAAAAGCAATGACTGTAAATTTAGTTTCCTAGTTTAACTGTGAATGTACTATGTTCAGAGTTGAGACTGAACAGTTCATGTATGAGCCATGAAACTAAGAAGCAAAACCAAAATGCGAAGTTTCAATGTTGCAGAATGAATATTTTTTGCAAAAAAATAAACCTGGCGAATGAATGTCCATTTAAAAAAAAAAAGTGTGCAATGAAGGTATAAAAGGAGGAGCGATTTCTGACAGGCAAATTGGCACGACCAGACAAAGAGCCTTTTCGAACTATCAACGCTCTTGTCGGTGATGCGCTTGTTGATGGACATCCCATATGGATGTAAATGCCTGTGCAAGAATGAAACCGTTTTGTGGGTGCAGGACTTTGAGATTTACCCATATGAAATGAACGGGAGCAGAAAGTTAGTTGGGCTGAACCGGCCGGGTCTCCTTCCTTCGCTTCCTCCACTGCTATTTCTCCAGCTGAGGATGTGGTGACCACAACGTTTCGGTACTGATGGACCAGAGTCAAGCCAAACGCTGGCTGAACACAGGAACTACAAAAGCATATACATCCACAGCACCTCTCAGACTACAGATTAAGGCTTTAATTATTCGATGTAGGGAAGAAAAGAGGAAAAAAAAAAAGCTAGATAATGCTTACATGTAGCAATACCACAGTGAGGTAAGGCTCAAGGGCGTTTCATCCATTAATGATAGCAGTAAAACATGAGCAAACTTTACATTCATTTGTCAACAGTCTCAAAGAGAAGCAACCCCCACAACAGCAAACAGGATTCAATCAAAAAAATAATACTCAACTGAACAAAATTTGAGCTCTGAAATGTTTATGAACTCCATGGTTAATGAGCTTCTCTCCCCAACACTCCATGAGTATATATACACAAAATAAAATTTGAAAAGAAAAGAAGATGCAAGTTTTTTTTAAATTAAAAAAAATGCCCGTTTTTGTGGGCTTTTGGGCTCTGTAACTAAATTCACCACAGTTGGTCAACAAAAGCTACATGCCTCAGCCAAGGGTCAAATGAAATAGTCCCAAAGAATGACACGTTAATACCGGGACAGGGGTCACAACGAAGTGCAACTGGGGAGCTGGGTACTTCAACCTCAGAACGTTATTTCAAGTGGCACACTGCAGGAAAATGACAAATCCAGAGATTGCCAAATATCTGTGCCCGAATGGCTTAAGAACTACTTTTCTGTTTGTTTTTGCCTAAATCGTGTAGCTGTAATTCAACATGAATCGGTGCAAGTGCTTGATTTTTTTTTGAGCTTTTAAAAGGTGAAGAGGAAGCAAGAGAACCCACTCCCCCCCCCCCCCAAATGAACTCACAACACAAGAGGCCGAGGTCGATCATCAACATGAAAGAGGGAAGTCATTCTTAAGACTATCCATTCACAAGTACTAACTACAGCTGAGATTTCAAACACTTTAAAATGACACCTTCACAAATTCTGCATATCTTACAAAAAATACACTTGCCCTAACATAGAATGTTCTCTCATGCCATTATTGCAAGTAGGCCTATATGCTGCAGCAGTATTATTCTTAGATGTGGATGGTGCTATGCTGTAAATATTCTGCAAAATCACAGTGGTGGTAGTTGACACTGCATATGGCATATCTGTGACGAGAAATCTGGTTTCAAATATATATATATATATTTTTTTAACATATATATGGTATATACTTTGCTTTTAGATGAAACGGATTCAGATAGGTTTGTATGTAATGGGCAGCAGATTAAGCAGAGAAACTCCGCGTAAAACCCCGCAAGCAGCATACACTAATCATGACTGTCTCTCCACATAATCAGCACAGCCCAAGCGATGCATCTCGCATTTCCTGCAGGAAGTATAAAGCATTCATTTTTCCGCAATGCTGAATTGGTTTAAATTCTGAGACAAAGCACTCAGTGTGCTCGTCCATTCAGAGTGTGATTCTGACCATGAAGACAATCCTACACAGACGACAGCATCCCTTCCCAGACACCGAAACCCACTGGAGGAATAGCCCTCTATAATCACCTGCGCTGTTCTGGAAGATTCCTCAATTAAAACACACAACAGAACTCACTTATGTACGTTACACACACACACACACCCCCTCCCCCCCCCCCCCCCCAACAAAAGGAAACCCACGTTAAGCTTCAGTACCTTTCACTTGATCTGAAATTTGCGGCATGTTTGTACAGAGAACGGCGGGTTTGCTTCTCCAACAGGAAATACCAGGCGAATGCCAAACTCACACTTCGGCCTAAGTCTCGGACAGGAAGAGATTGTACATTTTAATTCACTGCTTATAGTCAGTTTTCTCAGTACCTTTGTGCAGGTAACGTCACTGCCAATGCCAACAGTGTTCGGGAACACACAAAATAACCTTCACACGTCCTTCACACGCAGACGCTTTACCATTTCCGCCTTCAAGCCAAGCTGACGAGAGAGATATAGGTTCCCTCCCCCCCCCCCCAAATGAAACTTAAAAGCCATTGAGATTCAGCGTTAGAACTTTTCATTGCAATACCATATTGTAGACCGAGCAGGAAATGTTTCAGGCCGAGGGGGAAAATAATAATAATTATATTTATATATTTTTATATATATATATACCAAACACGCGTTGTTCCAGTAAGCACTGACAAGAATGTTGTTAGGTTTCGTGTTGTAGTGCCACAACACCGGCTGCATTCTAAACAAACATTTACAACACAGTTAACAGTGA
>JAODJX010000043.1:10723864-10761578 GCA_026776945.1 Isichthys henryi
CCCCCGCGCGGGGGGGCGGGGAGGCGTGTCAAGGCTCTCCGACTTCCTCCAATAGCCTCAAGACTTGAGTTCATTAATAAATTCAGTGAAGGCAACATCCAGCTCAGTCAGGCACACAACATATCACAGTCCAAAAACAAAAACTAAGTATGTAGACATTTTAATCTTTATTCCTCTAACGAAACGCTGGTACCTCCAGGGGATTCCGAGAGACCAGTAGCGTATGTTTCTTAGAGCTTAAGGACGTGACCTCCTTGCGATCGCAGGCACTGAGACGGGAACGCGTACTGAGGAGTGAACTTACCGTCACGCCATGCGAGGAGCTCACGTGCACGTGGAGACCAGGTGGGTTGTAATAAGGCATGCCAGCTCTCGTTAGGGTGGCCGGGGGAGTGAAGCCGACCGTGTGAGGTGCATATGACAGCCCTGGGAGAGACGGAGTCAGACGTGAAACACTGAGGCCGTCCAGCGGGCTGTGAGCACACCACTAATCTGACGTAGCAGGCCGCCATCCACCTCACGGCCCTGTTTCCAGACCTACGTCAGCCTTGTTTGAAAGTTATTTTTGTATCCTGTGAAACTGAGGTGGCAAAATTAGATGTGCAAAAATACACTGGCACAAAACATTAGGACACAAACATTTCTGGCTGGAGGTCCTTTTGCTCTGCGGGTGGTGCGGCAGGCAGTAAAGTGGCTCAGTATGCGGGCATGTGAGATCAAGATGGCCTGACAGACTGAGGGTAAGATGCCACAGCAGACATTCTCCAGTGCACAATGTACTTTCTACGGATGATAAACAACCAAAAGTACAATTGGTCCAAATGTTTAAATGCAAGATATAATGGAAAATGGAACTCCACAGTGCAAGTACACCTGCTAGATAGTTGTACTTGCACAAAGTGTAAAGTTTGTAGTAATTATGTAATAAATATTAGTTGATGTTTAACAATTAAACATATCTGCTAAGGTTGAGGGGTGCAAATTTTACAAGCAACTGCATGAACTTGATGTCCTGATAGCGTAGAATAACCCTCGCAATAGAGAACGAACTCAAAATATATACTGTTGTTAGGTTTCGTGTTGTAGTGCCACAACACCGGCTGCATTCTAAACAAACATTTACAACACAGTTAACAGTGAAACTTATGTAATCTCAGTGCAAGTAAGTCAATTCCATACTTGTAAGGTTAAGTACAAGCTCGCTTCTCCATGTCTTTAGAGAGACAGGGGCCCCACACAGCAATAAGACCTCCAATCCACACACACACACACACACATTACATTCTATCTGCTAAACTCCTTCAAAGCTTAACCGGAATGCCATCTTAATGAACTTGAATATTAAAACAGTCACAAAAATGACAACGCAAGTGTTTCCTACCAGGTGCTACAAATAACGTCAATGAAACTGAAGTGGGACACTGCGTGATGCTGAAAACACAATGAAAACATGTGAAGTTGCCTCTCCCTCCTTTAAACATGTGGTATCTAGAAAACGATCAGAAGCAGAGTGAAGAGTCAGAAAGTGTTACTGACGTCATTGTCAGCGTCATTTCATTTTTCAATGTTATTTCAGAGAGACCCCGCCCCCAATATGGGCCTCAATTTCCCATAAACCCATGGGGCCGTGCCAAGAGAAAAGTTAGTTCCAAAGGCATAATGCTACTTGTGAATAGTAGGCAACTATTGCTTAGATGTGATGTGGCTGAAATAAGGAAACGGAGAAAGGACTGTATTCCGTATGAACAGAACAAAAGCATTATTTGATGCAATTTCACACCAAAACAAAATCGGGAAAGTGAATGTTTCAGTGAAAGCCAATCTAAAATAAAACAAGATGGTAAACTACTGCTACTACAGCCAAAAGGATATTTAAACAGTGAGTGTCCCCATGCATGAAGGAAGAAAAACTGAATAAATCAAGAACAATTTTAAGCCAAAACAAAGAATCTGCTCCCCAACACTACTCATCATATGACTGGAACTGCCGAAAATGTCCAAATTCGCTGACTTTGATTAAAAGAAATTAAAATAAAGAAAAAAAAAAGTGAGCAACTAGGTACTTCAAGGTCAAAAAAACAAATTCCGAAAGTAGAAATTCTTGTACTTTCAAACGTTTTGCTTACATACCGGGTGATATGGGCCGGCTTGAACTTGGAGAGGGCGTGTATGGGATTGGACTTGAAACCGTCCGAGGACGGAGACCTTGTGCAGACATCTCATTGAAGTACCTACGGGAAGAAAGGTGAGGCCAGCTGATCGAATGGGCTGAGAAACACCTCACCCTCTCCACTCCCCCCCCCCCAAAGTCCCCAGACACAAAACATATATAAAAACGCCTTCACTGTCGACGACTCATTCAACAGAATGGCAGCTTTAACAAGCTTGTATTAACCATTGCATCAGTTATGCAAAAACACTGCTTTTTGGCAATACCTTCAAAATAACACACTACAAATTACGCACATGGGTAGTTCGGGCAGGTCTAAGACCCCAGGCATGGAAGACCTCAAAATTAAGCCTTAGTCTCACTCACAGCAGCAGGTCCACTGCAGACCAGATCCAGCTGAACATTACCTACTTGCTGATATTTGGGTATTTCATTTTATTTCAATAGTTGGCAACCCCACCAAATTAGTCCAATTGAAGGGGTTTAATACTAGCTTCTATACACCCCCCCCCCCACCTGTATTCAGACCCTTCCTGCATAGTGTGCAGTCTACACCTCCCTGGAAACTAACAAAGTCTAACAAAAAGAATGATGCTTCCACCAGAATTTTCCCTGTCAGCTGAACAGCAGGATAAGATTACACTTCAGGGGTGACATTCCGGGCACTGTGGGACCTGTCCGGGACGCCATACCTCTCGTCGTCCATCTCCAGGCTGGACTCGCTCTCAGAAAGCTGCCGGCAAAGCGCCTCACGCCGCTCCATCTCCCGTTGCAGCTTCCTCTGCAGACGGATGTTCTCTTCGCGCATGTGCCGCTCCTCTTCAATGTACTGGGCTCGCTTCTCCGTGTCTTTAGAGAGACAGGGGCCCCACACAGCAATAAGACCTCCAATCCACACACGCACACCTAGAGCCTACTGAAGCTTCACAAAGGCTACGTAGCACATGGTGCAGACAGAGTGCGACTTTGCTCACGCGTCGCCAAGCCCAATACGGCCACAAAAGAACAGCCACATGAAAGTAACGTCTGGTAAGGAAACCACTCTTAGGGCTCCATCAGGTTCTCTGCTGCATGCGACTGTGTGAAATCAGCCAGTGTCGTAGCTCCACCTAGTGGCAACAGAGTAATGGCAGGACTACTGCAAAACATTCCCTTTTAAAGAAGGGGAAAAGTTGACTTATAAGGCTGATGTTAAGTTCTGCCAAGGCCTATTTTAGGAAATGTGATCAACAAACTCAGGGGCAAGGTTACAAAGAAACGCAGGCGAGACGTCCCGGGCACCGCTACGCACGCTGCAGTTCGGCGGTGCGCAGGTTCTTCTTCAGCCTTTCCACCTCATTCTTCAGGAACCGGATGTGCCGCATCATGTTTTCCGGGGAGTCGATCTCCATGGATATGTCCCTTGGGGATGGCGGGGCGGACACAGGCTGGTCTAGTTTCTCCTGCAGGATCCTGCAGTTTGAGAAAGAGGCCGATTCTGGATTTCCCCGCTAACCAAATCCTGCGACCTCGTCGCGACTTTCCGCAGCGTGGGTTTGAATCATTCACAGAATTCTTATGAAACAACCAGCAGACTGACATTTATACAAATTAAAGACTACAGAAAGATTCATGTCTTGGAGAAAACCGTCCCGGTTATTAGCACATCAAATAAACTGGAAACAGCTGGAAATGCTGAGTGCAGGCGAGCGTGATCGCCAATGCGACCTTGAACACAGACCTCTTCTCGGCTTCCAGCTTGTCCATCCTCTTCCAGAGCCGGTTGACGAGAGCCTCCTGCTCCTGCTCCAAGGTGTTCTCCAGGTCGATCTTCTCACGCCTGAGCTGGAGACATTCAGAAAGACCAAGCGGCCGTCGAGAGTCAATTTCCAAACTTGACAGCTCACCAGCCTCCCCTCTGAGACTCAGCAGATGACCGGTGATGGAGTGCGTTAGACAGATAGCGTGAGGTAAACAGTGCGAAAACATGGTTAAAAATCAGAGCGTCATAGCCGCGGGGGCTGGGGGCAGCTCGATCACGGGATGGCCGACCTGCTCTAGCGTCAGCTGCTTGGAGATGGTGTCGTTCTCCAATTTTTTAATCTTCTTCATCAGCTTGTTCACCTGGAACTCTTGCTCTTGCTCCAGGTGCTGCTCTAGCTCTGCTTTCTCATGTTGCAACTGGAAGGAAGCAACGAGGGGAGAAAAAAGCCAATCCAACAGTTATAAACAGCCTGAATGATAACCCCCGTCCCCTCAGCAGTTAGAGGCAAACTGCGGCTTTGTTTGAATCATGAGAAAACATTTTAAAACTGTACTTATGGAGCTAGGAATCTTTTTTTTGTTATTAGATGACCTGCCCTCATTGAACTCACTTGATACTCTGTACTGGGCTCCCGATCCTGCTTAGTTTCACAAGTGATAATGAAGAACAACATCTCAACGCAAACACTGATTTTGCTGGTGACAGCTGCATGCATATTGAACATGTTTCACCACATCGCAAGTGATGGAGCTCAGCTTAACACTGTTCATCAAGACAAGCACTTTCACCCAAAGACCGGGGGGGCCTTCCACAAAGCAGGACTTCAGTTAGCTGGGTTAACTTAAGCTAGAAGTGATGATCGTCCAATAAGATTTTAGCTAAGGAGTATTCCTATTGGACAGTCATGAATTCTAGCTTAAGTTAACCCAGATAACTGAGAAATCCTGCTTCATGGAACAACCTGCTGGTCATTGTTTTCTGAATGTTGGGTAGGGAGCTGCACCTCAGTCCGTGAATTCACCATTTAACAGTCTGGAATGCTCCTACCTGTTGCCCTCTGAAAAACACAACGCCCACTGCCAGAACCCCGGAACTTACTTGCATGAGCTTTCGGGACAGCTCGTTGGTGAGGAACTCCTCCTCTTTCTCATAGTTGACGGCGAGAGTTTCCTTCTCTTTCTGTAGAGCCTGGATCTTCTTAAACAGGGTGTTGCTGATGAATTCCTCTTCTTGTTCTGCCCGCGCTTGCTGTAAAAAAAAAAAAATGCTTCCACATCAGGGGCCAACACAACGGTTCGAATGTCCCACAACCCTGTATTTTGCCTAAACCTTTTTTTCTAGTAAATATATTCTGCAGATGTCAAACTCTAGTGCAAAAGCCTGATTTTTGTGTGCAAAAGGTATCCAGCGGACTACTTTCTGTACAGTGAATTATTAAAACATTTTCTCTATGTTTCACATTAAATTAACCACAATTTCACCTTTAAAAAAACCTTCTATGCCACATCGATATCAGAAATATGAATTAATTACTTGAGAACAGCCACATTCTAAAACAAAAAGTACTCTGATGCTCCTTAACTGTTGGCATCCAAAAATAAACATTAAAAAAACCTACTTTACAACTCTCAAACCAATGGACGTGCCTTTATTACAGGCATTAATGTTCAGTACAAACAAGGGCAAAGCCATTATAGGATGGCTGTATTCTAGCAAGCACACAGCACAAGCCTGTATATCTGATACTCACTGCTGAAATGAGCTTAAACTTTAAATAAAAAGTATCTAACCTTGACTCACCATTTCTGAGAATGGGCTGGGCCAAAGCAACAGACACTGGAAAAGATTTCTAACTTGGCGGCAAAGCCTTTCTTTGAAGACCAGGCAGAGGTGGAGCCCTCCACCTGGACTCGAATCACGCTAAACACGGCGGAAGCCAATCCCACCGCAATCTCACAATTGAGGAGGAAATAAAACAGGTTCTCACTGCCACACCACATAGGTGAATATTAAACCTCTTGGACAGAAACCTTCAGTTACCCTTGTTATCCTTTACAGGGCTCATGCAACCATCCATCTGTTCATAAACTCTGCCCCCATGATGGATTCAAGCCAATAACACCACAAATACTTTTTCCGGTGAGCATTTCTCTACTTTCCCTGTAGCTATCTGGGAAAGCCAAGCCAATCTCTATACGCAAGCTGTCAGAAAACAGGGTAATCGAACCCGCCCATCTGGGACTTCAGCTCTTTGTATTTCACAACGGCACCAATAAATAAAAAGGACACGTACGAGCGAGAGGAAAGAATTGCATCCAGGAATAAACAGTTACAACTACAGGGGAAAGTCCAGTATCTGGACGGCAAAATGCACCATCTGTAGTGATTTTTAATAAAACAGAACGAAGCAGACTGAGACACACAGAAGCAGAGACACACCGGCGTTCCTTCCAAAGGCACTTCCACAACAATGCAGACACCACAGAGCAACAACCTAATTTCTTCCTGTGAAGAGTTACAATCTGAAGATGCTATTCAATTAAGTTTCACATGGTATTTAGCACCAAGTTACACAACACGTTCTAAAAGGTTTCCTTCTCCTATAATACAAATCCATTATAAAGGCCCGCCTGGCAAACCAAAATTACAGGCAGTATTATTTGGGGAAAAAAACATTAAAAACAATATCTATTTTGTTATATTACAGAGGAAATTAATTCGGCATACTGATAAATAAGCTACAGGCAAATGGTATTTTCCACGTAAAATCTTGTTAACTGAACTGCACAAAATTGTAAATACAGAAAGACATTGTTGCGCCACCAAGTGCATCTAATTTATGTATTTGATTATTCAGAAAACAACCTTGACTACACAAAGATTCAGTGCTCAAATGGAAATGCCCAGACGCCCAGATCTGTGGCTCTAACTCTGTAGTTTTACCCAAACGAACAGGAAACTCGAACGCATTAGGGAGCTCAGACGACGTCATCACAGCACGCAAAATGAGAGGACGAGCGGACATAGAACGTCACGCAGCTCGTTACCGAGGATGACAAGTGCTTCATTAAAATGCAGGTGCTGTGCTCTTTAGCACTGGCCCCAAATACAGCAGCTGAGGATGAGACGACCAATAGGAGGCGCAGGTCCCAAAACAATCAGAGTCATAACGGGGAGGTAAGATGTAACAGTGCATTGAGTAAATTGGTTAACCTGATCATTTTTGGACACATTCTGTGTAATACTTGCTTGGAAAAAGAAACATAAATGATCCATTCATGGGTTAGAAGCTGACAGATTCATGTTGAGGTAAGTCCTTCACCTCAGCAGCCATGGGCGCGAATAATAAGTCTGCTGTTTATTTTTCAGGGTGCAGGGTGCAGGGTGTGCAAGAGGAGACTCCCTCTGAGGTCCTTGTGTGTTCAGCAAGCTTGCCGGCAAATTCGGGTTCCAGGCAAAATATAAAAGGTGACGTCCACTCAAATAAGAAACTTCATCGATCCCAAGGGAAATTCTCTTTCATAGAGGCGCAAGTACAAAGTGTGCATTGACCAATAGCCTTCTCTGGCTGTCACACACTCTCTGAAGCTGTCCGTCCATCCGTCTACATGCACATGCACGCACGCGCTCACACACACACACACACGCACAATGGAAGCGTTTCAGCAGCTGACGAAGACGGGCTTGGCATCCACCAGACTTCTTTGTTATGACAGCCAGCCTTTGTTCACAGTGAATACATGCTAAACTTCCAAGCAAATAGACAGTGATTCCAGATGGTCAATCTCGGACACCTCGATGACTCAAAGCCCCTACAAACCAACATCCACCCTTCTGCTTTTGCTTCAACACGTACCAACTGCTGGTGGTGTAAATTTCACTTCCAAACCACCGGTCTAAGATTTTGACACCCCATACTCACTGATCACCACCCCCTAATGCAGTATAACGCACCACTGGGGAACTAAAAAGATGCCACAATCTCATGTGGGGTGCAGGAGAACGCCCAAGTGGTTTGGTGACCTTACATGCACTTACAGCAACACTGGGACTGAGGCACGCACTTCCCAATTTCCAGGCTCGCAGGATCATATTTACAGGTGACACCACTGTCGGCATGGAAAGCCCTGTGCTGCTTAATGTCTGAGGGCAGTAGCGGTGCCATCCAATGGTGTTGGCAATACACATGGCGAAGGGGTACAGGTATGCTGTGCAAAGAGCCAAAACTGCAGGTACATTACTGAGGTATAGACGTATTAGAAAAGATGCAAAAACTGCAGGTATACTACTGGGGAACTGACATATTGCAAAAGGTGCCAAAGCCTACTGGGGTATAGATATACTGGGTAAGGTGTCAACCTGTACTGTATAACAGGGGTAACATTGAGACAGGCGACGGTCACTGTTTCATCTTTCTGCCCCCGCTGCCCAAAAAAGAAATGCAACTCAAACCTACCCAATGATATTATCCATGTTTAAGATATTAAATAACCACGGCGCTGTGACTAACAGGGCAAGACCGCGGAAAACGAACACGGCGGTAAGACGCGCTATTGTCCGCAGCTTCGACCAGACGACTCGGCTGGAGCCCGTTAGCTGGACGGCTAGCGGGACCTGCAGGCAGCCAGGTGACGAGCCCACGGCTGTCAGCGGTCTACGTGTCCGTACTGTGCAACGAAGCGGGGCCTGGGCCGCATACCAGACGGCGCCCACAGCGCCGAGGCCCTCGGGAAGCCGCGGACACTGGCCGGCGCCCTGCAGCTTCGCTAGCTTGCCTGGCTAACTGGCTAAACACCCCGACGGGCTTGCGGCAGCCCGTTATCCGCCCGTTAGCACGACGGATGGACGCCATCCAGAATCAAGCGTTTCGGCCGGTCAACAAAAGGGGGGGGGGGGGGAAGGAGAAGCCTTCCGGGCGGCTACCGAGAGTTGCAGCGGCCCGACGAGCGTAGGCGCCGTGTGGCTGGGAAACTCCGAGGGCACCGCGGAGGGCCTGTTTACGGCGAAGGGGAACCGCTGCCCGCGACATAAACGCATTCGGCCTCCTGGAAACGAACGGAATGAGCGCATAAAGAACCGCGCGTCTGTGTGGCTGCGTGTAGGAGACGCTCCGGGTCGGTAAATCATCGCCACACGGCCCCTACTCACAATGGTGACGCTGGCCTTCCGCAGGTCCCGGTTCTCCTCCTGCAGCGCCTTGCACTTCAGCTTGAACGTCTCCAGCTCGATCTTCAGCACCTTGTTCTCCTGCTGCAGCGAGGCCAGCCGGTTGGTCAGCTCCTCCAGGCGAAACGGTGAGATGACGAAGCCCGACTTGCCGGACGCTGACGAGGACGAGCACTGCGGGACGGCCGTGCTGCTCCCGGCCCCGTCCGTATCGCTCTCGCTCGCGCTGTCCGCCATGATCACCGAGTGATTGAGCGCGAGGGCGCAATGATTCAAGTCTGGCAGGGACCTGGGGGTGGGAGGGTGAGGGGGGGGAGCTGCGCGGCGAGCGACCCCGCGAGTCAAACAGGGGAACTGCATCTGTGCGGCAGAGGAGCGACCCCCAGCGGTAGAGAGCTGAAAACACAGACGTGTCCCGTTGGGCCTTTTACGCGTCGTTGGTAGACTGATGATGAATATTGTCGTGCTTGGTACCGTTCTCATATCTAGTGTAAACGAAATTACATTTTTTAAAATGTGGGATTCGTTGCTCATAATTCGTACATCTAAATGCTGAAATTACTTCTAATTAAAAAAAGTCACTTAGCTGTGGAGATGACGGATTTTTAGTTGAATATGCTGTATAATACAAATAAAATATGCCAAAAGGCTATGGTGTGAGGTGGGTATAATCAGTTGTTAAAACATGTTAAGCGATAACATAATTACAGCGATTTAATGACTTTATTAAGCATTTAACATCTTGTGTGAGATGTTCAGTCATTCGCACCATCCCAAAAACAGTCCCCAAAAACCCTGAACAAGACAAGAAAATGGATGGATGGATGTTCAGTCATTCATATCCCCTTACTTCTTTTGTTCACACTGGGGTTTATATTTCAAGTATAAGATTAAACGTACATTTCACCTTTTAACAGTATGTAAATTGTGTACTATCGTATAGAAAATATGGTTTGTGTTTTACAGGTTTCTCTGGAATATACAGCAAGGATGCCTTAAAATAACTTCTACTGTGACACATGAAGAAACCATTTGCATGTAAGCAGCAATGCAGAAACATGTCTGGAATCATTTCAAGCTAGAGGTTTGGTCTTGTATACGTGGGGTTAAGTGGCATCATTTAGGTGTTACATACGAATGTTTGGAATTCTGTCCTGGGTGTACCGCTGACTTGCGTCCCAGGCTGCTGAGGATAGGCTGTGTCACCCACTAGGGCAGATTAACGCATGTGCTATCCTAGGGCCAAATCCTAGCAGAATCTGCGGCCCGCCCTGCACACTACTTACCTAATTATTAACTTTGCATGGTTTTTCTCCCATTTCCCTTTCTGCTCCAAAAAATCTCTGAAGTGGCCCCACTGAGGGCCCCCCAGAGAAGTTAATCTACCCCCGATCATCCCCACCTATGGGCAGAATACGCAGTTGGAAGTTGGATGGTTATGAAGGGGGAAATATGTGCTTTGGGTTTTAATCTGTTCCTTTAGCACAGTGCTCACTGGGGCATCCTTTAGTCTCTAGGCCAGGGGTGGGGAACCGGATCCATGGAGGGCCAGTGGGGGTGCGGCTTTTTGGGATGATCAGCCAATAGCAGTGGGTCTCAGGACTGGAGCTGAGAACCACTGCTTTGTTATTGGCTGACTGACACGTCGTCTCAAAAACCCACACCGAAACCAGACTTCCACGGAACAGGTTCCTCACCGTTGCTCTGGGCCTTTGAATCAGCCCAGGTACATATGAGTCAAACTGAAGTATTAAAGTTGATTAGAATTAGGATACCTGACACTCACTAATCAGGTAGGAAGACAGACCCGTGATGTTAACGTGTAAAAAAACAGAGTTTGAGGGAGGGAATACAAACCTAAACGGCAAGTCATGCTGATTAAGGTGACTATAAACGTATCTCAGCAGCAGAGGTGGAAAGTTCAGGTCCAGAAAGTACAAATCCAGACCAAGATTTTGTTTCAACCTATCAGTTGAATATAGAGAGTCACAGTCACAGAATACTCTACTGGTTGGTTGAAACAAAATCTTGGTCTGGATTTGTACTTTCTGGACCTGAATTTTCCACCTTTGCTCAGGATATTCTTAAAGGTTAGTTCGTCAGCTGTTATGAAAAGACTATACTTGGCATCCTATCCATGCATGCTTTGCTGTTATTGAGCCAGAGTAATGTACAGTGGTGGTGCTGGGGGGGGGGGTAATCAGAGTAATCGCTTGTCAGCAGGATAGAGGGGAGCTGTCAGGTAGCCTCATTATGCTATTTAAGCAAACAAATTCTCGTAGAATTCCAGACCTTCAAAATCACTCCTCTCAGTAGTAAAATTAGGTCAGAAGTTAGAAGAGTGCAAAAGCACATTTTGTTTTCAGTGATACTAATTTGTCTTTTCAGATGGTGTTTGAGATGTGGAACATAAAAATAATTAGTAGGCCAGGGTGCGAATAGAGAATTCCCTGCAGTAACAGCAATGATATGCATTAGAATGTGATAACCAGGGGCACTTTAATGCACAGGTTTACCCAGGCTGAAGCCCAGGGGCCCTAACAAAGGGTCCCCCCCAGTCAACAACTCAAATACTGTAGCCCAGGCGTTACTGCTAGTAAACACATCCATCATTCAAACCTGTTTGTTCGGGGAAAAAAAATCTACGTTTAGCCTATTCAATGTACTTTATGTAAACAAATTCAAATAAAATAAGGTCATGTGACATCTTTTTGAAAGACTAAAAATATTACATAAATGTGACATAAATCAAGGTTAGTCCCTGCGAAGTTAAATGTACAACAGAAGGCTTTTAATGTGACGTAGGAGACAAAACTATTGAGCCGTTCTGAAATAACCAGACTCCCTAGTGCAAGACACACACTGCACAGATAGCGCTTAAAGAAAGACATCATTCCAGAGTTCAACACAATTTATTTTAGGTTTAAATAATCAACTAGATCATCCAGTGTTTGTTTTTTCATACATACATTATTAGGTCTACTATCAATGAATGCCTTAGGTGTTCTTGTATGAATAGTTTCAATGTAAGGAAATATTTCACCAAAACCCAAATAAAAATGCCCTTTTAAACCACAGCAGCCTTAAAACCTATTGATACACTGCTATTAATGATTACAGTCATTCGGCTTACAAAGACTTCTATATCATATAGCCAATACACATGATGCAATTATAATTTTACAGCGTGCCAATCTGACGGACACATTCCAATAACTTGTCCGGTCCTTTTGCCGTTCAAGCGTACAGTCTGTAGAGGCTAACCTTCAACTCCATGTTAGGGAACAGAAGACCATCCATAAGCATTAAAAGAAACCCCCGACCTAGCCCCCAACCCCCCAACCCACGTGGTGCAAATCTTTTATTTTTTATTTTTATAAAAACCAGCAATAGTGACAAATGTTAGGGCTATGCATGTGTACACAGACATTTCCTTCTGTCGTATTATTCTTAATACAGTGTTTGCAAACTTAGAAAAATTGTAATTAAAATAAGGTGAATCACATGCATCAAAATATTAGTACTCTGAAGAAATATTTTCACAGGACTACAGACTTCCCCGTTTTGAGAATTATTGAGTCGCAACAAGTTTTAAAGAAATGTCCCATGTTAAAATCAAGCTAGCATTTTTTTTTTTCATTTACAAACATTTTACCAGCTAATAATTATACAACAAAATGTGAAGTTACACTCAAGCCTTCCGTTAAAAGTGGAACCAAATGTCTGTATTTACTTCTACTGCACTTGTAAATACTTTCTCAGTGCCTCCACAATCTGTAAGCTACCCATTTTTTCAGAATTTATACAGTGTAATTTATATACAGCAAGATCACTGATAATTTTGTTAAAAAACAAACAAAACAGCATTTTATACCCCAACATCATGGGTCCAAGAAAAAATATAAGGCGAGAGAACAAGTTGATTTGTAAATGTTCGTCTGTTTTGTCTAATCGGATTTGATTTTCGTGCCGTCTTTGGTCACAGAAAGATTTGCTCGGGTGCTGCTGATGCTGTTGACGCCCGTGTTCCTCTCGTCTGCGATGCTGAAGGACACCGTTCTCGTCACCATGACAACACGTCGTCTCTCATGACGCTCCGGTCATTGACAGAGTGTGAGGTTCATGCTCATGCTAAATGAAAAGAAACATCCCCGTTCGGTAAACCATGCGTTTGTGCGGAAGCCATCGACACTCCTGCAGCCGGCCCACTTCTGGCGTTCGGGTTTCCAGTAATTGCCCCCAAGGAAGAACTGTGTAAGACATTTGCAAACCTAAAAAAACATTGCGAGATGTTATAATTCTTGTATATGAGTTAGAAGGTAGGTTTGCATAGTTACACTTGAATAAAGCAATTATTCTATAAATGGAGTTTACTTAATTGGCACGTCGAAAATTCAACACCACAAACAGATACTCGTGTCGACACAATAAAAACAGAAGTCCACTGCAGCTGCACCATTTCATTTGCCCTCCGAGATTATTGTAACCCTGGCATTTATCAACCAAGCCCCCACTAATTCCTGCACGGTTCCACCATCTTTTGTGTAAACGATGCCACAGCACATTGTAACCAACGCGAAGGAGCTTAACGGGCCAGCCAATCAGATTGCGAGGTCACTGTAATGCTTGTCCCCCTCAATAAAGCTGACAGAGCTGGTCGGCGAGGGATTATGGGACTGCAGTGGAAATGAGCACCCCGCCTGCTTTTGGTGTGCTTTGTTTAGCTCCGTCCGCATGTTATCTGCGGGCGTTTTTGAAGGTGAACGGGGTCACGAAGCATGCTTCCATTTCGATTCAAACACTAGCAGGCTCTGAGCCAGGCACTCTCAACAGGGATTTTATTTTCGGCTAGCTCAGCTAAACGTCACCATCCATGCCCCAGTGCAGCCCACCGTGGCTCCGAAGCGGGAGGGCACACGTACCAGATAGAGCTCCGTGACAGTTACAATTTAATCTTTTTCTCCCCCTGCCTCCCCTCCTTCTTTTTCTTTTTGGTTGCATCCTCCGGCTGAAATACAGGCAAGTGCGTAAGAAGAGGGACACACCAAGGTTTACTAGGGACATGCCCAACAAACAAACAAACAAACAAACAAATACAAGATGGTCCAAAAGTCTCCTGGAAAGAAAAAGTTAGTGTCAAACATACTAGCAATGTACAGCAAGCAGTTGGATTTTTCAAACTATATTCCACTTGAAAAACCCTGAGAAAGAGAATGTTGTAAAATATTAATACTTTAATATAGTGCAAAGTAGACCCATTTGCATCTGTAAAGACACCAACTGAAACACTGTAAAACACATCAAGCTCACTGAAAAAAAATAAAATAATAAATTTCCACTTCAGGTGCATTGCGGACCAGCGGCACATCAAGCCACAGCAATCTCAGGAATTACTTTCCTGATCCCCCACGTTCGACAGGAAGAAACTCCAGTTACTTTTCCATGTCTGTGCCAACCTTGGTTTTGGCCCTCTGGGTTCCTAAGACCTCAGAGGAAGCTCCCTCCTCACATTTGGGAGTCTGCTTGGAGTCTCCTCCTCTTTTCTCGACCTCTTGAACTCTGGCATCTGAAGGAACCACACGGCGTATTACTTTCCTGATGACCTGCAGGAGGGGGGACACAGTCCTGTCACCCAGACACGGGGGAGACGAATAGCACCCAGGTGATGTCAAACAGATGACGAGGGGGTGGACTTTACTTTTCTGGTGATGATGTTACCATGCTCGTCCGTGAATTGCTCCTCTGTCACTGATTCTCCAGGGATATTTTTCGCCTGCTCTCCCTACAGGACGGACATTAGAACGCAGATACTGCTATCGCTGCCTTAACTTTAGAGGGACATGTGCTCCCTAAACATCCAAAGGCATTTAGGATCCCCACTATTTTCCTTGGTAAGAATTGAATCCTTTGGAATATGGGCGTTCATCATATCATGTACTGGTTGTTTATTTTGGACTATTATGCCATATAGATACCTGGAAAAAAATTAAGAGACCACAGCAAATTTTTCAGATTCCCTCATTTCTCAATGTATGGGTAGGTGTCCGTGTACAATATCCATCTTTCTGCAACCTCCAGCCTTCCCTGTTTCTCATTAATGTGGGGCTTCTTCCTTGCTTTATGGGTCTTCAGTTCTGCTTCTAAGAGATTGTTATAAATTGTCCTAGCAGTGCACTTCATGCCACTTAATGTTTCCCATTCTTTTTAAAGGTTACTTGAGGTCCATACATCCATCCAATTTCTGAAACCGCTTGTCCTATTCAGGGTTGCGGGGGGTCTGGAGCCTATCCCAGAAGCTTCAGGCATAAGGCAGGGAACTACCCAGGATGGGGCATCAACTATTCACAGGGTACACTCACACATGCATACCTATGGGCCATTTGGCAACGCCAATCGATTGCAGCATGGTCCCAGATGTGTGAGGCCACCCCCCCACCGTGCCGTCCCTCATTTAAGGGCATCTTCCGATTTATGGATAAATTGACAGTCATCTCTGGCATTAGAAAGCTGCTTCTGCCCTCTATCTGGCTGGTTTTTGGTCATTGCCAGTGTCTCCTGCTTCACCTTGTTCTTGTGTGCTACTGTTTTATAAACTTTGAGCCTGGAAGCAATCTGCTGCTCAGCGTAGCCTTCTGCCAGCAGAACCAGGATTAAACCAGGATTTAAAAATGCAGATTTTCAAAAAAGTATAGATTGGTCTCTCATTTTTTTCCAGAGCTGTAGTTATTCTGAATTTCTATGGTCCAATATTTGTTTGTCCAAAGTTCCAGGTAACTTCTAAAGGAGATGGACTTCATAAAAATGGGGATCGTAAATTTATGTAGTACAACACAAGCCAAGGGTGGGCAAAAAAGTATCAGAAAATGTAATTACGGACCGAGAATACTGCCCTGCAGTACTTTTTGAAAGCTTAATGGATTTAGTTCATTGGATCTCCACAGTTCCAGGAACCTCCTCATTTCATGGAGGCTGGAGTATATTTTTTTGCACACCCAACGCACGTGAAAAAATGCAAAGCGAAACACAGTACTTGCGCATTTCCAGCACAGATGGAAGACACAACTGTGCATGTGTCTTCATGGGGCAGAAGGAGATAAGCCGGTGAGAAAGAGACTTATTAAACCTAATAGATGTGGCTAGCTGTAAACATGCCAGTTACCTGAGGTAAAGAGCTACCAGAGCACATAAAATGCATCACACCATGCGTATGGTCCCGCGGCCCACTTCACAGCAAACCGACCATACTACAAACACTCGGACAGTGGGATTTGGGGCAGGAGCTCACAAACTGGATACCTTCAAGATCACTCGTCGCCGGATTACCCGGGTTGTGACAGTTTCTTCTTCATCCGTGTCAAACTCACTACTTCTGCTCTCCTGACAAAAGTACGCCAGGTCACATTTCAATGCTACATGGCGGTCACCAATGACAACAGAAACCTCATGAAGGATTATGGGCAAGATTCCAAGACCTGTTCAACACCGCTCCCCAGAGCTTTCAGGATAAATGGAGGAGGTTCAGAACTATAAGGTTTCATTTTTTTAACACACCCTCTGAAGGGAATGCTGTTATTACTTCCAATTTAATTCCATCTTGACAGTTTAATGACACATAAAAAGACCTCATAAAAAAGTAACATGTAAAAGCTTTTCTTCCTGGATACGCGCCTCTGCAGTACCTGTCGGTAAGAGGCCGAGTGCAAAAACAACAAAACCAGCTTAGAACGTTTGTTGTTAACAGGTTAGCAATTCCTGAACCTTACCTGTATTCTCAGCTCTGGTAAGACGGTTTCGTCATCCTTGCTGCTCTCTGAGGTGGGGTTGTCCTCACCCTCGAAGCCCGCGGGAGCCTGCGCCACCTTCTGCTTCACGGCCTTCGCATGGGCCTGGCTGTTGGCAGAGCCGAGTGCTGTGGGGAGCGAGCCAGTTGGAGCTGCGAGGGCCGGATGCTCGCCATTTTGTGTTGGCTTCCCTTCTTGTCCTTTGGAGGGTGAGGTAATGGAATCACTGGAGTTCTCTTGGCTACAGGGGCGACATCAAAGTGGCGAACGATTAGTCAAGTGCCGCAGACTTTAGTACGAGAAAAGGCAACAAAATGAGGCCACAGAATTAGGGACTGTAACTTAGTTGTACCTGTTTTCCAGCTGGTTGGCTAAGTCAGAGCTCAGATTGCGACCTGGGGTGGTCGACTCCACATTTGCACTTGAGGTCTCAGTTTGCAAACCTGTAAGTGAAGATATATCCTTTTCTGTCTGTTTGACCTCAGAGAGAATGGCCTGCACCTTCTCCTCTGTCATTTCCATGCCCTCTGAACCTTCCTTCGATTTAACATCTTCCAACTGGGACTTCATTGTCATCTGTGCCATTTCCTCTTCAGAACCCAACTCACTGCTCGCTCTCACTGCATGAGGCCCGGCAGCTAGAGCACTAATGATGCCCTTGTCTGGCTCTTGCTCCAAACAAATATCCTCTTCCACCACCCGCAAGGTCTCGTGAAGCGCAGGAGAAGACGAGTCATAGACGTGCTCTTCATCGTCTTCGAGGGACTCTTCGTCTTGGCTCTTGACACATAGGCGACCTATGAAGGAGTCTTCGGCTGTGACGGTAGGGGGGTCGGTGTCTGCGGGGGGGCCGGCAGCTGGGGTGAGGGGGGACGGTAGCGACAGATTGCTGGGTCTACAGACGCTTCTACCCAGAGAGTCTACGCTAGGCTCTTCGCCAAAGAAATCATCGTGCCGAAGTGGAGTGGGAGGCTCATAGTTCAACTCCACGGGAGTCTGCAGGTCCAGTTCAATGTTGTCATAACCTGGGTGAAATAACACAGTTGGGCCAAAGTGGAGCGTCGTGTCACAGGGACTATATGCAATGCCGCATGTTATGGAGCAACGCAAGAAATGAGGTGGGAAAAAAAGTACATCGCATGCATACATATTAGCTTTGAGCCACCTCAAACCACAGCAAACTGCAGCACGGCTTACAGCCAAGTGTGCTCAAACATAGCAGGATGCTTTTAAGCCTGCCTTGGGCTTATTAAAGATTGTCCTCAAGTTATTATTTATGAGGGATGCATTAAGTTTTCAGAAACTGTAGTTCTTTTATAGAGACGGTACATATTATTCATGGTGGCTTTTAGTTCAATCAGAGCGGAAGCTCGTTCACGCTGTGAGTGACTCACTTCAAACGTAAGGCAAAGGATGTGGATGTGTTTGGAGATGCATAGAACTCAGGATGAAGGAATAGGATAGGTGAGCAAAGTCTAAATGTATGTTTCGGAGATGGATGGACCAGAATGCGTGTAGAGTGAGGCAGAGGGCAATATGGGGGTGAAAGAGGACAGGTGTGGGGAGGATGGGAATGATGGACAATGAGAGATGGGGACTGGCAAGTGCTCCGTGAAAAGATGAGAAAACAAGGAAAAGAAACAGAACGACAGAATGTCGAGCTGTTTTTGCGGAAGTGTCTATGGCGAGAGCTGTGGGCGGAGCCAGCGAGAGATCGAGGGGGCGGGGCTTCAGAGCCAGCCGGACAGGGAAAAAGGCTGGTCATGGCTGGCAAAGCGGTTTCCATTGGAGCGTGGAAACAGCAGCAGGGGGTGCGCTCAGGATGCAGGGAGAGCAGGCGCTCAGATTTTGGGTTTTGCAGAGAAAGCATTCTAACCAGGAAGGTTCAGAGGAAGCGGGAAAGACAGGACGAAGGGGAGCAGGACAAGCAGTCGTCCTTCTACTAGCGACAGCCATGCCATTAGGATAGGCGACACAGCAGGCCCTGTTCATACAATAGAGGATTTCTATGCCATTTAAAGGAAGAACGTTCCAGCATGCCAAGAGATCAGTGTGTTACATAGACATGAAGTACCAATTCAGATGTAAACATGTTAATCTTATTGTTATCACGTTTTCATGCTAGAACCAAATTCGGTAAAGTACCTTACAATAGTGAGAAGCATACCTGTAAAGCATAGTATCTGGCCTACATGACACAGCTAACTATCACGTATGACAGATAACGTTATGTATATATCAGTGTTTCCCAGCCTGGTCCTCAGGGACCCCCAGACAGTCTGCATTTTTGCTCCTTCACCGGGAGCTGAGAGGGAGCAAAAACGTGTTATATCTGGGGGTCCCTGAGGACCGGGTTGGGAAACACTGGTATACATAACAAATTTCAATTATGTATAGAATGGTGTATACAAATAGACATAAGTATTACTGAACCAAAAATAGACATGGATTAAATCAAAGCTTTAATTCACCTTTTTGTCAAATAAACTATTTAAAATTTTGTCAATTTTTTTTATAAATTATAAAATGTGTATGTTTATATGTCTGTCTGTCTGTGTCTGACTGTCTGTGAGCGATTTTATTTGCCAGGGTGTTTTGGAATTGACTTAAGGGGACCCTCACTACCAATGCTGGGTGGGTAAGTCAAAGCTTTGATGCAAGCCAAGTCACCGCTGGAAAATAACCGTGGCTAAATGTCTCTCTACAAAACTGCGATCTCAATAACATGTGCAAAAGTATGTTTGTTAGTGTCATTCTGATTAAACGCAGACTGTCCATGCTTGGAAGAGTCAGTAGACAGAATCAGGAGGGAAAAGTGTGGCTCAGAATTGGAGAGGAAATGTCCGATTGGTGGGCCGAAATAACAATTCAGTTTTTTTTTTTCCCCAATCAAAGTTCGCAGTTATGGACAGTTTTAAAAGAGAAGTAGAAATAGAAAGAAAAAGATAAAGGTCAGCTAGATGGGGCTAAACTTTACCATCAGCCTGATCCCGGCCAACAGTGCTATCATCTGCAAAACATCTTGTGCCTGAAATGTTACCATAGTCAAATATTGGCCCTTCCAGCAGGGTCACAATATCCATCCGATTAATCTTAGTCAGCACTGCGGTTAAGGCATCCGCTGAAAGAGGACAAACGGAAACAAACATTACACAACAGCAGTTATGATAAAGAAGCGCGCTTGTATTTAAAATTTCAGTTGGCATTCATATTATTGCAGTCTTACTGTAGCTACGAGACGGAAGCAACAAGCTAAAAGATAAGAGCAACATTAAAGGGGGAGATGGATGTAGGATCTTAGGCAGACATACTGAACTTATCAATAATTACATATAAGATAAACTTATACAGGATACAAACTCAAACACATAAATGCACAAGGGCTCTGTATATATGTCAGTCACATGTAGCCAAATTCTGCTTACAAACAGGAATTTTATCTCATACTCTTCAACAAAAAATACTTACTTGTAGCATTTTTACCATCTCTGCCAACCCATTTCTTTAAGAGCATGAAACTCTGTGCTGTTAACGAGTTGGGGTTCTCCACTCGAATGCGATTTATTTCATCGACAGAGAAGTCCATTTCCCTGGCCAGCTCTGCGACACACAAAAGATGGATGAGTCGCCCTTTCCAGAACACGCTCCCTGATCCCAGCAGTGCCTAGGCTTAGGGTTGAATGACCGCAACCCCTAATCTTCACCATAAAATTGGATGAAATTTTGTGTGTCAGATAGAGAAGAACATTCTCTAATTGAAATGGGAGGCATATTACGCCTTATTACGAAGACTTGAACAAATAAATTTACTACCATAAAACTGGTAGTATTCGCCCACTCACGAACTATGTATGGAGAGCTTGATCGCATTCTTGGGGGTGGGGGTGGATGCAGAAGGGAAAAGGGTAGATCTGACCAATCACATGGTGGCATGACTAAAACAGCAAGAACCCACGAGTTTAACACACTTGAATTTCCTGTTTTATTCCTTCCCTTCCTTTCCCTTTTTGCAGTATTCTTTGTGGAATTACAAGTGCGTGTTTTTCCAGTCAGACCCTCTGATTGGCGCTAAGTGTCTGCTTCTTACCAGTCCAGCTCAGGCCCAGATGGTCAGCTACTATGGCCATCCGCAGGTCAGTCCGCTCACAGGGACTCTGGGGACCTTTGTGTAGAATATAACATGTTAATATCTGCTGTTTAGTGAAAGAATGGATAAAGAAGAGACTGAGCCCTTTTCTGGCCAAGAAAATGTTGATCAATTTTATAAACTTCGGAAAATCAGCTTTCAGCATCTAAAATTTCAGATCAAAGAGTAGCATCTATCTGAATTACAATGGCAAGAAAAGGGGCATCAGTCATTTCACTGAAGACAACAGATTGTTAACTAGTCACTGGTACTGAGGTTAGATATGTGATCGTGTATCCTAACAAACTATACAGGCAACTCCTGACATAAGAAGAATTTAACAAAAACAAAACAGAGAATACAAAAACAATAATCAATGTTTCCAATACTTCTAAATCTATGGAACTTGGTGTAGGAAAGATTGGATAAAAAAGAAAAAACAAAACATGCGGACGATCTGTGTTTTGCGCTAATGTGGCAGGTCTGTGTAAATCAAAAAAACAATTCTGTCACTAGTTTCAACAACACAGACTCAATTAGCCCTCCACAGAGGGCTATCTGGCTCTCTAGTGCACCAATCAGTCTAGCATGCGGCAGTAACGGACTACTACTCAAGAAGATCGGAATCTGATAGGACAATAACACAGAGATGACAATGACAGAATGACAGCTACAATTAAGTCACGCCACAGGCAAACACAACGGTTCATGCACTAAGATCAACAAGTTGAAAGTTTTACAAACTAGGCTTGATCTCCACGACGGGAGCCACGTGGGGCCCAGCAACCTGACTGCCTCCATTGTCACCAGTCCTTCTACTCCTCCTCCTCTCACTCCTGGCCTGTTCAACCTTTGCCTTTACGGACGCTGCCTCAGCGGACCTAGCAGACCTCGACGTAAAAGACGGTTGAGATGCTTCTGATAGCGAGGTGTTTCTTGACGTGCTGTCTTCATCCTCGGACAATTCTGACCGCTTCCGTTTCTCTTCGTCGGAAATGCGGTCCACCGGTTTTAATGCGTCCCTACTAGCACCTTTAAAGCGATCAGCGGAGCGCTTGGAGACCTCGATCAAATGTCCTCTACCTGCCTTGCTAGCTGAACTGCTCGCGGAGCCGGCCCTGTCTTTTACTGGGAGTCTGGAGAGTATCTGTCTTGATTTTCCTTTCTCTGACTTTCCTGATTGTGATGTGCTTTTCGCGAATAAAGCAGGATTTGAATCCTCTTTTTTGACCGCTTTTATAGGAATTCTAGATTTTGGCAGCAAAGCGGCACCATGATCTACTCTCTTCCTGGCCTCTGGTTTGTCTGCATGCTTCTGCAGCTTCTGCTTCCCCACCATGGTGTTCACGTTACGTAACGATGCACCGGGTGCCTTAATCGGCAGCCTGGACTTTGGTTGCTTTACTGCAGTTCGCTTGGCTTCATTAGTTTCTGCTTGTTCACATTTCACACTATTCTCTTCGACTTTCTCTGAATCTCCACAGAAAAAAGCATCTATCCTACTCACTTGCTGAAGTGTGGGTTCTGAAGATGATTGCAAATTAAATACTACACTGCCACACTCAATGTAGTTGGCCTGAATGTTAGAGGGCTCAAGATTATTGTTGTTATTAGAGTTGTCTGTTACAAACTGTTTTTGTCCTAATTGGCTTGAGGTGTCTTTCTTTCTGCCAGATGGACTTTCTCTGTGCATTTCTAGGCGTGTGTGTTCTAGAGTCTTTGAAGTCTCATCTTTAGAACTGGTCGATTCCATAATATCAGTATCTTTTTTCACAGTAATAGAAGCTGTGATTCCCATTTTAATAGGGACACGCAATTTAGAATCAACCTTGGAGGCCATGATTGTGCATGAAGACGTGTCCAAAATGTTGTCATCAGATGATGTGTCCAAAGAGTCAGTACCTTGAATGAGACTGCACATAGCTGTTTTCATGTCTGTGGGAGCCTCTACCTTAATCTCTACAACATTCTCCACTGGCTGTGGCTGTGTGAGAACTACACCTGGGTTTTTGATCCCTTCCCCTTTGTCCCCTGACTTCCCTTCAGAGGAATGCTCACCAATCTGAAAAAATTGTAGTCTCTCTTCAACAAAATCCCGCTTGCTCATGTCAATTGCACCACTGCGAGTCATCTCAAACATCTTCCCTTCGTGGAAGGGGAAAGGGTTTGGCTCGCTAGTCGGTGTGCTTTCATCAGTTGGGGTTCTGGCAGGGGTTGTGTCTGGTGTTGTTGCTTGGGACCTGTCCTCTACAGCTAACCCAAAAGGTTTGGGCTCTTCATCTTTCATTCTAGCATCATAGACTTCATCATCTCCTCCTCTGCTGGACCAGGGATCAAAGTCCAAACCTTTGGTTGCAACAGTCTTGAAAGGGGTATTAAATTCCTCATCTAGTTTGTAGCTAAAGTAGGTATCAGGAAAACCTTCTTTTTCTGGATGTTTTCCTTCCAAACTGTAGTGCATCCCATCTTTTATTTTGTCTGACTTGTTATCACTCAGTTCATTTTTTTCTATCGTCTTGTTTCCATCTTCAGGCGCTATTCTGTCCTCCTCCTGAATGACCTCAAGTTTTGTCTGGCTAAACGAACGATCACTTGACTTCAGCATACTCTCGGTTGCCCACATGTCTTTTCTGCCATCAAGGGATAAGCTTGCTGGTTTTGGGTCTTGCTCACTCAAACCATCATCCTCATCTTGAAATTCATACCCATCAAGAGAATCGATTTCAGTAGCATCTGTGTCATGTGAAAACTCTGCAGTTGTTGCTATGGAGCACTCCGTTACTGATTGATCATTCCCATTTTGCTCAATCTCAAAATCATCTACTTTTCCTGCATCATCAGCACTAGATTCCATGTGGTTTCCATTTTTCTCAGGCTTCTTGAGTTTGGAAGCCTTTTCCTCTTTATCCTCCGGAATTTTAAATGTGTATTTCTTGAAGTTAACAGGCTGAAAGACAGATTCATCATCACTGGATTCACTGTCATCCAATCCTGGAGGCACGGGAGATGGAGGCTGCACTCTGATGATTGGTTCAGTAAGAAGGTGTTTATCATGCTCTTCTTGGAGGTTAACTTCCATCATTTCAGTCTCAGCCTCTGATGATGGGCATGATCCCTTCCTATCAGCATCTGATTGATCTGAGTCTAGAGGTGGAGGTGGGGGAAACTCAATGTATGCAACTCTTTTATCTTTTGTTCTCTTTCCCACTTCCTGGTTTCCATTTGCATCCTCTATAACAGCGGACTTTGGCCTTTCTGGTGAAACTGTTTTGAATGTGAAGATTTTTCCCTGCCCCTCTTCTTCGGATTCTTCTGAAACCTCAGGGATTGGACTAGGTTTGCTTGGCACAAAACCAATAAATGAATCAGGGAGTTTTGTAAGGTCATAACTCACTTCCTCAGAGCTTGGGGTCTCAGGGGTCAGTGGACTTTTCCCTGAACTGTCCAAAAAAGAGACTTGCTCCAGTGTGTCATCTTCAGGACTCCCTTGCGGGGAAGAAGGTTGTTTTTGCTTTACAGAATGAAGCGTTATCCGAGTTTCCTGAACAGAGCGACTTTCCTGACCAACAATCTTTTTGTAGGACCCTTGCTGTATGCCTGTGGATTCTTTCTCAGTTTGCTTGCCTGTTTGAATACTCACATAAACAGGCAAGTTTTTAATATTTTTGAAACGATCTGTACTGACAATGGGTGTCATTTTCTCCATACACTCTATGGTACTGGGATCACTTACGTCACTAGACAGGACACTTCTAACTAAGCTACATTCTAATGAGTCTAAAGATTTCATGGATGAAGTCTCTTCCTTAGATGTGCTTGCTTCTAAGCTATCCAGAGACCGATTTTTAGCTAAGGTTGGTATCTGTGACAGACTCCTCTCAGGACTTTTAACTAATGACTCTGGTTTTAACTTTCTGTATTGATCATTTTCCGAGGGACCAGATGGTGTCCGCACAGGAATTTGGGAGTCTGGCTTTTTTGTTAGAGTCCTCGTGTGTGCATCTTCCTCAGTCACAGGTCCTACATGACTGCTTTTTTTGGTTGAGGAACCAAGAATGAGCTCTGAATGTTGCCCTTTTTCTTTGTAAGAGACAAATTTTTGAATATCCCTGCCACTGCCCTCCTTTGGTGTTTCATGATCCAGAGAACGAGAAAATTTATCCTTTAAAACTTCTTTGTTCCCATTTCTTTGGCTCTCCCAGGATTTTTTTTCTTTATCCTCAGGTGCCTTGACCTTCTCATCTAGCAAATGTTTTGGAGACACAGTTTCTGGAATGCTTTTGTTTAATATTTTGTCACTTGGTTGTCTTTGCGCAACAGGAGGCCCTCTAGACTTGTCAGGACTTTGTCCTGCGGTGACCTTGCATTTCTCACTCTCTGGAGCCTTCTTGGGAGGCCCCACCTCATCTGCGCTATAATCAGATTTGGGGGTCTTTGCTCCAGCGTAAAACTGATATACAGGAAGCTTACTTTCCTGTAGTTTTTTCACTTGGGGCTTTGCTTGTCCCCACTGTGAAGCCTTTTCTTGTTTTTGAGCCTCTGATTCAAATTTTAGTCTTACAGAACTCACTTTGGATGACTTTGTGTGGAGAGGTTGGGAGGCCTCTCCCGTTTTAGTCTGTGTCACACTATCTCCCTGTTTTGCTTTCTCGTCATTAAATCGGGAAAGTACATGCCTTTCAGGGCTGTTGGGCAAGCTGGCACATTTTCTGTCAGTGGAGCTGCCAAACAGTTTTCCTACGGATGGCTCCCTTAGCCTACTCTTACCCCACTCCTCACTGCTTCCTGCATTCTTATGTTGTGTTTTCTCAGGACTACTACAAGTAGAGCTGGGTCCAGATCGAGTTTCCCTGGGGTCTCGTTTCCGAGGTTTCTTCTCTGGAGACTGGAGTTCGTCGTTTAGCTTCTCCGTTTTGTCACGAAAAAACTGTGAGACCTCACTCAGTTTTTCCTCAGCCTCCTTTACCGTTCGATCTACTCTGTCTTCGTATACGAGTTTTTCTCTGCTCCTGTCAAACCTGTCGTCCGTGAATCGCATCCATACAGCATGTTTAGGACTACCAGGTTCTGTGCTGTAATGCAACACGGTCAGCTTGTCAAATGGCTCATCCTTATGGCCAATTTTACCTGCTTTGTCTGATGCATCCTTTGATGACTTCATAATAAATTCCTTCCTTGGACCACTGGACATTTTCTCACTATAATGACCTCTGCCACCCTGCATCTCTGAGCTTAGCGTATGAGGCTGGTCAGAGTCCTCTGTGTCTGAGTGAGAGATATCTAGCTTCTCAGAAAGAAGCATTTTCTCTGCAAATCTGTAAGATTCTCCCCTTAATTCAGATAACTCATCATCATGATACTCCACCGAGTGTTGACTCAGTAGCCTTAAGGTTTTATAGGAGTCATCACTGATTAGTTGTGCCGAACTTGGACGACTATCCTCTTCCTGAGGCACAGGGGTATTAACTCTGGATGATTCCAAATAGGAGGGAAGTGATTCCTCAGCAGTAAGTTCCTCCTCTTCTTGCTGTCCCTCATCATCACCATATAGTCTATCTGGTAGTTCCTTTATTGCGCGATCCCTATACATATACATGTCTTTATCTGGGTGCTTTTTAGTTTCGCGGATTATAACTTCAGTTGGTTCAGCTTTATTACCTTTTTCGATATGTACCTCAATTATTCTTTCAACTTTTGGTTTCGGTTTAATGTCTTTTTCAAGAAACCTTGGAGAGATTTCATTTCCTTTGGGAGTTTCACTACCAGTCCTGTGCTCAAACAAGCCAGCCAATTCCTTGGAGGGATCTCGACCGGACTGGAAGGCTTTCATTATATCTCGAACTGACATTGTTTCTTCGAGTCTTTCAGAGGTAACTTCTTTGGTAGTTGGCTTGTGATAAACCATTCGAGTTGTGGTTGTGATATGAGTTTCTTCTTTAACTCGCATAGCCTTGCTCACCATGGAATCCTCCTCTGTATTAACTTTCATCTGAAATGCTTTGACTTTGTCTTTTATAGATCCAACTTGCTCAGCCTCTAGACAGGCTGGTGATGTTATTGTCCCTGCATCTTCCATTATGGGTTCCTTTGCTTCCTCGGTTGGCTCATAGCTTCTTATGACATGCACCACCTCTGTGCGTGTCTCTGTGATGACCGGTGGAATGGGCACATCTTGGAAGAGAGGTTTTGGACCTGTGCTCTCTGCACTTTGGGGGGCTGAAGGTGTCTTTTCACTTCTTGTTTCAAAACCACTATCCGAGAGAGGACTCTTGTCCTGGTCATGCGAGTAGTCTTCTGGAGATTCTAAAATGGCATCCGTTGCGAATGCAGAATCTCCTAATTTGCATAGATCCTTCTCTGAAGGGGACGAGCGCATTCCCGATGGTGGCATTTTAAGCTTGTGATCTTGTAATGCCATGGCAGGTTTGAGGATACGTTTCTGTTTTTCCTCCCCCTCTTTCTTCACCTCATCATACTTATCCTTTACCTCTGAAATTTTAGAAAGGATGCTGGGATCAATGTCATTAGTCAAGTAGTCAACTACCTTTGTTAAACTGAAATCTGCACTGGCGATACTGGGGACATTTTCTCTCTCAAAGACTGGAGAATATTTCCGAGCACTTTGCTGAGCTTCCTCGATCTCGTCCTTTGAGAATTCCACCCAATCCTCCTCAGGTGAGTGACCTGCACTAGGGGTTTTCCCTTCACTAAGCGAATCTTTAGCTAGTATTTCGCTAACTTTAACCAGGTCCTCTTTGACTTTCTCGACAATGCTAAATGGCTCCTCGTCATCTATTTTAGGCTCTTTTGAAGTATCTGATTGGTAACTTTTTGCCGTTGCACCAGTTTCAGTTTGCAAGATGGCTGTCATTCTCATCAAGTCCTCCTTCATTTCTGCTACATCCTTAAGTATTTCTTGACTCGATGATAACGAGGATGAAGTAGCTGCTTTTATGGCAGCCGATGAGATGAACAGAGGAGATTTAGCAGGTGACTGAGTCCTGGAAAAGGAAGACTGGGTATGTGACGGTTTTTTTACAGGGATTCCATTGGAGACGGTCTTTAGCTGGGAATCTGGCACTACGTTTACAAGGGAATACACTGGGACAGTCATTGTACTGGATGTTATAGAAGCGGCAGAAGATGCGGGAGATCTCAAAGTGCTGTAAATAGAACTTGAGGCAGGGGACCTCACAGACTGGTATGACAAGGATCCTGATGATCTTAGTGTGCCATAGCCTGATGCAGAGCAAGCATTAAATGTCTTCTCTGCTTCATCCAAGACTGCGCTAACGCTGGTTGTTGCTGCATGTGTAGTTGCTTGTATTCTTTCCTGCAGACTCCGAGCACCGCTGGAGAAAAGTGCCGCTGTGGAAGAAGGATACTTAATAGGGGAGACAGATCCATTAAGCAGAGCTGTATCCATGGAGCCAATTGTAGACTTCATTGCCTGTGATGTCACACTGGCATCTCCAGATGATTTAACTGATGATAAGCCAGATGCTGTTTTTACAGGGGAAGATGTCGGCGGTGTTGCAGAGGCAATGACTGATTTGAATGGCAAACTAGATGAATACATGTTTATTGTGGATTTTGGAGATGCAGGTGGCGTCATTGAAATAGAAGACCTTTCCAGTAAAGACCCTGCAGTCCCAGAAGAAGTCCTTGAAGTCAGTGATGGGGAAAGCCCATTTTTACTTGCTGAAGACAATGGTGAAGAGGGTATCTGAACTTGATATTGGGGTTGGTGGGCTACAGTCTTTATTGGAGAGGAAATAGTTCTGTAATAGTTTTGTCTGATGGGAGATGCGATATCACTAACTGACTTGACTGAGGATGTAGTTGAGGCTCCTATGGTGGACTTGATTGGTGAAGCAGAGGTGATTGACCACACTGACTTTAGTGGCGAAGCAGATGGCGTGTTGGACGGCGAACTGGAGAGGGAACCCAATCCAGATTTTGCTTGGCCAGGGACGGTAATAGGAGCAGCCGACCATGCCTGGTAAGATCTTGTTGAAAAGACAGGTTTGTGAGCGTAACCAGGAGGCAGTGTTCTTGTTGTACTTCGTTCAACTGTTTCTTAAATACGTAAATCAAAATCCAACATAAAATCAACGAAAAATAGTTGAAAACAGAGAGACCAGAGAAAAAAAAAAATTGGTCAGTGAGTCTTGTATTAGCAAAGGAGGAAGAACAGTACATTCATGGGGGGTTTGAAATGGGAAATGGTAATAAGATGGAGCCAAAAAAAGATGGTTGTCCTTTATGATCCATGGCACCAACCACGATACACAATGATGGAGGAAAACGGCCAGTAAAGCACATACAGCAACACAACGGCAACGGCAGCGACAAAATAAAGAGACCAATGGCGAGACAAAAACGGAGAAATCAGATTAACAAAAAGTTTAACTCTTTTGACTTTCGATGTGCTACATTCCTCTGTCTATCACTCTTTTCTGAAGTGCCTTTTATCTGTTTGGTCTGAAGGTCCATTTAGTTGTTTTTGCTTTCTTTCCATCAATTTTGGGATTCCAGCAAAACAGAAGTATAGACTACAAAAGGCCCTATTTACCTGTTTTAAAGCAAAAATATGCCGAAGGAAAACAACGGTTCACAGACCAAATGATGGATCCATTCGAATTATGCACGTCATGCATGTCAGACTCAGTATCCTTTGGAGACAGGCATCTGAAGTGCAAAATGTGAAGCACCTACAAGAAAGTCGACCTTCGACCTTTCATGCATTCCGATTAAAGAATGAAACCAAACGCTGCACAATCACAAAGCCAATAAGAGCAGGAGGACTTCCAGAAAACATAACAGTGAACGCAAATAAAAAAAAAAAAAAGAAACTCATTGTGTTCTCACGTTAGTCAAATCAGAGTGAAACGATATGGATCTTGCAATTCAAGTCGTTCCATTGCACAAATGGGTTAAAACATAAAAAGTTAACGAGGGAAACAATACTTCACAATGTGGGCAAGCACAGCACAGCAACTCAAAAGTCACGGTAATCCATGCAAGTACACCATGTCAAAAACAAGCTTGTGGAGTTACAAGTTATGTATGGTAGGAGTACGTCAAAATCACAAATATACTTTTATATATACTCTGTAATGTATATTATATGGGGTGATACATATCAGGTTTAACGTCCAGATAGTATGTTTTATTTATTAATACAAGTTAGTGAAGATGTCACACTCACTCATCGCAGGCTCAGTCAGATAGCTGTAGCGCTTACGTAAGGCTAGAGATGCAAAGGTTTGACGTCGGTCTGCTTTGTCAGTCTGCAAAAAAAAAAAAAAAAAAACCGTCTATCAATCCTCTAAGAAGCCCCTCCTATTTTAAATGCTATGCTTCTGTGAGAATATCTGTGGTCTGTTTCAGTTCTAATCGAAAGTCCTGGAAGGAAAGCTACTGTTTATGTAGCGTGGGTGTCGGTTTTAGCATCAGGCAAGGTTTATTATCGACCCCCCCCCCCGTGTTCGGGATTTTCTGCAAATGAGCTATGCGAGAGGTGTGATTACCATCGAATGATCTATCCAATGCATAATTTGAGCGATAGAAGGGGGTAGTGGTTGTTCGTAAGGTGGTCTTTTGTGCCCATACAGGTGTACACAATATAGGACATAGGACAGGATCTGTAGTAAACTCTGGGAATACAATTTGTGTCCAGAAATGTTTGCTAGGTCCTATTTATGTCTTGATTTCATGGTTAAGCATGAGAGAACAGACCTAAAATGTCAATTTAAAAAAATTATGCTGTAAAGACATAAAGAAAATATTCTAGAATTAACATTGAACATGCATATTCTATAAACGATTACAAAGTGTTATAGTTTTCACCAGTTAAAATAAAACATATGATACTTCAGCTGAAAACACTGAACTCCTTTTTACGCATTTCATCCTATCAACAAGCTGAGCACAAGCATGACTTTTATTGAAACGGACGTTTATGTCATTCGGTTGTCGATGTTTTGCGATTTAGAAAGTTTTACGAGAAAACTGGCTGTTTTCTCTTGAAGCAAAGCATTAGTAATGCAATAAAACAAGAAATAAAGTGAAAAAAAGACATCAAAGCGTGGGGGAGCTTTGTTAATGCCTGCCTTGGGAGAATTTAATACACAAGGCCTGGAGATTTAGTCAATTTATTAACGTCAGCTTTCGATCGCATGGCTTTTTTTAAAGCAAGGTATAATGGAGAGAACCAGAATGTACTACCTCGGTCTACAACAACAGCACATCACATAAGTGTGATGGAGTTTACATATATTACCTCTTCATCTGGATCTGACTCCATTTCCTTTAGGATCCCAAGATGCATTGCAGAAACAGGGAATAATACAATGGACAGCAGGGGAAAGAAACATCGTGATGTGAAAAAGGGTGATCGAGAGCGCACAACATAAGCCAAAGAAGCCATCACGGAAGCCAGCCGAGGACAAGGAAACAGCAACGCGAACTGCGGAATGGCACAGAGAGAAAAAAAATAAAAATAACCAAATAGGCCATCACAAAGCATTAGAAGCCTGCGCACCTTCAGCCAAAGCAGGGGGAGCCAAACTAAAAGGTCTGATTCGAAAAGGAAACGGCAAGGATACGACTAGAAAGAAGCTCAAAACAGATAAAAGACACAATATGGCGAGTCTCAGCCAAACTGAACTCTTTTCGCTGTGGTTGCTGCTCTGTCTCCTTCTTAAATGAAGATGGCATGACATGACGGAGAGTGAGCCAGTCTAGCACCAGCTTACCTTCTTGTGAGCTGGCAGTGTGATGTTTAAGTTACAGACGGCAGTCTGTGGAAGACCTTTAGTCGACTTTGACTCTTTGAGGAACGACAGCCGCCCGCAAGGTTCTTGACTATTATCTCTGACCTGCAAAGTAAAAACCATAATTTTTTTTTTTACTGTGTCCTAAGCTGACTGCAAAGGAGTGCAATCTTGCCAGTTGATTTAAGCTGGCATATGCTAAGAGGGTCTTACTTCCCCTCATATTTTTCTTATCCTGGAAAAAAAAATAAAAATCACCCCAAAGTTTATGCTTTAGATGTTTACGATTCCCTTCTGATTTTCACTAGGTTGAATTACGAGGGAACCTCTGATCCAATTTGGCATGACAGTAACAAGAGATTTTATTCAAACAAAGGCATAATGTGCCTGACAACTATGCATGTGAAAATCCGCACTAAACCGGAGACTGTCTGGCACTGGAGTGATGGCAACGCCGGAGTGTAAAAGGCTATAGCGTTACCTTCACGCTAAAAGGCAGCCTGTTCTCCTTGAATGCGTAAAAATTCAAGACCAGTTGTTGTCCCGCTTTTGTCAAAGGGGTCAAGTTACCATAGCAATCCACGTAAATTGGCTTTCCCTCCAAGACCTGCAAAAGAACAGCATGTCCACTGAATTAAAACACTACAAACAGCAGACTTCGGACAACCAACACATAAACAGAAGAGACATTTTTACTGAAAAAAAAATTACTTTCAGTTATTCATGTTTTAGCAAAGAGTGTCTATGCGATTAGACTGGCTACACTATTCTTACAAGTATGTATTCCTAATAAAAACATGCATATATTTGTTTTTAATTCTTTGTTTGGGTTGGTTGTTATTTACTTTTGCGATGTTGACGTAAAATGTAACCTTGGCAGGCATTTCTGGTCGATGTTATCTTATTCAAATGAGAAGCAAAAATATTACAGACTATGTTTCAAGGAACATCCAAACGGACCTCAATGTCTTTGCTTCTGGCCACTTCTTCAAAGTTCTCCTGCTGCTCCAGAGTCTTGTCCACTTTGTCGTCGGTCATACAGAAGCACCGCAAGCTGGATTCAACAGGATCCGTCATTTTGGCAAACACTACAAACTTGGCCATGTACGGAACGCAGATCAGCTCTCTGTAGAGTTGCGAGGCCAAGCCAACAGTCTCTGGAATCTGGTGGCAGTCGGCGAGCCAGAACCTGAAAATGGATCAGAGCATTTCAGTCAGAGAGTCATTAGGTGTGTATGAACTGAAAACCAAACCCAAAGTCAAATTCTGCAAGAACAGGCAGATGACAAAATAATCTTACGTTTAAATGACTCTGATATGTCTTTTCAATACATGATTCAGGGCTTATCTGTGAATAAATATTAACCTCAATACAAATCGATCCAGGTGAGCTTCACAAGGAAGAATTTACAAGCGGGAATCTACCCTCATTTGCGATTCCAATGAAAGCACACAAATCACATAGAGCAGTATGTTGTTGGCGTGCCTTACCTAGCAGACACATTGGTGGTAAAGGACACACAGTCATTTACAAAGGTGAGCGGGGTGGTTCCTGTAATGTCTTCCCACTGCGCTGGAGAAGTGCCTCCTGCAATTGTACCATTTAAGTAATGTACAATTAAGTGGGCCATAGTGAAAGCTTGCAATTTGTCAAGTATTGCCCTTATTGTCACATCCTGCTTTATAGCAGATTAGGAATCTGAAAGCATTCCAAAGAGGAATCACTGAACATATAGGAAATCTTTGTTTAACCCTACAGGGTTAAAATTAAGGGCAAGACTTTACTTAAAGCAGTCATGTATAACACATTATAGATACCTTCATAATGCATTATAATGCATTCATAAAGTATTACAAACACAGCTATAACTATTTTTGGAAAAGGCATAACACATTATAGCCATGTTTATTATGCATTATACATGATCTATGAAGCTGTAATCTATAATGCATTATAAATACCTTACTGGCCATTATAATGCATTATGAAGGTATCTATAGTGCATTATAGATGACAGCTTCATAGAGCGTTCATAATGCATAATAAAGAAGGCTAGAATGAGTTATGACTTTTTATGAATAGATATAGCCGTGTTTATAAAACTTTATGAATGCATTACTATGCATTATGACAGTATCTATAATGGATTATGATGACTGAATCAGAATCAGAAAACTTGTTTAAGTAAAGTGTTATGAAAATAAGATTAAGATTGACTATGGATCCTAGTTTGGAGATCATGGAAACCAGTGATTTTCACATACCTGTTATGCTGCACAGGAGTCTCAGACAGGGGGTCGTGTCTCCCTTATAACCATTCGTCACCCCTTCCCCGGAAAGGGGCGGGACAGGGATCGTCATGGTGATGGGCTTGTGGAACTTCCTCCTCCGGGGCTCCACAGTCACGATGGGGCTGAAGGTTGCCCTGTTCCCCAAGATCTTCTTGACAGTATCATCTGGGACAGGCTGAGCCTGAGGGGTGGGGGGTAGAGAGCAGGGGGAGCAGTTCGTCAGACTTAAACCATTAAAATGGAAAACAACTATTATAGTTAGTTTAAAGGTATACTCAGAAGGAATAGGGCAATTCTATCAGGGCAATTCTGGATTTTTTTTATTGGGGAGGGGCATAAAAGGGATTCATACAGAGAGGCCAACCTTATCAGCCAATGATATGTTTTGAATTGGTGAGTGACAGGGGAGTGGGCCAATCAAGCTGTTGGCTGGAGTCAGAGCTCCTATGCCTCCTCCCCTGTACATGCACCTGCTCTTTATTGATTTGCACTTAAAGTAAAAAAAAAAAGCCCTTTTATTCCAAAGGAGGATTACAAATCAGCATTGAAAATGTACATCTCTCAGCATCGCTTTCTTGGCCACCTAGTTTTTTATTTATTTCCTAACCCCCCAGGCTTAAAACCTATTTCATATTTCCTAATGCGGATAACTGTTTGCATGGTAGCATGTGGATTCACTGAGTATGTCAGTGTTACCAGGACACGCACCTGTAGGCCGACTCTAATCTTCTTTGTCAACGCCCCTTCTGGGAAGGAAGCCTGGACCAGAGGCACAGTCATGCTAGACAGAACCCCCCCTTCGGGACCCATCTGGTTGCTCTCCTGCTTGATCCGAGACACGACCGCAAAGTACTGCGGGAAATCCTTGGTCATGATCCGGCAAATGCGCTTCTTCTCAAGCTCGTCTGGGCTGTCCAGTTCTGCAAGAAGCGAACGAGCTCAACTCTCAGATGCTTAACGACCACAAAGCTGTATCCTTATATGAAGGAGGCAACTCGTAATATCAGGGGTGGAACTTTTGCTATAGCCAACTGGGCTAAAAAAAATTATCCGACACGGGGATCGTCAACTTGCTCGTCTCTGAGTGGCAAAATGTTTCGAATGAGGAAACAGAAATATAAGATGCATTTTAGCGAGAGTGATTTGTTGTCACTGTTGAGACACCATGGCACACAGTGCACAACAATGAAATGTGTCCTCTGCATTTAACCCATATGTGACATCATGACATAGCAGGGGGCAGCTAATTCAGCGCCCGGGGAGCAGTGCTTGGGGGTGGTACCTTGCTCAGAGAACCTAAGTGGTACTTTGCTGGTCAGGGATTTGAACCAGCAATCTTTCAATTATAAGTGCGCACTTCCCTACCCATTAGGCCACCACAGCACTTAAATTCCACATCCGTGGTAAAAACTGTATTTTGATCAAAATGTCTGTCAGAATTCGCCATGGTGTCGAACCCTGGTCTGGCGTACAATTTCTTTACTAGCCAGCATGCTACCGTTTGGTTTTTTGTACTTGCTCTTCGCCTAAATTACTCACTTCAGGCAAGTAGGAGAGCCTACGTTCCAGCCCTGTTTACAGTCAACCACAAATACATGATAGGAACATGTTGCCGTGGTCTGTTCTGTTCAACTGAAAAGGTTCACCAGAAACATGTTGAGGTTAGGGAAAGTACTCAGTGTATTATTTACTAGACAGTGATCATTTGGCAAATGAGAATTCTTGTATCTCCTGAAAACATCACGGAAACTGTTAGCTAGCTTGACAGTGTTGAGGTGTGACCCTCCAGAGCTGGAAGACCATCCCTAACAGTAGGGCAACCACTCTGTGAGGACTGGGCTACCCACCCTCATCCATCCCACCGAGGAGCTCGTTGAGGTCCTCGTTTTTGTTGTCGTACTGGTGCTCCTTCCACGTGTCCCCGTTCTCACTCCGCAGCACGATCAGCTCCCGCTCGTTCCCACGCATGGAGCCGAAATGGGGGATTTCCACTATCACTGGGCTGGAAGGAAGAGGGAATGTCAACAGAGGGTTCCATGGAGGCGCTGTGTTGTGACGATGCGGGCCAGCTGTACTTAACAGCCCACTCCTGCCGAAAGTGGCAGAAGGTAGGGGTTAAAGGTCAGAGGTCAACAGGTCAAGTCACCCGATTCCTTTGTACTTTTTTTTCCTAGCATGGGTGACAATGAAAAACAAGTACAAGTTGATGATATGTGTGAATTAACTCACAGCCCTCCCATTAAAGTGTGAAACACTGCAAACGACAGACAGAGACGACATTTACAGCGGGCACTGGATTAAACATCAGGAAAGCTGCACAATCCTCCTAGTGCAAGATCTTTTTTCTGTTGTCGATTCAAGAGTTTTCATTTATAATCCAGTCTGGGCGACAGAGTTAGTCAAGAGTAAAAAAATATTTATTCTTTAAAAATTACATGCAGGGAGCACAAACCAGATTTATTCAATGAACTTTGTCAAATTATTAATTTTTTTGGTACTTTAATATCTGCTAATGGTTCTGCATTCTTGTAATAATTTCAATAATATTTAATGACTATTATCTTTAATGACTGCTACAAACAGTATTGCGTCCACTGTGTAATTACTTATAAGTCAAAATGAAATACAGCTTATAGATAAGGAGGCTTAAGAAAATCAGAGTATGTGCAGAGACAGCGGCTATTTGGGATTTTACAGAGTTGTGCGGATGAATTTGGTGACCTTTAACCTTTAAAATTATTCCAGAAAAACACCGGTCAATCTTGCCGGACCGTAAAACTGCATCGTGAGTACGAAAGCTAATCTCTCTAAATATAAGTTGAGAGGCCTTTACCAAACAATTTTCACTGGGACTCTGCAGCTTCTAAACAGAATCACATAGACAGTATCTTTGTTTTCCTACGCAGGTTGCTATTAGAACAATCCAGTAAATTCCATGACACTGCCTCACAAGTCATCATGGCAGGTCAAATGTACCCTCGACTGGCAAGAGACTAATTGAATGCTAGAATTCTGGAATCCCTAAATTGAGTTGATCTTTTAAAAATAAATTTTGTATGTCTAAAAATTTTATTTAGCAATAGATACTGAAGGTCAACGTCTAAAGAAAATATATCGTAAAGAAAATTTGGTCTTTAGCATGTTTGACAAACTTAATGCATAATGCAATCTGTGTAGTAACAGAACTGATACTGCCTACATTGAGTATAGACATCATTTTACAGTGTTGTGCATGATGCTTAAAGTAAAACAAAACAACAATGTTTAGAGAAGGTACCAGAGATATATGCATAGGTAAAGAACTTCTCAGAATTGTTTTGATAAGTTAGTAATGGTAAGTTAAACACCCACTTAACATTTTATTACATAATAAATTAAAACTGATTCAAAGATGAAATATTTGAAAAAGATCTCCACAAATATAAAGTTATTGCTGAGGATATTGCTTTACATGGAAGTGGCATAGTTTTAAGTTGGCTTTACGTGGAAGTGGCTCCCACTAATTCCCAGCAATCCCTGGGGAAGTCAGCACAGATACCTTCTCCGTGATCCGTGCAAATGGCACATCTTCCGCACTGGCAAACGCCCGTGGTGCGACAGTGGGAGATCATATTTGACGACATGGAGAGACGAAGGCCAGCCACTGTGGCAGGATGC
>JAODJX010000043.1:10761658-10775030 GCA_026776945.1 Isichthys henryi
AAGAGAGGGGAGGAGGGTCCAGCCAAAATGATCTGCTTTCAGAGATGCCACCCTCAACTGAAAACATCGGCAAGACAGGTAGAGGTATGGGAATGACCAGAACGAAATGAAACTAAACCGAAATCATAACAACAACAGTCGTCATACTCGCAGGAGTTCGCTGGTGTCGTTCGAGTCTGGCCTACATATATTCTCCTACCCAATAAATTTTGTTCCTCGGGGCCCGAGCTGCAGGATTCGGCTAACCGTGCTCTCGCCCTCGTTAAGAGGGGGCAGATTGCTGGGGAGGTGCAGTTTACTGAGTAACATCCATGCAGCGGGAAGAAAGACAAAGAAGGGGAACATGAAGAAGAGAGCGTCATTCCCGCAGGTAGCTGGCCGGGCCACAGGGCAAAACCAAAGCCTCACCATGCTCCAGGAAGGAGCCCTACGGTCCCAACAAACACCGCATCAGTCCCGGATTGCTCACCTCCATACAGGTCAGATGTTTGGATGATAAAGCAGAACTGTGCCAGCGCAAGGGCACCAAAGGGGAAGTCCACCACAGTCCGATCAGCCCGGACGTTGACGCTAAATGTCTGCCGCGGTCAGATCCCGCAATAAATATCCATTATAACTTGACACAATGACCCAAGGGCCGCAAAATCCGCCAGATTAGACGAGCCTCAGTCTCGTGGTTTCACGTTCGACCAGACAAACTCCATATTCCCTACCTTTCATAAAGTTGGTTGGCCATTTGTTTTATTTAGGTGAATCTCCATGTATATTTAGTTTTGACGGAACAGAGGCATCCAAATTTTGGCCAAAAGTCAACGCCACTTCTCAAACAACATTGTGAACTGTATAGATGTATGACATATCTACGTTGACCTCATCTGTGATAAGCTTTACCTTACAGCAAAATTAAAGACTGGAAATAAAGGATTAACATAAATATGACATTATGGGAATGTAGATTTATGCACCAGAAAAACAAGACATTTAGGAATATGTGTTGGTACCAAAAAATGCTGACAGTTTTCAACAAGCACGACCATGGAATCCTCAAAGAACCCAATTTGCTCACTGAGGTGTGTGTAAATGAGCCCGTTTTGGATTCGTATGAATTTCTTTGAGGATGGAGGGGGGGGAATAAAGCCTTAATATTAGTTCGGGTGGAATTCCCCTTTAATTTAAAGCAGGTTCACGGTCTGCTCACACAAACCAATGGACTGACGCTACTGGTGTGAAACAACGATGGAGGAACATCTCCTACGCACGCCCTCCTCACAGTAGGGGAATGAAAGTGAAACTGAAAATAAAAAAGATGGAATGCGGAGCCGGCAAAAAGCTCTTACCCCAGGAAATGGGCTCCCGCCGGGCCGACCTCCACCAACCGGCTAGCCAGGCCCTCTCCTTCCACCATGGGCGGGGGGCAGGCCAGCTTGTGCCTCTTCACCAGACGGCAGGTGATGCGCGTGGGCGCCGTGCACTTGCGCGGGGGAATAATGATACGCATGCCGTTGTGCCGGCTGCCCCTCATGGTGCCCCCGCGGGCATCCACCTTGATGCTGACCAGGAACCTGAGCTGGGCTGGGGAGGAGGAGGGGGGGGGACGACGACACACAGAGTGGTGAGGGGCGGGGCTAACGGAGCACATTGTCCAATGACATCAGTGAGGATGACACCAGTGAGTTTTCCCATGCTGTGACCAAAAACCCACACACGTAACTCTAAGAGCAGGAAAGGATAGTATGAGAAAGGGATGGTGCTCTGACTCTTCTTCCCTGGCAGATATTCCCCATGATCCGAGCCTTAGGCTCAGGAGAGCTTTCATTATTCAGATGGTAATTGGAACTAATTAAGTACAGCATACAGGCAGGTTAACTCTCTTAATTCAAAAGAATGAAATTGAATCCCAAGATTTTGGTTCAATAAGGAATACTGCCACGGAAAAGCGCTCAGAATAAGTATCAGAAAGTCCTCCGTTATAGACGGAATGTGCCTTAACACAAACGGGATGCTATCGTTCAATGTTCAGGGCTGCCGCTTTCGGGAGCGAAGCGAGCCCTGCTCATCCATTCGCAGTAAAGATTCAGCCCGGTCCTGAGTGGGGTTAATGATCACAAAACCACGTGGCCAAAGTGTGCTGTGGTCCTGGCCGGTGAACCAGGGCTGGCGAATTGAAAGCAGACCTTGTGTAAGTAATATATGCAGCGACGCACATCTCACCCACATAGCCATTTCTGTTTAACGTCAAGCATGGCGTGTGACAAACCACAGAGGGGACGTCAGCGGTGCTCATTAACGGGCGGCGACGTGGCTAGTTTCTGCCGCGCCCTTAGATCCTTTAGTGTTTCTCAACCCAGTCCCCAAGGACCCACAGGTGGTCCATGTTTTTGCACCCTCCTAGCTCCCTGGAAAACAGTCCACATTTTTGCTCCCCTCCAGCTACCTGACAGACAGTTGTAAACTGTCTGAGGGTCCCCAAGGACCGAATTGGGAAACATCGCCTTAGATTTTCGAAACTCTGGTACGTTTCAGAGATAACTACGGCTAGGTGTCAGACGGAGCTACGCGACCGATGGGTAGGTAATCTAGGTGGGGCACGGTACTGCACAGATGAAGCAAACACAGAAAAGGAAGAGGAACTGAGATCACAGGACACATTTATCACCTGGAGTCATACTGGGGAAGTGGAGAAGGAAAGCTGCAAAATAAAATGGAAGAATGTAGGGAACGGCAAAAATATCCAAGAGATCTATTAAACGCCACACTCATCACTGTTAAATCCACCATGTTCATTCTGATGGACACTGGAAGCAAATTTTAGAGGAAGAACAAGAGAAAACAACAGGAATGTGCCACAGGGTACTGGGGGAAAAAAGAAGAGGAGAAAAAAAGATACCAGATTCAAAATATCAGAACTACGCAGCATAAGAACTCAACATACATGCTTAAAGTACATTAATATTCACAAGGCAGGAAGACAGAACAAGTTTACAGTTTTGCATTCGGTTCAACTGCATTCAAGAGAGAAAGTAGTACAGTATAGAGACTCTTGTTCTTCAGAGTCTAACTGGACAGGGGTAGTTGTGAGATCCCGGTGGTCATCGCTCGATCGAGAATTGGCTGCACACTGTCTCTATACATCGTCACTCACCCCGAGTGGATGGGGCTGGAGACCAGGTGCACATTGTCCAGGGCGTCCGCCGCCCAGCTGTACCTCCTCAGGGAGTCCGAGTCGCACTCCCTGGTTGCCGCCAGGTGCTGGGAAAACGAGGCTGCGGTCAACGCAATACATGTGTGCCCCCCTCTTCACAAAATCCACCACCCCGCAAGCACGCTATGCCGTCCCTCCACAGGAGCAAATCAATGCTCAACGGCATCGTGGGAGCATTTCCGGCATCCAGTACCCAACCACAAACTTGCAACTGATGGCAGCGGGCAAAGCGTTAAAATGAAGCAAGATTTCCCTCCGAAAAGAAAACAAAACAAACGATAATAAAGTAACAAAATAATACAATCATAGGCGCGTAAGAAGAAATTAAAGTTCAGTAGCTTAAAGCAGCCAGATGTCTCTCGGGGAAGATGAGGTCCCGTTTAATAAGTGACCACCTGTTTCTGTAATTGCTGGAGAGGGAAGTGCTTGGGGATAAATGCAAAAAAACCCAGAAAATATAGCAGAAAGCAGTAACTGCATCTTAACCACTGAACGGAAAAGCAAAGAAGCGATGCCTTGCGTGTTTAACGTGTCTTATACCTTATTCTGGGTCTCAACGACAACAGAATGTTCTTTACAGTCACTCTGAAACGATTGAAGGAAAAACATAAATATTTCATTACACAAGCAAATATTTTCTAACGGCAGCAATGATTCAGGTTATCGTTCATTTAACTGCCTCCAAGACACACTGAAGCAACACTTATCTACAACTTCCTTTCACAAAACAAAAAAACAAAAAACATTTCAACCTATGGTCATAAATTACTTCCAGACAGTCTATAATATTAATGTGCAGTCAACGGCAAGTATTTTAGATCAGCTCAGACTCCAAAAATAATTCCCTGGTAAACAGTCTGCATTCAGTCTGAAATCCAAAACTGTGGCTTGGAAAAAATTAGCTTTCCGAATTTGTGGGACACTCAACAAGGGTCATTAAACTCCCATCTACGGGCAAATATAGCCATCTCCAGTCCCTCATAACCATCTAAAGAGTCATTTCTCAAGTCTTAAAATCCCAAGAAGGAGATTTAGTCCATGCCTCTGAGTGTGCTGTCAGAAACACTGAAATCACATTTTATCTTCTGGCCCCCATGTTGTGAAGCACAGGTCTCTGTTTGGACACTAGGCTGTAGTGCTACTGACGTCCTGCAGGTGGTGCTAGCGAGCCAGTGGCTTGATCTGCATGACAGGGTCATCAGAGATTTTAACTACCTTCCTCACATCCACAACTGACACAGGTAAAGGCCCCCTACCGTAAACAGGGCTCACCGCTGTTGGGGTATACCATTTCATAGCACGTACGAGGAACACGATACCAAGTACGCAATGTTATACTGTAAATATTTTTCAATCAAAAATGGCACATATAAATTTACAGAAATGTATAATGCACACATAGATAATAGTTTATGCGACAGCGTTCCGGTGTGTGTCTTTTACTGACGGTGTTTCAACTCCACAAAACCACACATTGCATCAAACAAAGTTTTTCATCGCGTGGTGACCGGGTCACTTTTGAAGCATAATTAAGAATGCAGTAATGCACAATCGCAAAAAAATTACCTACAGATAATGCAAAACCGATAAAACTTCATTAATAATAGCCTGAATTATACACTTTAAAAAATTTAAATGTTACATCTGAATTATCGAAGGCAAAAAGACGACACGACATGATTTTATACCTCCCCCATCCCTTCATCCTCCCCCCTTGAGATACGTTCTGTGTTCCATGATCATTGCTACAGCACACTACTTATGCAATTCCCTGTATCACAAATGGCTGCATTAACCATTTGATTGGGTACTAGGTTTAATTTTTTAAATGGTTGCATAATGGTAAACATTTGCTACTATGCGCTACAGGAAGGAGTTTTTTTTTTTGCGCCATTACGTTGCAAGTGAAGGGATTCCTGCAAAACAGTAGAACGTAAAGCGTCATCACTACAGCCTGCCACATAGTACAAGGAAAATGCAGCAGAACTCACCGTCTCTTTGGAAGGAGCGAGGATCTCCTCGATCATCATGCTGTCCCGGGTGAAGGAGCTTCTATTCAGGGTGTTGGACCTATCCGAACTGAAGGAGCGGAGGCTGGTGTATTTACAAGTTACCACACAATAGGGGTGTGATGATGAAATGAACAGGGAGGGGGAAAAGAAACTGATTACTGCATGCAGCTTCCAGGGAACCGTTGCATAATTCAAAAAACAAAATACATGGCACGGGTTATCCGGAAATGAGAGTCGGGAGATGGACAGCAAGAGCATCTCTTTGGAATGTCGGTTGATGGATGCTGGGCACATGTCTGGGCTTTGCCAAAGTCCCAAGACCGACGGCACCACGTGGGTGAATTGTTACTGAAGTTACACAAACAAAAAGACAAACGAAAGAATACTCTGATGTGCGACGTGTGCGTGGCTGTGACACGCTTCCTAGCATCGTTTAACAATTTAATTTTTTTTACCCAATGCCTCAAAGAGTTGCAGGAGGGGAAAAAAGAAGGAAAGTCTAGGAAATTGAGGCGACAGGGACAGAAATGCATGTAGAGACTCGGTAAGCCGTCTGAAATTAGCTTTAGAGTTTGTCGTGCGGTTTAATGGAAGTGATGGTCAAGTGGCTCGTTCCCTTTCGATGTTTAGCTGCTCCCAAGCATGCAACAGGCGCGTGTTAAGTGGAAACGGCAAAGTCTATACCTTCGAAAGGAAGTAAACGCAAGAGGGTTAGCAGGCTGCTAATGGCTTCCCAGCAGCGTTAAGGTAGCTGCTAAACTGCGGCAAGTAACTATATTCAGGGTTTCAAGTTTAACCTTCCCTTCCATCTCAGATCTGAGAGACCGGGACTTACAAACAACTCTCAGGCGATGCATCGCCGGGGAAACCACGGTCCATTTTGGGATCTTCACAGTGAGTTTTCATGAGAGACTCCAGACAGTCTGATGTCGAGTCAATGCAACACCAGCTCTTTGTCAAACATCATCTGTTGTCATCCCTCCATACAGGAGCATGCGCCTTGAATAATTTATCCCAGTGACGTTCAAATCCGTCAGCCAGTCACTTAGTCAGTCAGTGATTACTAGCCATCTTAACAACAGGTTCTCTCAAAGCCACTGATTAACAGATTGATCAGCTCGACTAGGTTGATCAATCCCTGGAAGCTACATCAAGTATAATTTAATAACAACAAAAAACAATTAGAACAACAACAACCACCACGACAGCTATGACAACAACAACGGTATTAGAAGCATCAACATAGTGTTTACACATATCACATAGCTAGGTCGTTCCCACACACACTCGTGTTAACTACATTTAGTATCAATTCCGAGTACTCACTCAACGGTGGGGCGGGAGGGGGGGAGAGGGTTGGGGAATTGGACAATCTGAAGGTGATGGGGAAAAATGTAGCAAGCAAATAATATTACTCTACAAAATGGACTAGAAGACACGTAGCACACCAATGAATGGGGGTGTCATGGAGCCAAGTGTGTCGCTACTGCTAACAGCATCATGCCCTCTTACCTGACTTTAGGACTATGGTGAGAAATTAAGCGGAGAAGAAAGAAAACAGAATATATTGAAAGCAACGAATCAGAAGAGGATGGAGCAGAAATGGGTCTAATGACACCGACAGGGACCGGCCGGCCTCGCATGCGTTATGCCCTGGGACACGCAAATGTGCCTTGGCTCCGGGGGAAATATAGACCCCGCCCAAGAGCGTAAGACATGCGGGAGAGACTCTGGATGGATGCCAGTAGTGGAAGGAATGCAAAAGAAGGTTGCTCAGCATCAAACAGCAATGGCTTGATCAAAAAAATCAACTGGGTCATGGAACCTTTCCAGACACACTTGGGAGACAAGTTCACGTCAGTCGGCCGCCTCAGAGAACTTGGCCATTCTGAGCAGTCATTGCGACACTCTGTTAGGCTAAACTATATACAAACTGTGTATGTAGTTGGCCTTTATGGTGTAGGTAATGACCGCTTCCCGATATGTCGTGCTTCAGAACATGACCTCAAAACCCAACAGCCATAGATTACGTCATTTGATGCTTGGAGCAACTCCACTAGCACTTAATGGTAGAGCAGTGGCTGGCTATCCAGTAGGCCAAAAGTACACAGGGACGTCCAAATGGTTCCCACCCCATGTACTTCAACCTTGGGGGTGAAGTTCAACATCAGGTTCAACATCAGGCCACGATTTGTGGTTAACCCATAGTAAGGAAGAGAGCTGACAAAGTAGCTAGTTACTCAGCTAAGAAAGGACGCTTTTCAGCACCTTGGTGGAACATGATCACTAATCAGCTCAGCAGATTCTCAGGGTTTTGTCCCCTCTGCGGTTGTTCTGATTAATTCATGCGTGTTTATTATTCAGCAGCGTGTGCGGCACAGGCGGGCGTGTGACGCGACTGTCCGCAGTTTCCATGTTCACATGCCGTGTCTGTTTACATGGCCCTTATATCACATGATATTTCACATATCTTTCCAGATTGGACTAATATTAGCTCTTGAGACCACCGAAGGTATATCTCTAAAGTCAAGTAAAATAAATAAATAAATAAGTTGCTACATTCGAGCTTGTCCTGAAGTAATTTAGAAATAGCCTGATTTATAATTAAGATAATTAGTTAATTATGATTATGGTATAAGTAATTTGATGATTATCAGTGAAATATTTTCCGCATATGTGTGTGTGTGTGTGTGTGTGCATTGTGCATGCACAAGATGACGACTGAAACACGTCCACCCTAATGGACACGGGGAGGGGGGCAGCGCTACGTTACCTTGCTGAGCGGGCTCCAATGCTGAAGCCCATATAGCCCTCCTGCGGGAGTGAATCGTCCCCTAACTCCCGCAGATCCTGAGGGCCCAGGTACTTGTCCGTGTCACCGGTCATCGCATCCTCACCTGAGTGAAAGACAGGTGGAGTTAGCTGGGGGGTGTTCGGCAGGTGCAGGCCCTCCGCTGGGCTCTGTCCAGTAGCAAGCCCCGCTTACAGACTCAGTGTCATCTGAAATCCTACAAGCCACCCCCCCCCCCCACCCAAATGGACTCTTTCCAAGCCTGCAACTGACACCCCCTTGCCGCACCCAGGGGCTTTGCAACCAGATAGCAGCTGGATGAGACTAATTTCAGAGCAAGAGAATGAGTCCTCAGCAGTTTTAAAAGACACCAGCATCCAAATGTACACACACACACACACACAGATACAAGCACAAGTGCACTAAATCTGCTTTTGTTATCTTTTTTTCCACGACAAGACAAGGGAGATGTTAACGTTCACTTGTGAGGGAAGTTGCAGAAGCATAAGGGGTTAAGAGAGCCGAACAGAGAACAAGCAAAAAAAATGGCGGGTTTGCATTCCAGCAACAACAAAGCAGAGCCCACTCCCTGTCCCCCTGCCGCTCCCCTCCTCTGCAAACCCTCCCCCCAACACCAGCACGGCTACAACATAGTCTCTCCCCCCTACCACTGCACCCCCCCTCTCCATCCACCATCTCCAGAACCCCACAGCACTCTCACCAACCTAATCCCATCGCATTCCTCATGAGCGTCTCCATTCAGAAGCGGTCCTGCCGTCCCCCAAGAAAGTGCCCGTGTTACACTGGGGCGACAAACTTTTTTCCGGCCCCTGTCCACTTCCCCTCGGATGCGACTCTGCCGTGCTGCGACTCTCCCGAGCTGATGACTCTCCCGAGCTGATGACTCTCCCTCGGCGTGCTTGCAAACAGATCAGCTTTCTCCCGCCCCCGCCGCCGCCTGGGGAGCACGATTCGCATTTCGGGCAGCGGCTCTCCAGCTGCACTAACTGAGCAGCCGGCGCATGCCATGCGACGACTCACGACCAGAATAGCGCATCGTGGAAGTGCGGTGACCTCTGATGCGGCCGGGCCGCCCCCTCCGTTTTTGGTTATTAAAATCGCCGTTCCCCCCCTGATTCCTCCCTTTTCGTCTGGAGTCTGTTACCAAGGCAGCTCCTCTGGGTCTGATTTGGACTCAACAGAAGGAAAAGTTTAATCCCTCAAGGACAGCAGAAGAGGCAGAAGGGGGGGAGGAGGACCTCGCTCCAACAACGCCGGGGCACCCAGCGACCACTGAAGCATGCTCCACCGCCACTGGCTGCCGAATGCACGCTCCTCACTGCGAGCAGAGTTCAAACAGCGCTGACACAAGCTGGCCCAGGTTGAGACTGAATGGGGGTAACGTGTTGGGTAGTCCACACTGGGCCCCCCTCTGATTGGACCAGGGTCGGGGGGTGTTTCCCCAGACACTGATGCCTGGAAACCCAGCTAGGTGGCAACACAAAGACAGGGCAAGATCCATTCATATGCTAATGAGGGTCATTCTTAGGTGTGCTCCGCAACCTTCGGCACCACATGGTTCAACAAAGACAGCTCCCCCCAGAGGCAGATCAATAATAATGTTATGTAGGAGGAAGGAGGCCTGTCTATTTCTAAGAGACAAGAGCTTTACACCCCCTGGGATCATCTAAATTGTGGTTATTTGCTACTAAATATTAACAGTAACAATTCTAACTCTCCATGCGTTTCTTGACAGAAAACTAAACGCAGTATATACACAATGTTCAACCTTGTAAACGAAGCACTTTTTTTTCCAGTTCAGCAAATCAACATTCTGTTGTCTTTCACAATAAAGACCTAGACGTATTTAAGGGCAGACGGGAAACGTGCATGACAGAATTCATTCACGTCCAGCAAGCACAAGGAACCTTCTGGCTGTCGCTGCCAAGTACAGCCATGTGGAACCAAATTCAGGTTCCGTACAGAAAAAAAAGATGAGGGTCAGGTATGACGCACAGTCTATAGCACCTGGATACTAACAGACAATGTGCAGTCTGTAAATGGCTAGACTCTGTAAACAATGGCCCAGAAGACACATTAAAAAGAAAATACTTATTCATGAACCAAATGAGAAGGACAGTGCACTCCAGACAGTATGGCAATCACATATGTGCCAAGGAGGTCTTGTGAGCGAGCTAAGTTTGTGCAATCTAATGTTCCAATGTTCCTGGGCATCGACTGTCAAAGTAACTCCACACCAACCTCTAACGTTACCTTGGCGACAAGGCAAGCCAGCTAAAGAGTAAACACAACCAATAACGGCCCTCTGACGTTGTGGTTCCAAGTTTTATACTGCCAGCCATATATCCCAAGTACAATCATACATATCTTTTGACAGCTAGGAGTGTTACACTTTGAATTACTAGACAATTACGCAGAATGCTTTGCATTTCATGCTCTAAAACAATGTGTTCTATTTTTGTGTCTGTTGAGTGAATACTCCAATATACAATGATATATTTTTAAGAAACAGGCTAAATTTGACATTTTACAACGCCTGAAAAACACCAGAGACATGGGTCTGTACGACTTCCATTTCAGACTGCGACGGAGTCTTTTGTAGCAGTGTCATAGTTCTGACGTGACAGGTGTGCATTCAGCAAAAGAACACACACAGCTGTTCAAATCCAGACCCTTTCATTGACTCGGACTCTGTGGATATATGTGTCAATCTGGTTGTTGAACTGTGCTGATATCACTTCATGCATGGATTAACCAATCAAACAATGTTTACAGTTTGCCTGACAACGGAGGCCCGGAGAGAAGAACGGCACGCAAACAAAAGCGAAAGCCGAATTCAGCAAATCAAAGTATTTCATCTTCGGGAGACTGCTTAGCAACCAGTATTAAGGCATATTTCACAGACACTTAAGCAAGAGAAGGTGGCATCCGTGACAACAGAACACAAAGTTAGTTTTGTAGTTAAGACGACAGGGGGTTTAATGGGCCTGCAAGTGGCCACAAAACTGAGAAAATACCTTCATCAACATCTGAAATATAGTCTTCACTGAGAATTTCAGGTACATTGGCTTTATGAACTGCGTAATTTGAATAGATAGAATGTTAAGGACATACCAAAAAGATCATGAATACAACACAGAAATAAAAGGAAAAAAACTGGAAAAACTTGAGAATTGTATGACTTAGGGTCATTTGTGATGGGAACTGGGAAAAGGGAGAGAGACACCTTCTCTTACCTTCATCATCTGACATATCCAAGACCTCATTCATTGTTTCGGGGACGTTCATTTTGTGTTTTTCTGTCACTGTCTGTGAGTAAAGAAAAGGGGTTTATATCAAAAGGTTTTAATGCTCCATCCTCCGATTCCTCAATGCCAGGCTGGTATATGAGGTCCTGGAACATTTGAAATGAAAGTAAAATTTTTACATGGGAGGTTTACATCATTGTCATGGATGCTTGTGGCTACACGTGACACGATTACAGACACGGCGTTTGAATAGATGGAGATGGGGTCTGCCGTCTTTTGCGTGTCTGACCTCACAAATGTTATACTCCGGCCAATGTTCAGCGGGGAGGACGGTCTCACCAAGGTAGTCAAAGTTTCCTCTGTCACCACCTTCAGCGTATCTACGACGGAGATGTAGCCCAGTCGCCGGGCGATGGACAAGGCAGTGTTGCCGTTCTGAAAGTGGGCAAAAGGAGGGTCGCTTACCCAGAATGCAGTGCTGTAGGGGTCAACCCATATCTCACAGCAAAACGCTCAAACTCAACAGAAGCACCAGTGTTCAAACAGTGGAAAGCCCCCCAAGGAGAAAAGGATATTGTAACTACTGTAAAGTGTCAGCTATCTTTAAATATCCAGGAAAATATCTTTTTTTATGCACAAAGGCATTCGGCCAACTTGTCGGCCAAGTTGTTACATAGCAACAATTTAGCCGTTTCAAGTCAGGTGGTTAAAATCTCACACAGACAGATGGGCAGGATTAAGCGAAGGCTTCTGTGTGGCGCCAGGGATGGCAAACACAACACATAAAATTAAAGTGAAACCTAAATACGGAGAGCAGTGCCCAGCACACCATGAGCTCTCGTATCAAGAGGCGTAACTGTATAGAACACCAAAGCAGGTGCCGATACTCAACTAACCGACTAAAACGTCTCCGACGTGAGAAAGTGTGAGACCGTCTGTCTGCAAGATGCATACAGCGTCATGCTAATGGTAGCAGCGGCTAACAGTGGTCACTTGCCAGATATCACTAGAGTGTATAAAAGTGCGCAGAGAGCCTCACACCTTTAGCGCTGGGGGTTGAGATCCCGCCCCCCACTAAGCGGGTTTCTTTCGGATATTCTGATATCCCCCCACAAATAGGCTAACTGGCGACCCTAAGCTGTCCGTAGTGGGCGGCTGTGCGTATATACAGTATGCGCCCTGCCACAGACCTACACAAAAACCCCCTCCTGCGTAATCTTGAGCAGGAGAAATGCGACTGCAATAGCACTAATATTAGTAATGTTCTTTTAAAATTAGTGACATTACTGTTGCATGTATATCGCCTGGCATTCGGTGCCTGGGGGAGTAAGTCGAGGTAGGGTCAGGCTGCGGGGGGGGGGGGGGGACCTGGACCAAGAGGGACCCACTCACCACCGTCAGCTCGTTGGGCAAGGCGCCGTGCTGGAGCAGCAGGTTGATGACGTGTGTATGGCCCTGCTGTGCCGCCTGGTGGAGGGGTGTGTAGCCGTTCTGCCGCAGGGAGAGGTGCAGGTCAGGGCGAAGGCACTCCCAGACAAACACACACGACCGCATGCACCGAGACGACATACACGTGGCACGCTCACACGCATACGTACATATTAAATGGGGACCGGCGTGCACACGAGCCCGACACGCACTGACTCGCCTACGCACACACGCTGGAAAGGAGACCGTGAACCAGTACCTTTGTCTTGGCATTGACCTTCGCCCGGTTCTGGAGGAGAAAGTTCACCATCTTGATGTTTCCATAGTGACAGGCCACATGCAGAGGAGTGTATCCCATCTGTCGGAATGGAAAAAGTGAGACGGACCGAGACGTGCGGCCTCCCCTCCGCCGCCGATGGCTATTTATGGTCAGACGTATAAATACTGCATGACCCGCGCCCCGGTTGTCATGGCGACGTGAGGCTTTCCCATCTATGCACTTTCCCTTTGATTAATTCAACCCGTTAAGTTTATTTGGGTGAGTGTGTGGTGGAGAGAACTGGAGGGGGGGGGGGGGGGGGGGGTTTTAAATGGACCACCCCAAAAAACCCCAAAAGTATTTTTTTTTTTAAATATGGGGACATTTGGGATAAAAAAATCAAAAAAAAAT
>JAODJX010000043.1:10775130-10789197 GCA_026776945.1 Isichthys henryi
CGCCCGCCCCCCCGTCGCCTCGGCGGGGGGGGGCGGCGGGCGCGCCCGCCGCGGGCGCGCGGCCCCCCCCCCCCCCCCCGCAAGAGGACCTGCCCTCCTGACCCCACTCTGAAGTTTTGATGATCATTCGGGGCTCGTTCGGATTAAATCGAGCTCAGAGCAGGATGGAGAAGATCAGTTGCCTTGGTCCCGCCTCCTCTAGCTGCTTGGACCCGCCTCCCCTACAATCTGATTGGTTGGTCCCGCCTCCTCTAGCTGCTTGGACCCGCCTCCCCAACAATCTGATTGTTTCTCTCATCAGACCAATCATTTTTCTGCCCTCAGAACATTTTTCTGTAAGTAAAACTCCCATGAGCCATTGTGATGCTTCCTCACCAAACCCCCCACCCACAAGCTTTACCTTTGTTTCAGGGTCAACTGTTGCTCCCTGATTGACCAGGACCTCTGCAACATTCACTCTGTCCTCCTGAGCCGCTAGATGCAGGGGCGTCAGGCCACTCTGAAATGGGGGGGAACAGCGACAGGTCACGTCACTGAAAAGCCTTTACCACGGTGCACCAAAGCCCCCTTTGTGCCCCTTTCAGATCTGTCATGTTCTCACTGAATGTACGGGGGTGTGGATCAGCGACACGTAACACATTCAGCTCCCGGTAGCAGCGAAAAGGCCCCAAAAACAACAGCAACGCCTCCTGACATGTATCTAAAGATACTTGGATCTTAAGGGGGGCGCATAAATTCACCCTGTAAGCTAACAATCCCCAAATTTTCTGCCAAACTCCCCTTTAATGAAATCCAGCAGGTTGTGTAGCAGTTAAGCTAATGGACTCTAAACCAACAAAAGAGTCCCATTTACGTCTTAGTGGGGGCCTTGATGGATCATAAGAGGAAGTGATCTTATAATATATAGAGCCGCATAAGTGGGTAGAATTGAAATGAAGAGAAATGTGACAGCCTAGCTGTGTAATCTTGATGCGCCATTAAAAGCACTCTGTTGGCCAATCAGGTGAGCTGGGTGGGTCTACGCATGGCCAAGGCTCTGTTAAAAGCACTCCCTCGTCCAATCAGGTGATGTGGGCGGGTCTGTAAGCAGCCGACCTTATTGGACAGGTTGACGTTGGCATTCCTGGACAGCAGCAGGGACTCCATGTCGACATGGCCCTCCTGCGCGGCCAGGTGCACAGGGCTGATGCCTTGCCGGGTGATGGCATTGGTGTCCGCACCATACTCTAGCAAGGTGGTGGCGATGTCCATCTGATTCTTCTTGGCAGCAATGTGCAGCGGAGTGTAGCCATTCTGGAAGGGAGGGGGGGGGCGAGCTCAAGGGGAGGCACCTCATCTAGCTGAGTTACAAGAGGCTTCTCAAAGCAAGTAACCCCAAAGTCACTGTAACTTCTTTTTAATACTTCAAATGTCCCATTATTCAGAGTTCAGGTCCAGATTTAATGAAATACAAGGTAACACTTTATTTGGAGAGTCCACCTACAGAAGATTGGCAGAGTATTTGCTACATTTAAACAATTTAGTTGATATTCAACAATTCAGATGTTGCGATGTGTCTGTAGGTGTTTCACAGAATACATAGTATATAGAGTACATGCAACAATTCATGAACACACCTACGTATTCTTAGAGTAATTTAGCTGAGTTTGATTGCTCACTCAACCGACGTTACATGACTTGTTGAATCTCAGCTAATAAGTTGTTGAAATGTTACATATACTCTGCATACCCTCTGCAGGTGAACTATCCAAATGCTAATTGACCAAAGAAAGACATTATCAGACAAAACACGGAACACAGAAAGACGAGTGAGTGGATGGTGAAAAGAGAAAGACAAAGAAAGAAAGGATAGAGGGAAAAAAATATGCAACATGTCATGAGAAGGAGCTTCAGCAATGCCCTCACTTTCATTTGTGATCTAGAACAGCAGGAGAAGTTGGGAGATGGAGAGAGGGAGTCACCATTCTCAGATTCGTCATAGCACTAAAGGGGAGCTGAGAGGGAGGTGTCCAAGACCCCGGGAGGGGGGGGGGGATGTCATAAAGGGGGCCGGCCAAGATGGCTAATTTCACAACCACCCCGGTAGACTGAGTAAATCTCGTACACGCCACCGCCACCAACCGTCTTACCTTGAGCAACTTCCTTCCGACGCCCAATAGAACGGTGTGGGGGAGGGGAATGGGGGGGGGGGGGGCTACAAGCCAAAGCAATAAAAGCAAGCACACTGGTATTGGCTGAGCCACGAGTCACATGGTGGGGGGAAAGGAGGTGAGGCGGGAGGGAAGGGAGCGACTCCCACATGTCGGCCGACGGCCGGACCTCGCCAGCAGTGATGTCAGGCACCGGAGATGAGCCTGGCAGTCTGAATGTCGCCCATGTCAGCCATGGGGAGAAAAAAAGAAACATCCAGTAATAACTCGCCAAGGGGGAACAAAGGCGATGTTTTGGCTCAGGCATCGCACAGTTCTGCTTTCCAGTCGCTAAAAACACACGCAAGATAAACCCGCACACGTACCGTCCTGTAACTCTGCTCAGCTAATAAGATTCAACTGGATGGCCAGAATACTACATCAGCGATCTGTTTCCTCATATTCCTTTTCCTTGTGTGAAGTAACATTTGGCTTCTACCATCTGTGTTGTCACTTTCCTTGCCCCCCCCCCCCCACCCCCCCAAGTGGCCGCAGAGGGAAACGTGCCAAAATATCGCTAAATGTCAGCTTCGGCTGATCATTACCAAGCCAGACGATACAGATCCCGGTAACAGGAATAACAGGGAAGCCACCTTCCTGTTGGGCAAAACACGTGCAATTAAACCCCACACACAAATACTGCTCTCTCTCTCCTAAACTAATGAGAATCAACTATCTGCAACGAACACTTAATCCACAGTGTGTTTCTGCTTATTTTTTTTGTTAGACAAGCATAAAGTAAAATTTAGTTTTAGCTCTGTATTGTCCAGTTTGAAGACCATAAATGACTACCATAAGCAATATTCCATAATATATTTAAATTTCGACTTTGTTTTAGGGTTACTGAGTGGGTCAAACGATATCATTCCCAGTGACAGGAATAAATGTGACCTCCTGCAAGTCTCCAGCCAGCCCAAATCCTGCATCGGTCCAGTACTGCCGTTCTCACCAATAATTCTGCAATTACTCTAAATTATCCCCTTAATCAAAATGCTGCCATTTTGCTTAAGGAGGCAGCTACAGGCGTCACAAACACAAACTGCAAGAAACCCGATAACCGGAAGTAACACCTGGCTCTTATTTGGAGTTTTGGCCTATTATATTCAGCACCACTGGGGGGCAGCATTAGACAAACAGGAACGACAGAAGATGAAGGAGGACAGGTGAGATGAAGGGAGATGAAAGAGTCTGGGGCCCACTAGCTGGTTGACTGGGGCAACGTGAACGACATAGTGGGAGACGAGGGAAGGAGTGGGTGGGGGGTTGTGACTGGTACCTTGGCAGCTGCATGAGGGGAGGCTCCCTGGTCCAGAAGAAGGAGGGCCACCTTCTGGTTATCGTAGTGCACAGCTACATGCAGGGGAGTTAGACCACTCTAAAACACATGCAGAGACCCCATGAGTGTGCAAAGGGCATGGCGGGAGAACCAAGGTGAGGAAAATCCAGGTCCAGGATGGTCCAGACGGCTTTTCTGCGTGTGAATCGTTCACCGCTTGCGCTACTTTTCATGCCTTGTAGATATGCTTTGCTAAGGTTAGGTACTTTTCCATGTAAATGTAGTCTTTATTCCCTGGGGCACAACAGAGATCCACAGGTGCTGCCGACCATCCAAGGACATGACTGCGTACCCACGTAAGCATCAGACATAATAATATCGACTTGGTGGGAGAGTCCAGCTGCTGAACATCGCGAAATGTTAGAAAGTGACGGCCAATAGCTGCTTGTGGTCACGACACAGAGAAAAGACAACAGGGTTTTCAGAAACAGGGGTCTCACTGCAGCCATACTTCTGAGGAGCTACCGGCCCTTTAAGAGGCGGAGACACAGCTGTTGCGAGGCTCAACTGTACATCGTCACCTCTGGCCAGAAAGGGAGGGGTCGTCAGACTGCTCAAGAACAAAAGCCCCATTTATAAGGACCTTTGAAAGTCAGCCGCTAACCCGTCTCACTCATGCTGGAAACGGATCGTAATAACATGCGCATTACAATTAGCTGTGAGCTGATATGCATCCCGCTACATTACACTGGATTTTATTGATTTTTTATTTTTTTTTTAAATTAGCACAAGAAATGTGAACAGTGAGGCCCACAGCCTTTTTGCAGCAGATCCAGACAAAACAGGAAAGAACGTTTATACCGCAAAACAATAAAGGAGACAGGTTTTCTTTACAATGTGTCAATGCATTTAGCTTGTAGCAGTTAGCTCATGCTGCCGGCTTACAGGTGCAAACTCCTGAGAGCAGCTAAACCATCTTCTCAAAACTGCTAGTAAGAGACACACATCATCTACCTGCCCCAGCAGAATACGGCCCCTTCTCGAAATCAGGTCTATTTCGGTGCTAAAAATATATAAAAAACAACTCCAAAACAGGAAATAAAGCATTATACACCGGAGCTGTGAGACAGACACAGATCACAGCCTGCTCCGTCCACCAGCATCATTCGTGGGATTACGAACACAGCTACCTTTCCAGAAGCATCTGGGGCCGCGCGCTTCTGGAGGAGTAGATTGGCCACCTCGATCTTCCCATACTTAGCAGCCACGTGTAATGGAGTAAATCCTTTCTGTGGAGACACAGAGAGACCCGGGGAAGTGAACAGCGGCGCCGCCGAATCATTAACCAGACAATGTCGATATTAAACTCCCATCCTGGCAAGACGGGCATCACAAAGAGACTCATCTCTGAGGACTAAGAGCCAAGTAAGGTGCCTTTGGTGAGAGTAAACTGACTTCTGAATACAACAATATACGTTACAATTATTAATTCAAAACTGCAACTACTGCAAGTGATAGCCTAGTTTGGCAATGCATTGATTATTGCAAGGGTGGTTCAGTGGGTTGCACTGTTGCCTCACACCACTAGTATTGGGGGTTCGAATTCTGCATCTTGTCCCTGGGTCATGCACGTTTCCTCTTGTAGTCAGGCTAACTGGCATCTTTAAGTGTGTGTGTGTGTGTGTGTGTGGTCAGGTATATATTACATTGTCAGGACATTTGGTCCCCAAAATGTGATAAAAACCTGCTATTTTGACATTGTGGGGACCATTTTTTCAGTTATATTCTATAACAATTTGTAACTGTAATCAAAAAACTAGAAATGCCAAAAATTTTGTATTTTTACATTTACATTTTCAGCATTTGGCAGACGCCCTTAGCCAGAACGACTTACATTTTCTTTGGTTGTAGTTTGTATGGTTAAGGTTAGGACTGGGTAGGAATTAAGGTTGTCATTGTTGGGATTAGGGTTTTTCCCATAGAAATGAATGGACGGTCCCCACGAAGACATGAATACAAACCTCCGACCTGTGCCCTATATTTCCTGAAATGTGCTCCAGGCCAAACTGCCAGCAATAACAGAATAAGCAAATGGGAGGTGGATGGATACACGGAACACTGCATAACATGCTACCAGATGAATATATATTATATATAGTCATTATATACAGTCTTTTTATATACATTTCTTTTTATATAGTTCCATTTCCTAAAAAAATGTACAGTGGATGCATTGATACTTGGACCGTGAGTGTAAGTTTCTTTTACAATGGAAAGAGGCATTACGTCATTTCTTCTTTTTTTTTTTTTTTTTACAGGAAATACATTACAAATCAATCTGGCTCGTGCAGCTCATTCCCACCGAGGGCGAATTGGCTGGATCAGGGATGCAGTCGCGGGCAACTAATGCTTTTAATGACGACATCTTAAATGAGACAAGCGCCTTTCCAGATGTCTGGACCAGGGCTAAACAGACGACGCGCTGCAGAGGAGTATCAGCAGGCAACCGGAGCATGGGGTGCGTCCTTAACAACTTTATCGGGTTTCCCATGTCCATAGTGCCATGCCTCCCTAAGACAGACAGTTGTCTTATTTTAGGTCCAAAGCAGGATATTGGCTAACCTGCACACCACCAGCACCAATGTGCTCTAAATGGCTAGCACATCCACCTGGAGACCTACTGGTCACCCGCACGACCACACACTGAGACCCAGGACTGTCAAACACTCATGTACGAACATAACATATGTGTGCTTCAGACAGATAGACAGAGAGACGGACGGACAGACAGACAGACAGACAGACAGGCAGGCAGACAGACAGGCAGGCAGGCAGACAGGCAGGCAGACAGGCAGACAGACAGACAGGCAGGCAGACAGGCAGGCACACGGAGGGACAAGCAACCTCACCTAACCACACAGAGGCTTATGGTCTTTGCTCTCAACTTTCCACTTTAGGAGTCAGTGAGCCAGTTTGAGTCAGCAGGGTTCCAGTGGATTGATTAACCTAGATATTGTTCTCAAAAGCTGGCCGGCAAACAACTAAACAGTGAGTGGAATTTTTCAGGAAGAATATACAAAAACAGATCTTCATATTATTATTATTGTTGTTGTTGTAGGAAGCAGGAGGCAGTAATAGATGCTCTGTTGTGGCAGACTGTTAAAACTGTTGCCATGGAATTTTGGCAAAATGCAGCTGTTATTGGTTACTGGCCTATAGCCAGTATGAATGCAGTGTTTCAGTAATTAGCCTGACTGTCTAAGGCTGCCCAAGCAAAACACTGGTGTCGGCATGGGGACAAGAAAGCGATGATGGATACCTTGGTGGTGATGGACAGCGAGGCACCTTGCTCCAGCAGCACTGAGGCCACGTCTTCATGCCCCTCGCGGGCCGCCAGGTGCAGGGGCGTGTACATCGAGGACGTGGTGGCGTCGGGCGACGCCCCGTTCTGCAGGAGCTGCTGGACGATGTCTGCCTTGCCGAGGCGGCTGGCGATGTGCAGCGGGGTCTGGTCGTCCTGCAAGGTCCGCAATCATAGGTCACTAGGCCATCCAGTCTGAAGGCTGCTCCGTTTTCAATTTGTTAATAAGTGGTAAGGCAACGCAGCAACAAAGAAACAAAGTCTAACTACACTGGCACTGATAACGAAGTTCCTGTTCTTTATTAGTATAGTGGTAGTGTGAGGATCAAGCGAAATGCTCAGTGGCACCCCCAGCTGGTCGTCAGAGTGAACTGCAGACGTAATGTTTCACTATAAACCACGTGGCCAATCGGTTCTGGTTTCTTGCTTGTAACCCCATGCATCCGTCGGCAACCTCACCTTGGCTTTGGCCTCCACCTGGGCCCCGTTCTGCACCAGGAATTTTACCACCTCCGCCTGACCAGCCCGGGCTGCCATGTGGAGGGCCGTCTCTCCCCTCTGGAACACAGAAAGCGGGAGCTTGGGGGGACGGCATGGATTCGTCCATGTGGCTGGTCTCTCCGGCTCCGTCTACCGGCTTTGTTATGACTGCCGGGGTGGGAGGGAGAGCTGGAGCCTCTGGGAACCGGGGCTGAAGTCATACTTTTATGGCACTTACTGTGTAGTTAAACCCCCACCAAAGCACGACGCGTCCGGGAACGGTATGATTATAATGTTACCAAAGGCAAAATGTCCCGGTAATTACCTCGGGAAGAGTGACTGAAAGAGCTGACGTCCACAGACACAAACAGCGGTCCTGTCATTACTCGGGAGCGTCTACATAAGCGGACGCATCTTCAAAACATGGGGGGGGTGGAATTTAGCAAATCGCTCTACTTCCACACTTTTAGATTATCGACACGGTTTCCTGCGAATCTGGCTACGTCCCAACGCCGGAACAAGCCGAGCAACGAGTTCCAGGACTCACCACGTTGGTGGCGTTCGGCGAGGCTCCGTGATTTATCAGCTGGGTCACGATGTTCTCATGTCCCATAAAGGCGGCCACATGAATTGGGGTTAGTCCTGACTGAAATGAGGCCAAAGAAAAACACGTTCACCTCCTGCTGGAGATCATCACCACAAATGATCAATCACAAGCGAAGGTGCCCCGCTTATTACCAAATAAAGTATATGGAACTTTCCCGGAACTTTCTGATGGTCTGTCGGTATACATCTGACTTCAGCACAAATTTGTTACTCATGTCCATAACATAATGCTAGTAACACACAGGCAGTTTTACTTATAAACATCTGAAAGCAGTGAGACACATTCTTGAGCATAACACACAAAGGAGCATGAGAATTTCGGGAACAAAAGCGGGCGACCAGCCTCCCGATCTCTCACCTCAGTCACGGCCTGGATCGACGCCCCGTGCTTCAGAAGCAGCTCCATCACTTTGATGCGGTTCTTCTTACAGGCGATGTGCAGCGGCGTGAAACCATTCTAAGGACGGAGCGGGACACGGCGCATGGCGTCACGCACTCTGCCAGCGAGGAGCACCGGACAGAAGGCAGGGGAGCACAGCCCGCAGGAGCGAGGGGGGAGGCGCAGTGTGGGGCGCGTCTGAGGGGGTTTGGCAAAGCTGGCTTTCCTCACTCTTTCCTCTCTGACTGTTCCCAGTGTTTTTTCCTCCCTTCCAATAAACTGCAGACACGCCCGTTTTGTTCCAATTACCAAACGCCATGATAGTATACTCATGGTCTGGGCCAACGTGGGCTTTCTTGTTATTAACCTCCACGCATCTGCGGGTAACTTGAGAAGTGTTTAGGGAATCTTGTTCTGGAACGTTCTTTCAACGCAGCCGCTTGGAGCCGACGCGAACATCACAGCCCCTGGGGCTGGTATGTGGGTTGGCCCCCTCCCAGGTTTGCTCCCTCCCTTTCACTCTTGCGCAGCCATAAAGGCACTGATGTTGGAGGGGACTCACCAGCGCCTTGGCGTTGGGGTTGGCCTTCTTGTCCACGATGACCTTGGCGACCTTGTAGTGGCCGCAGTGCGCGGCCACGTGCAGCGCCGTCAGGTAGTCATTGGTGACATCGTCCACGGGCACGTCATGGTGGAGTAGCAGTTGCACGCAGTTCAGATGGTCCCCTTGCGTGGCCATATGGAGAGGCGACAGCCCGTTCTGCAGACACCAACGGCACCATCAAAATGACCTCACATGATAAATGGATATGGGGAGGATATTCAGGTCATTTTTGGAGCTTACAAAAAAAATTACCTACATATAAATTCATGCAAACTGAGAAAGGTATTCATGAATAAAAGTATTAATTCATATCCATGTTTTTTTTTTTTTAAATAAAAGATTCAGATGTTTCATAATCCATATTTGAAACGTTCCACTAATTTTTGAACCACTTTATGATAGAGGTTAGAATGCCTCTGTTTGAGAAGCATTTCATTATGTGGCAATGATATTAGCGATGTGTGTTGGCTTCACCAACACTGACCACATTAGTGTAGAAACAGACACACATGTAATAAAATGAATATAACATATAAACACTCAGTGGGCACTTTATTAGATACAGGGTAGGAGCCACTTGCCCCCAGAACCTCCACAACTGTAGATGTTTAGCGAAGTCATTCGGCTGTATTCTGTTTTACGGAGCTCATATTTTTGCACTTGTGCTCTTCCAGTTAGCTTTAATGAGTCTGGCTCTTCGCCTCTCTCCCCTCTCGTTAACAAGGTGTTTACAGCAACAGAACCGCCGCTAACCGGAAGCTTTTTCTGTTTGTCGCACCATTCTCGGCAAACTCTAGACACCATAGTGTGAACATCCCAGGAGGACGGCTGTGTCTGAGGTGCTGGAACCACCGTGTCTGGCACCAACAATCAGACTGCACCTGAAATCACTTAAATTACTGGTCTGAGCCGTCCTAACACTCAGCCAAACGGTAAGTGAGCCTTTTGATCCTGTCTGCCTGCTGTATCCAGTTGCAGCCGCATGATTGGCTGCTTGGAGGAGCGGATCACTGGCGTTAACGAGCAGGTACACCTAATACAATGAGCACCGAATGTGTAAAATACACATGGCAAAGGAATACATCAAGATACAGTCATTGGAAGAGAAATACGATCTGACCGTCGGCATTAGCGCAAATGGCGAAAGCATAACATGCCGTTCATTTTCGGCATATGGGCGTCAGGACGGTACCTTGGTTTTGGACAGAATCGGGGCGCCCCGGTCAAGCAACATCTCCACCACCTGCTCGTGTCCACTTCGTGCTCCACAGTGTAACGGGGTCAGTCCATCCTGGGAGTCAAAGCATGGTTAGTATCTGCTTCTGCTTCCGCGTGACACCATAACCCAGAACTCTGAAGTTCCCAGGCCGTTCCGTCACATAACCCTAAAGCACATCCGGTTAAGATTTCATTTTTCACATGAAGAAACTAAGACCGGACGTGTCAGTGATTCAGTGACATTTCAGTTGCAGTGTTGCTATGAGGCAAATGAATTTGCTGTATAAATGCTACACTGAGGGGTGTTAAACATCGAGCTTACGTACTGATGGAGAGGAAGAAACACTAGATTCTAGTATTTCAAAGAATACTGAGAAATATCTGGTGCTGTAGACCAAACAACAAAGGGGATAATTAGCTACAAGGTCGTCTTAACTGCGGCAGAAAGAAAAAAGAAACTGACCCGGAGAATCATTCAAAAAATATTACGTGGGAAACGCAGAGTCTCAGAACATCTGCACCAAACCACATCAGCAGATGTAATGTTACCCACATGCTGTTACTTATCTGAGTGGCTGAAATACAGGGAACACGCTGGACTGCGTCATGCTACACAGACACCTTGGTATTCAGGCTGCAGCGGCAGCTCTGGGCAGCGACTGGCCAGGGTGGTGGGGTTACCTAACAGTGTACACTTTGCCTATTTTTGTCAGAGAGATTTCACAACGTCATTCTCGGCCAGAAGATTTGGCAAGCGGGGCGTGACTCGGCCTCGGATGCGGATTCGAGATGTTTCACGCCGCAGGGGAGCCTCAAAACCACAGAGGATGGGCTGTGTCCATTTCAGCACATTTCAGTCTTGGACGTACAGGATTAAGGGACATCAGTTACATATCTATGTCATACAGACCTCTTCACAGGACTTGGCTGAACTGTAGCTGATGCCAACAGTAAGTTAGCAGGATTTTGACCTTTCAGAACTGCGATATATGCGAGTGTGAGGCTCCTTTCCTTCTCCTATGTTACTCCTGGTTCTGTGTGCCCAGCAAGCCTACCTGTCCTCAGGATCTCACCTTGGTTTTGGCGTCGATCTTGGCCCCGCGTTCCAGCAGCAGCCTCACCATGTTTCCGTTTCCCCTCTTCGACGCCACGTGTAGGGGTGTGATGTCGTTCTGTGAAAGTCGAGAGCATCACCCCTCTGAGAACTGCATCAATGTTGCCGCTAGCACCCAGCTAATGCTAGTTATGCTAATGCTAACAGATCAAAGTTGGGGAGTCCAGCACTAGTTCCCTCCTTAAAATAAAACACCAAACCAACAAACCAAAACAGCAAACCAGATCATATATATGTTAATAACAGCATAAATTATAGGCCCTGTGTGCACCTTTGCTTCCTTTTATCCAATCAGAGGACTCATAAGTGGTAGATTCACTGTGCCAATTTCTAATCTTAGTTTATATAGGGATACAGAGAAGAAAATGAATAGAACTGTATCTAGGAATTGAGTTACACTGCCCTCTAGTGGCCACAGACTGTATCTGTCTGCCATTTTGAAATCCTTTGTTTAAACTAGAAGATACATTGCAATATTATACATTATTCTTCACACAATGCTGATGCAGAGCAACAAATTATAAGAATGAATGCATTGTTGCGTATTAAATTTGGGCATAATCAGAATACAGGAAGTCCATTAGGGTCAGTGAATACGTTCCAGAGAAAAGGGAGGAGCTTTTCAGGATCCAATCAGAGCCTGGTGACCTGCATGAGGCCTGAGCCATGTGTTTATTCCATGGCCTTCCTGGGACGGTCGTCCAGGTGGCACGGAGCAGCTGAGGCGTGTCTCTGTGACCTACAGTCTGGGGGAAGTTGCTCTAATCCTTACGGTCATATTTCATTTAGTAGAGGGGCATGACAGGAAGTCAGGGTGGGGACCGTGCCAGCCAGAGCCCCATGGCATTCGGACATAGCTGCATGAGTAGATGCCTGTGTGTTTGTCCGCTTTAGTGGCGACCCTGGCCTGGGGTTCATTGCACAAGGGAATTGAATACTAAAACAACACATACTTGAGGTCCTTGTCGTTTTATTTAATTAGCAGTTGCTTTTATCCAGTGCTGACCCTGGGATTTGAACCAGCGACCTTCTGATCACAGGTGTGGCATCCTAAGCCTAGGCATTCCTACAATCATACGGCAACTCTATCGTTTTTTTTTTTTTTAAAGCATGTTTTCCTGTATTGAAGGGGGTGTGTCTGTGAGCATTCGGGCCCTGCGATGGACCTGCCCCACGCCACATGGATATGGGGTCTTACCCTCGCCTTGAAGTCCACGGCGGCGCCACGGTTCAGCAGCAGAGTAGCCACGTTGATGTTGCCGTAGTGCGCTGCGATGTGCAACGGAGTGAAGCCACTCTGTAAGGGGGGTGGGGTGAGGGGGGGCGGGACAGACCAGACGCCATCGTGTCGGTGAGTCAGGGGCCCAGGGGAGCGGGCCGTCCTTCACCAAGCCCGAAAACACCAGCAAACCCTCCGCCAGCAAGCACTAAGTACCACCACCGCCACCGGCACCCGCCCACGAGAGCGTCACATCCTTAGGGGCAGGACCAGGAGCATTATGGGAGGTCAGCAGACGACCTGCAACGTCTGCGGACTCCAGAGGGAGGCGCCCTCCTACCCCGAGGAGATGAGCTCCTTGGCCGACTCTCCATCCACCAGGCCCCACCAGAGACACAGGATAAGCTCACAGGAAGAGTCAATCGAGACTCATGCGCTACCATGTCGATCCCGTGGCAGATCAGCGAATGGGGAGAGACTCAAATGACCAATTTCCACACCATTTCTCACAATGATGACACGCATTTTTTTTTAGGTGTCATTTTTATCCATATCGTTAGCAGCTAATCCTGTTTCACGAGCAATAGGTGGAGCAAAGTGACAGCTGGGACAGACCCATCGACTCCAGTGGTTAACTAGTGCTGCGCTGGTGCCCAAAAAATCCCGAGAGAGACCCCGGAGGTTCATCCCAGTTAACCCGAGACGGCCCAGGTGTTTGCCCCTGCCAGCTGAATGGCTTAACTGGGAGCAGCTGTCAAACTGGTACAAAGCAGGTGGCCTCCAGGCCCAGTGCAGTCCTAGCACGTGGCCACATTGTTAACGGGCGAGTGGACACGACCCACTTTGCCAGGAATTAGTAAATAATTATTATAAACCTCTAGAGCACAGGCAGTATAGAAATACGCTAAGCTACTAGAAATCTTGCATTGACATAACACTATTATTATGTCAACAACATGCAAGCTAGCACATTTTTCAATGTGTTCCTTTTATAATAGTTTTTATTATAGGTTTATAATAGTTTGTTAGCTTTTTTGTTTTATCGTTAATTGTTAATAATTAGTCTTGTAGGATGACATGCAGTTACTTTCGGGCCCAAGGCCTCCTTTGGCCTCTTCCGGGAAGGAAAAAAAAAAATGTTGCGCTTGCCAAAAATGCCGGCGTGAGTCTAGTAGCCATGCGGGGGGCGGTCATTAGGACCTGGTCACCCGGTCGACACCATGGGGTTAAGTGTCATGCACGAGTCTGAAGGCTGAAGCCTAGATGCAAACTAGTGACTAGCAAAACCAGCATCTCTCTGCAGCTGGGTGCCCGGGCACCTTAACCGACCTTAACAGTCGGCCTCGTCACCCGTCAAGTCCCGCCTCCGCCCCCACCCCCCCCATCCCAAACAGCTACATCACCGGGCCGTTCGGGCGTCAGCCTGACTGTCACCCGGAAACCAGGAAGCCCGTCTCTCAGCTGCAGAAATCGTCAGTGTTTGCCTGCGGCTAATGCATGCTCCTGATGTGAAACTCTGACCGAAATCAAAAGTCTACATAAAGTAAAAAAAAAGAGAGAAAACAATTAAACAGGAAAGAAAAGCGATGCAGAAACAAAGGAGGGGGATGGGGTGGCGGCA
>JAODJX010000043.1:10819260-10829597 GCA_026776945.1 Isichthys henryi
CCCCCCCCCCCCCTCACCCCCCCCCCCCCCCCCCCCCCCCCGCCGCCCGCGCCCCCCGCCCCCCCCCCGCGCCCCCCCCCCCCCACAGGAACAACGTTGGTGCCAGGCGCCAGATGGGTCTTCTGTGTGTGTGTGTGTGTATGTGGGGTGGGGGGGTCACAATATTAAACTGCCAGAAGTCCTTTTGAAAGTAAAAACAAATCAGAGGGTTCTGAATAACTGTGTATGTGTGTGTGGGGGGGGGGTGTAGGAAGACAAAAAGACACATATCCCACTATCCGAATCCATGAATGTGACGGGATGGCGACGGTGAGTGTAAACGGCATTGCTGCAGGACGGATGCCGACCGCCTTTGGAAAGAAAGGAGCGGCTTTTGTTTGACTCGCTCTCGCCCCCCAATGGGCGGATTCAGTGGCATTAGCGCAGGACAGACGGCCCTCCCAGTGGGCGCCCACGCGCAGGAATCCAGCCCACAACCGGCCTGTCCGGAGAGAATATGGAGAAACGGATTCAGCGAATAGGAGCGAAAGCCTGTCCCGTGGTGGATCGGGAGGGGGGGGTAATGCGTCACGGACGCAGACACCCGGAGGGCGGCCTGGCTCGGTCTTTCACATGCCCTGGAGTTCAGCCACGAGTCCTCACCCTTCGTGATATATGCCCCACCTCCCCAGCAAGCACACTGAACTCACATGGACACAGAAGCTGGAGAAGAGCCCCCCAGCAGGACACCTGGAGAGAACCATCAGTCCTGATGCCTACTGGGATCGTGGGCAGTTAATGAGAAGCACTATTAACACGCTCACTGTGACGTTGGAACCTCAGACAGTCCGGAAAGGGGAAACCCTGTCAGACCCCACACCTACGATATGGTGGACCAACTGGATCAACACCACAGGAGGGGAGCAACACCAGGGCGGCTCCGACGAGTCGCTGATGTGGAGGTCTTGGTAGGGGATTAGCAGGCTGCGACGTGAGGGAGGTGTAGGAGGGACCTGCCTGCATGCAGGAAACGCCACCGCAGTAGAGCACAATGTTTACTGTCGCCACTCCCCCCCCCCCGTTCACCAACCGCTTTTCAGAGGAAACTGGCACAAGTCTTCTGACACAACACTGGTGCCCACTCAACATACCCAACGACCCACCCCCAGGATGGAACCCATCCACCAGTGAAAATCTTGAACGTAGTCGTCAGATTTGTTCTGGCACCAGCAGCCCAGCGAGGTTGCATGAAGACCAAGGGGACAATGAAAATGTGGTAGGATTCAGCAACTCTGAACACAAGGCCCATGGCTTAGAGTGAGTCACTGAATGTGCATTAAATAAACCTCAAATGCATAATTCAGGACAGAAATTCCCCGGCAAGAACATCAAGGGAAGAGAGGGCTTCCAGAGCCAAGACCTTTAGGTGGGGGTAACCTGTACCCCCACCCCTCATACCCACGTCAGTGTTTACAGGCTTCATTCCCACATCCCAGCCAGGTCTGGACCAACTCGGCTCTGAGTGTTTAACCTGCACTGGGTCCAGGCCGGCCGGGAAAAATCTGACATTGTCTCAGCAAACCCATTAACGCTCAGTCCCACAGGGGAGAGGGGATCACCGATAACACAAACGCACACAAATACGATTTCCTTCGACACAAAGAGAAGGCCTGGAGAGCGCTGCCAAGCAGACGCCCTGAAATGCCACCTCGAATCAGTTTTACAAACAGCACAAAGCACTTTTAATGGATCCATTTCACCCTCAAAGATGGCATGCTTCCATGAGGCATTTCGGTTACGTTGTCACCTTGCCAGGGGACTTCTGAACTTTTGCATCCTTTTTACGGAAGACTGTGGTCACGGAGTATATCTTAGTGGACCCTGAAGTGGACCATTTGTTCTTCTGGTGTTACAGCTGTCCTACCGCCCCCTGCCAGAAGGTGGCACACTCAGCTATTCAGAGACACCTTCCGTGACACTGGCCAGTGTGACAGATGGTTCAGAATACCTCAAAGTGACTGCAGATAGCTTACAGTAATAGGTTTGTGGTGTTTATAGCAAAACTGCGTGTTTAATTGTGCAGCATCAAAGAGCCTAGATGATAAATATAGTACACATTTAAGTGGATTTTTAAATTCAAAATTCTATATACTGGGAACAATCTATATCACTACATAATAAGGGCAAACATATAGATACAGTTATGCAATGTGAGGTAAAATCCCTTAAAAACAGCAGCTGCCAAGTATGTTGTGAAGGACTGGATAAGCCACGTGTCCCCACCTCCCATCCTGAATGCAGTACATGCACCCGGGGGTGTAAGGGGAGCTGACACTGTACCGACTCCCAGCGACCTTCGCACTCCATATCTAAGGCGTAAACACGGAGCACCAGCTCGCCCTGCATCGCCTTCTTGGATCGAGGGGAGATGAAGATTGCGAGCTAAAAATACGCCTGCTGAAATGAGAAAGGCCTCTCAAAATAGAAAGTGTCGCAGCAAAACCGAGTAATTGAAAAAAAGCAGGAGATCTTCTATTGAGTTCTCTTCAGTCCTGGCAGCCAAATAGCAAAATAATCTAATCGTGTAGGTGGCCAGTTAAACGCCTGTAGTAAATATAGACCTGCAAACATACCTTTAAAATGCCAGTTTAAAGGATACCATTTGCACCAGAAAAATGTGCATGCAATTGCGAAATCTACCTTGCGAAACGATACAATTGCCTCCTACATCCTACATTGCATGGCAGTACCAACAACCAGAGCCGTTCAGCGACACTTATCATGATGCTTTGCAAACCAGCTAATAAATTCACCGATCATCTAGAAATTTGGCGTTTCAGACACCGAATGCAATTTCTATATAATCCACGGGCGTTATGTTTTATGTATTCCACTGTGGCAAAATTAGTCTGATCAACAAAAATTGAGACATTTTAAGCTACATTCATGTATCCATCCATTTATACAGCCACTATCTATAAACGTGGTTATTTAGGGCAGGTTCACATTGACTAGATTGTATTTACAAACAAAGAAACTCGGATGTGCTGATATATACTGCTCATATGACCAACTTAATCTGCCGCCACGATTTTTACTGTGAAGTACGGCAACATCTAAGCATAAATTATTTTGAAGCTGCGCCCAATTAGATTAATTATAGTTTTCACACAAATGCCAGTTGTGTTGCGACTTCACAATTACACCCCCGGTTTACAGGCTGCAATTTCTTTATTACACTCTACTGCCCTCCCGTGGCCAGACCATGTAAAATTTAATTATTTTCTCTTTTTACATTGATCATGATTTTTGTTAAATGTCGAATATTAAAACATTTTAATGGTTTCATGCGTAAATATGTTTCAATTAATACAAGACATCTAAAACTGCACACTATCATTAAATACCGTATGCTATACTTAATAATTACATTCACATTTCCTCTGGTAACATCTTATAACTCACCACAGCAAGCTGATACTGAAGAAATGTACGGATGTGGCTCAAACAGGGCAAAGTAACACTGTCAAAGACTGGAGTGAAGCAGAACTTCGACATGAGACGACATGCAGAACAGATCAGGAGTGAGTTTCCTGAAGCCTTCTTAACGCTACGTCGTTAGTTATATGTTCAAATGGAACTTAGGTACGACGCAGTGTTAAGGCGCCTTCACATATCCAGTTTACATTTTGCTCACTGATTTTATGAATTTATAATTCCATGTTAAACTCTTCCCTTGCATAATCACTGTATATGCACACACAAAGCACTTCTAACAAAAAAAAAACAACAATCACGTATTTTTAGCTGGGAGTTGGGCTTGTTTTCAACCATAACCAACCATAACCACGTTAGAGTATCATTTAAGGCTTTATAAAGCTATTTATTATTCATAGTTATTCATTATTATTCATCATAACAAAATTAGATCAAAGTGTAATAACTCTATTAGCCCACTGTGGGGCAGTCAAGAGCCAACAGGGAACCCTCACGTACCATGTGCCGGAAGCAACAGCTTGTATTTTTGACAAAATTCAGTTTGCTAACAAATGCACGTAATGGTGAGCTTAATGGCATCTCGGTAATGTCAAAACACACGGTGTTAGTTGTGGCTGTAGTGCGATTTTCACCTTTATTTGTACACTTGATCACGAATAATGAGGTCAGTATGTAACGTGTGAGTATACGGCAAGCAGAAAAGAACACGTCTCCCCCTTTCGTATAATTTATGTTTTTGACGCTCATGCCTGAATAACCTTCGTATCACATACGAATCACATACAAGTTTAATGGCTGGTATATCAATGCAATTCGCCGCAAATCGAAGATTCGAATGCTAACTATAATGAACGGCTTCATGAATAGATCAATATAAAAAATTTAAGAAACGTAACGTTAACCAATTCTAAAATTGTCAGATTAAACATTTCAGATAATTGTCTATAAGATTATTACATGCGTCACCAAACGTGTTTTGCACAGATGATGCATGCATGCATTTTGCACCGATGATGATTTTTATCCTAAGGACAATTTTACAGAATGGCGTGAACTCAGACAGCGACACGTCTAGTCTTCCCCTAATCAGGCAGCAACAGTAGGCGCCTTCTGATCTATATTTAGCCAGACATCCGCTGCGAGTTCCCGGGGAGCAGGTGAGATATGCTTGGGCTGAAAAACATCCCTCCTCAAAGCCCCACCGCACGAGCGGGGCTCAGTCCGGAGCATCATGCCGGGCGATCGCGCAGTGAGGGGCCTGCATCGGCTTTTCCACATGCCGGAGCGAAAGGCAAACAGGCCGGCGGCTGATTGCAGTGCTGTAAAACTAACGGTCTGCGGATGACTGGAAGGGGACGCGCCGTGGGTTAAATTTCATGCGCTGTATATGTCACTGAAGTGGCACAGTAACATACCATGTATCAGCATAGATAACACGGCATCACGTTTAATATCAATAAACCAGGGGCACTGTCATATATATGATAATGTATTTTAATCTATGGCTTGCTATTAAAAATCAAGACATAGCTTGACTGTCGATAACAGTACCACAGGTCACATATAATGCTTTTAATATGCTCTGTCCATATTGATGCAGTTTATACATTTAAAAAACGATTTCACGTAAATTAAATGTCACCCATGGAATTTTCAATAACCCCAAGCTCGCTGTTGGAAACGCAATGCAAGATAAACCGCACACTGGACTGGACGCCAGCCCGGGATAAGAGTCTTAACATGCAATTGTTAGAATGATTTTTAAAAATGTCGGCCTTCCGGAACATTGATTTAACAATTTTGCTCTGATATCCAGTTAAGTTGCGGAAAACCTGACAGATGAGTCCCGGAGGAACACGCCTGTTTATATGCATGGTGTCCGAAGGCTGTCAGACTCCGGTGCGGAGGAGAGAGGTTGTTAAATCGGGGCTGTTACTCCGTTTATCTCTCCGTTTATTCTCTTAAATAAATCTACAGTATCGTCAGATATGAGTGACTCGAGTGTTACAGTGACCTATCTGCCTGAGACACTATATCTTAAATATCGATACAGGATGAAAACGTCGCTGTCGATATACGTGGTGTTAACTTATGCAATTCATTAGCTATGTACAGTACCTTGCGTTTGATTTAATTTTATAATTAGACGACTCATTCTACTACATATTATTCAAATTTTACAATATAAGATGAATTTATGAGTTTAATGCTTTGCAGTCAAAATGGACCTTTGTAAGAGGTTAGATGTGTTTATGGAGAGTTATTTACTATTAAAATTAAAACTGCAGGCTGTTTTCATGGATCACCCTCAAACGGAAACTGACGGACAGCCAGTAATTAAAGTAACCCTGGCAACAGCAAGCAGCCCATTGATAACGTGTGAGGGGGAAGACATCTTGATCCCCCAAAAGAGCACAAAGAGATGAGACAATGTCAGCAGCGCGCTGGCATTGTGGGTAACGGGGAACCGCGACTCGTCACACAGAGCCAATGGTCATTAGCAACGCCACAAGAGAACGGCATAACGGGGGAAGGAAGTGAAGCGGCAGGGAGTGAGACTTAGGCTACAGCGCTGCCATTCAGTCAGCCTGGTGGGTGGTGGAAGGGCCACTGCACCCCGTGTGAGGGATCGGCATGGGGGGACACAGCCTGCCATTACGGAAGTAGCACACTCGGTTTGCCGGTTCCGTGCAGATCCAGGGATTCCCGAGTGTCACCCGGATTCGTAACACGACACAGAGGGGTGAGGGGTAAGCTGCCATTTTCCTACAGCCGGAGCAGCGTGATAAGACGGTACGCAGTCAAACTCCAGTCAGGTCTCTCCATCCATGCCACGCTCCATTCACCTTTAGGTTATACACCCTAACTGCTGCCTGCCTGTTCTCATACACATTAGTCTGCGCTAAGCAAGGTTTTGAGCACCGACTTAAAATCATTAAAAAAAAGTCGAAGTTTAAGGTGGCCGTAAAGGTAAGTCAAGGAGAAACAGAGTCACGCTGGAGGTAAGTTTACACTCTGAGGGCTATTTAAATCTCACGTGTTTAAATTTAAATATGTTGCATGTTCAGCCTTCACTTTCTCATGGAGCTCGGACAGGACACCTGCTGAGTGTCATATTCAGTGCAATTACAGCAGTCTTCCAGGGGTACTCTGGTGTTACTCTTTCTCCATAGTTACCGCTGTGGTGTTCAATCGGCGTGGTAACGTGGATGGCCGCATGACCGGGGCTTGTGGGCCCACCCACAGAAAGTCAAATGGATCTGGTTTCCATGGAGAGTTTGGGTCAGTTCTGGAATCCATAGAGCAGCTTCCCCTAATTATCCCAATGCACTGTATTAGTAACGACGTAAACGTCACCCTTATAGTGGTCTGCCGTTTCCAAAATTGCTCCACCAGTTTCGAACGTACAGGTGTGGACAACAGACAAAATAAGGGTGCGAAGACAACCTCAGACCTACAGGTAGCGCTCTATACAAACAGACCGTCACGCCTGCTGACACGAGTCATCTTCCAGTCTCACGATGTCGTGCTTGTGGGAGCAGATGCCTTCCATGTGACCCTGTCTAAAGAGCACCTGTCCAAAGCCATAGATCAAGGGGAAGTTTATTACAACAACACAGTAAAAAAAAACACACAACCATCTCTGGCACAACACAAAAGGGCAAATGAAGGATTCCGTTTTATTCTGATCAGAATTTGGACAAAAATTCACAACAACAATCTTGAAGGAACATTAAATATCAGTATCTTGTACTTAATTTTCACTTACTGTAGATCATTTTTAAATGACTTGGTGCTACTTTGAGGTATAACAAAGTCCAGATTATTTTTAAAACCTTTAAAGCACTAAGTATATACTTTTGCATTGTATATCTCAGAATTTTTAGACATACAGTTTAGACATACAGAAATATCAAATGACAAAATGGTGACAGATAAAATCTACATAAATACCATCATCCAAAATGTTTACTAATGGCGTTGCGTATGTCAAATCTATTTTAAACATCAAACATAGGTTCAGTTGTACTGCTGATTATGCATGCAGCAGTTTTGAATCAATAAAGAAATATTTGTACAATCCAGCGCTGTGTGTCATGCTCTAAGTTTTATTTGCAATTTAAGGTTATATCTGTTATGCTTCTCAAACAAACAGAAAATCTAGCTTAAACAAAAGCTACTCATCCTTTCAAAACAAAATATAGTGAGCTCATAGAACAATGGAATCCATTCGTTTCATGACAACAAATAACTAACTAACAAAAAAAAAAAAAACGATTTATTGGCTGTACTGGCCAATTCAATTAATTGGATTCGAACAAATTGCCTTGTTTAAGAATAAATAAAATGTTAAGCCCCTGTCAATTCTTTTGTTTCTGCGACGGTTGGCATGGAAGAGCTCGTAACAAACAAATGTTGGGGTCCATTGTCTGGACGTCTTGGAGACGAAACACGGGAACTGTCTAGTGACAAAAACAGGGCACCCTCCAGACACGGCAGGACCATCGCCACATCAGCCCCTTTCGGTCTGTCTCCAGCCCTAGAGAAAAACAATCCCATACATGGATACGTGCTTGAGAAGATCACCGCCGTCGTGGCTTCCAGACAGCTCCACATCGCAGGCGTTCCCTGCGGTCACGTCACTTAATGGCAATTAATATTCTTCAATCCAAGCGCTATGCGCCAACAGAGCTCTCGGGAAATAATGACAGCGTACATGGCGCACGTGCCGCCACGCACGTTCCTGGCTAGTACCGCACGTGCGCACAGCACCGCTGTTGCCGAAACACAGGGTGCCAGCGTGACGCAATCACCTATCTTTGTCCTGGCGGTAATCATTCGACGTAAAGAGCGATAAATCTGTGCCCACCCACTCACTTGGGTGGCAAAAGGACCCTTCAAAACAGGCCAAAACAAGTCGTCATTAATAACGGCCGAGGGTTTCGCCAACTTGCTAATGGTGCTTCACAAACCCCACTTAAACTGAATAAATACCCCAGGCAATTAATGTAACATGACGACAGTCAGGCTTAATAACATATGAATCATACCAAGCAAGACTTAAGGCATTAATGTTGACTTTATGATAGGGTCCAACATATCAAACTGTCTTTTGAATCAATAACCATCTTCTGCCTATTTACTTCTGCTCAATAAAACCAGTGGGTGGCTTTTCTGTAATGGTTGCAACTTATGCCAAGATTATCTACTAAAGAAGTGATAACCTGTAGATGTTCCTCAAACTTTGGCACTTCCTCTGGTGAAATGTTGTGTCTTGTGTCAAGAGACATCTTCTACGTCTATTGCCCATTCCACATTGTTGAACCCTGAACTGTCAGCATGCCGTTCCCATCCCAAATAACTATATCAAGACCCTTCAACCTAGTAGGGGCCCAAACCACAGACACAGGCACAATGACTAATTGCTGTTTGCAAAACCTGTCTGCATCTCACGGCTTAAAAATGATTTGTTCAGAGGTTCGGCAAAGTGGCTTCATTGCTCTGCGACCGATTTCATGCTGCCTGTCTGGCAAGGCTGTGGGACGTCCATCTCCCAACTCGATGCCATCAAATCTCAAAAAACAGCAACAGTGTAGGGTTCTCAACACAAGAGGGAACCGGGGACACTGTTTCGGGAACTAATGAAATACACACCATACCGCCTCGTGTTTAACAAAGGACCGCAACTGCATCTGTTGTTGAGCTGAAGGCGAATTAGTTGAAGGAGAGAGAGAGAAATAAACACTGTTTAAGCACCGCCCCCACAGTTGCTCTGTCGGCTTCAGTGTTTTGAAATCTCTCTCATAAACAGCACTGATAAATACCGAAGTAGACCCTGGCACTGCTAGCGATGGCATTTTTCACGCCAGCTAGTCAGCCATGTGGCAAAGCTAACCGAACCTGTGGCTGTTAGCTAGTTGACCGCGGAAAAGTCCAGATTCTGAATATGTGACAGCCGACGGAAGAGAGGATTTCATTTAGGCTTCTCAGAATCGCTTGCCGAAAAGCATCCGACTTCAGCCGGCTTTCTAAATCCATTGGGTCCTGCAGCTAACTCACGAATAACCAGCGATTCTTGTCATTGTCTCTATTGACGTTATACAAAACGTCTCTGGTCTGCAGCTATCTTTAAAAGTGACTCCGTTTTAATGCTACACGCCTTAACGTTTCAGCTGCCTACGTCGAACAAACGGCTCACGCATGCCAAAAAAAAAAAAAAAAACTCACCAATGATGGTATCTGCTAATGTCTAGTGAATCATAGCTCTTGAAGTGTAAGTAATGAAGGACATGAGTTAATATTGACTTAAGTGCATTAAACATGCATCGATGGTTTAGGAACAATAAACAAGGGCTTTGCAAAGTGGGGCCTACGAGATGATTTGTGAGAAACATATTCAACTTCAACCATTATTCCAATCGGTCGATTGAAATAATGTACTGAGGGGACTCCTCCCACCCAGTCAGTGAACTCTACCAAGGGGGTTGCAAATCTCTGGATATTTTGGGGGTGTGAAACCACAGAAGGAGCAAAGGCGCGCGTGTCTGCTAAAATTCATCCCAAACAATGACCACAGTCACATGGGGTGCTTGTAATTGTTCTCTTTACATCACCACCTGCAGAATTATGGAAAGCTCTTTGTCTTTGTGCACTGTAAAGTTCTCTCTAAATACACATCCTCTCATCCGCACAGCTTGCATCACCACTTAATTGTTGCAGGGTCACGCGGCTCGGAAGCAGAGGACACGAGGCAGTGAACACCCTGGGGGGGGGGGGGGGGGGGGGGTCCAACCCAGTTTAAAAACAAAATTGGAAACCACTGGGCCCCCCCACATTCCACATAAACGCAAAATTTTGAA
>JAODJX010000043.1:10875089-10891026 GCA_026776945.1 Isichthys henryi
CCCCCCCAACTTAAGTGTTCACCTCACCTGACCAGAGTCACTTTCACCTGCAGTAGGAGAGGAGGCCATGTTGCAGTACTTTCACCAGGTTTTAAAAAAATCTTTTCCTCTCCGGGGTTGCAGTCGCGGATCATTCATAAATATTTGACGGAGACCTTGTTGCGGGTATGGACTCGTTTCAGCGCCACTACCGGAGTTGTCCTGACTCCACAAGTCCTCTGCTCCAAAGCGGCGCCGAGAGGCGTTTTGTTATGCAGCAGGATGGACAACGCAGGTAAACTTCGCTCTGCAGGTTTGTCACCGGAGCTAGAAGCAGCCCTGTACTGAACCATCAGATAACACCCTATGGGGGCAGGGTGCGGCTCGCATGAGCCGCGAAAAAGACTAGTTTACAAGCGTACAAATTGTGTTTTTATTAGTTTCAATAAAGTTTTGAAATCTCATTTACACTGGCAGCACGTTTGTACTGTATTATTGTCGTAAGGCAGTATACAGTGATATGACAAAATTGTATTTATGCCTATGATATGAACTAGCGTACCATTTCTCACGATTTAAAAATCATGTTATGCACTAATAGCAAACCCAGGACACGTATATGAGGATGCATGGTCATCTGTCAGTGCTTCGTTAAGTCGTCACGAAAATATGTCCCCGTGTCTTCAATTTAAAAGATTAATTATGTTGTATTTTATAGAGAACCAAGCCAAACGTGACTTAAAGTTTCACAAGTTTTACACTCAGAATTACAGCAAAAAAAATAAATATCCTGTGTGGTCCCTAAATTAACTAAAACTTTAATTTGCTCCCAACGTGTTAATAAAATCTATGTATATATTGCAATATTCTTTAAAACCGGCGACAGCTCTAATAAAAAGTTCATTGTCCCCAACTAAAAGTCTTTTTGTGAACGCTAGAGGGCAGTGTCGATGCTCACTGACAGGAACCAGGGGATTTTCGCATGTCTGGCATTTGCACGACTTGCATCACTTACTATGGTTCGGCATTTTAACACACGCGGTTACGGTCCAGCAGTTTCCTTTCATGGAGGAGCAATCTTGGGACGTCATGTTAAAACACGTTAAGATGATCAAAATCTAGACACACACTACTGCTCACAAAACTCGTCAGCGCTTACATAACACTGTAACCGTCTTTTCAGACCGGTATTCCTCAATGCTACATTATCGGAACTTTCCCCACTTATGAGAAATATATCACAGTAGTTACAGCCATACACGGAACTGCTCATTATTTCTGCTTTCGTTCAATCATTATAAACGGAAACACCGACAGAAGTTGCTTAGTATTCATGTTTTTCGATCTACAGTAATTAAACGTATGCCACCATATAACCAGGTCGTCGAGACTACAATAAGGAAATGATTACATAGCCAAGAACACCTCGGAGTATCTGGTGTGCTTTCTGGGGTGTCGCAACATAAAATCTATTTCTGCGCCACAGTTAGGTCGGGTGCTTTTTAACTGAGTTTAGTCCATAGTGTAATTACATCCCATATTGTAGAAGATGGCCAAATATCTCAAAAATAAAATTGTGTTTGGACAAGGGCGTCATGAACCCCGGTCACGTATGACGTCGGATGACCCGCTGGTTAATAGATATGACCCGGGGGGGGGGTTCTAAATGTACGGCTTAATGGACCAGCGCATAGTTACCAAGAGTAATTTTATGGTCATGCCTCAAATCATTCGATTTATTAACGTACATGTGTTACAGCAGTCATAATATTAACCAATTTCGTGAAATTGGTATTATAAACGTCTTAAAACCATATAACACCTGATAAACTAATAAGCGGATTTAAAAGAAATAAAAAACTAACCCATACGTAGGGTGAGGATTATTAAAATGTGACACTTGCCAATATGGGAGCTACACTTTGCAGTTAATATGCGTTTACTAATGCTTCACTTTGTCTTCTGTATAAATGTTCAAGGGGCATTAATATATTTGTAATGGTTTCGAATTGGGATTCAAGATAGAGATGATGCTGTAAGTTCCTCCAGACAGTAAATTTTAATTAAATGCCCCCATTTTAACAATACTCACCCTTCCTAGTCTTTTTCAGAGCATTTAAATTGTTTTATAGTTTCAATATTCTTTACGCAGTCCGTTTGCTCGAGGGAATAAAGGGACACCCTCACCCTTCTGGCCATATTCTGCGTGCAATCTGCGCGACAACCTACGCGCTAAGCTTTATTACTACGGTCCCAGCGCCCGCCCGCCCGCGACGCGTCCTCGCGACGCCGCCCTTTAATAACGACCTCGCGCTGCTGAGGTTCCGCGTCCTGATTGGCCGTTTTGAATGTAGCGCGCGGTTGCTTGGATTTGAACTGCACGAGTGCGGCCGGTTTGAGAGCCCATAATGCACATTTGACTTCCAGGGGTAGCTGGGCGAGGGAGAGTAACGCAGTCCTCGGCAGGAAAAGAAGGTATGATTTCTTTTTTTCTATTAGAAAAGCATGGCAATTATATTTCCCAGACGAGACTTTATAAACACGGTATTGTACGGTATAATACTGAGCAAAGAGCTAGTTAATGTGTTGGGAAAATACGCACTTCTGCATACTGCTTTATTCTTGCCTTGCTTATTAATTTTACATTTGCTCTTTATCTAGTTTTGTGACTAGTTAATGAAGTTAACTAAAGTATGAGTAAATGTATAGATATCGACTTGGCTCTTAACACGTCATTTCGTTTCGGTTAGCATGCGGGGTTGCAGGGTTTACTCACGGGTTAGGCCGGTTATGGCTGGAGGGGTCTCTCGTCTGAAATGGTTGCCAGACGAGGTGATTGTTAGCTGTGTGGATCGTGGATGTTAAGTTTATCGGTGTGTACAGGTAGAGATGCGATACTACCAAGCAGCAATGTCGCAGCGTGGGCTTCCGCTAACTGCCATAGAGCTGACGCACTACCCACTCAAAAACAGACAATTATATCTACTGCTTCTTCTTAAATATTAATTAAACAGTTATTATTTTGGATCTTTTAACGTTTTAGTATCACGCGCCTGTTTAAAAAGTCTCTGTTCGTCTAGTTCAGGGGTCTCCAATTCCAGTCTGGGAGAACCCCAGCCCTGCACATTTTGGGGTTTCTCTTCATATAACACACCTGATTCTACTTCCCCATTAATCACCACTCATTTCTTGAGTCGAATCAGATTTGGTGGAACAGGGAGAGAACTAAGCCGTGCTGGGGCCCTACAGGACAGGAGCTGGGGAACCCTGGTCTAGTTTAGGAGTGGCTTGTTTTTTCACAAAAGTTTTCTTTTTAATGTGTGTTCTGCTTGTTCCTCTGCTTTCTGTCTTTATTAGACAACCACACCAATGGAGGATTACTTAAAGATAGAAAAAATTGGAGAGGGTGAGTCTGACATTTTTTTCCATGTTCTTAGCGTTCTTACAGATATCTCCTGTATCTGAATTTTTCATTTTAGTTGAATGTGTCTTGTGTATTATGCTAGTGGGTTTTTTTGTTTACTGCCATATGAGATTGAATGCGTTGTCATGGTTTCAGTAACGTCCCTTTTCAGGTACGTATGGCGTTGTGTACAAGGGTAAACACAAGTCCACGGGCCGAGTGGTGGCTATGAAGAAGATCAGATTGGAAAGTGAGGAGGAAGGAGTTCCCAGCACAGCTGTCAGAGAGATCTCATTGCTCAAGGAACTGCAGCATCCCAATGTCGTGTGGTATGATTGGCTGTTCTGATTATGTACAAAGAGTAATGAAGTATTAGGGTGGGGTGCTGCTAGATTCACCTGAAATTCACACATTCTTTTTTTTTTTTTTTTTTTATACATATATACAGCCTTTTGGATGTTTTGATGCAGGAATCTCGCCTTTACCTCATCTTTGAGTTCCTTTCTATGGATTTAAAGAAATACCTGGACTCAATCCCATCTGGGCAGTACATGGACCCTATGCTTGTAAAGGTCTGGCACTTATATCATTAACCAGGTTTATTCAACTGGAGGATGTTTGGTGTCTCTAATTCGAATCTGTGTGTGTGTGTTTTTTGTGAATGTGTGTATGTGGCAACTCAAAACAGCGGGGTGTTTTGTCAGTTAGCTGGGTTAACTTAAGCCAGAAGCCATGATTGTCCAATGATAGTTTAGGTGAGGAGCATTTGTATTGGACAATCCTGACGTCTAGCTTAAGTTAGCCCAGATCACTGTTTCATGGAACAACCCCAAGGTCAGTTAAGTTGAATTTGACTGTTATTTGTGCATCACATTGTTTTAATTAGGTTTGTCTTTTTCCTTCTAGAGTTATTTGTATCAGATCTTGCAAGGGATCGTCTTTTGCCACTGCAGAAGAGTTCTTCATCGAGACTTGAAGCCGCAGAACCTGCTGATAGACAACAAAGGAGTTATCAAATTGGCTGACTTCGGGCTGGCCCGTGCCTTTGGGGTTCCCGTTCGTGTGTATACACATGAGGTAAACGTGACTGTTGGTGTGCCCATCTCAACGATTTTGGATGAGCTTGGTGTATCTGCCTTTTTCTGCTTGTTGCCTTAATTACGCCTGAAGGTCGCTAAGGTGCCGTTTTGTCATACAGGTGGTGACACTGTGGTACAGGGCTCCTGAGGTTCTTCTCGGAGCATCTCGCTATTCCACCCCCGTGGATGTGTGGAGCATTGGCACCATCTTTGCGGAACTGGCCACAAAGAAGCCCTTATTCCACGGGGATTCAGAAATTGATCAGCTGTTTAGGATTTTCAGGTATAATTGTGTGCTGTTATTAAGGTTGACGTGTCGGCTTGGGAATTCTGAGTGGCCCACCTCCATTGTGCCGTGTATAGAGTTTATTTCTGCAGGGGTTACTTTTTTCAGGATTTTTGCCAGGTTTGTCATCCAGCTTCCTACTGTCCTGAAAGGGCTCTGTGTTGTGTACTTTAATGTATCACAAGAGGTGTACTAAATTTCTTTACATTAGGACCCTGGGGACTCCAAACAACAATATGTGGCCAGATGTGGAATCCCTGCCTGACTATAAGACCACATTTCCCAAGTGGAAGTCTTGTAGCCTGTCTTCCTTAGTGAAGAATCTGGATGATGATGGCATCAACTTATTGTCGGTAAGGTTGCTGTAACTGCTCTTGTCAGTTATTTAATTTCGGTCTTGTGAAACCGTAATCGACTTCTTTCCTCTTTTTTGTTCTTATAGAAAATGCTAATATATGACCCACCGAAGCGGATCTCAGCTAGGCAAGCGCTGACCCACCCTTACTTCGATGACCTTGATAAAAGCACTCTCCCTGCCAGCAACATTAACAAGTATTAAACGTCTGTGAGCGGGGAGCCCTCCACCCACCCTTAATGGGTTAGTTTTCGTCTTTGAGTTTTTCCTTTCGCCATTTTCTTATCTTGTATGCAATCTAGCTCTGTAAATAGTCTTGTTTTGGCAAACCTTTCTGTAATATATATATACTGTATACCTGTCAGGCTGCCATGCGAGCAATTTGTGTATATTGTGTATATGATTCTTCATTATTAAAATGCACTTTTTGACATCCCAGGAATGTCTTGCCTGACAATTGCCGTGTTTCCTAATTGTTGCTGGTGTGTTTTCTGCATTTTATTTATTTTTATTTTTTTTAAGTGAAGTCTTGAATTGTATATTTTCTTTCTTGCCTTGCTTAGAAATGTAATTCTCACGTTCTCAAAAGTGAGGCCATCTTGCCCTGCTCTGTAAAAGGTTTGACAATTTAGTTTTGGTGTGCTTGTCAAAAGAACCTTTTAAATGGTACTTGTAAGTGATATTTTAATGTTCAGTCAATTTTGCCTTAGCTGCTTATCTACTAGGGCCTTGTAGTGACCTTGGAGCATAACTAGGCAGCACTGGATACAGACTAAGGTAATACTCAATATCTGTTCCTTTATATTTTCAACTTTCAGCCGCTAGGTGTCTCTCTAGCCACGATTTTTGCGCCGTTATTGCAAGTCATTCTGTTTCAGGACGGCAAGGTTGCGGTGAAACTAATGAAGCCAAAAATGGCACATGAGCTCGTGCTACATTTATATTTTTCGTGTAGAAACCTGTCACGCTATACTGAAATGAAATATTAATCACAGACTACGGTCAGAATGCAGGTTTGTATGTAAGGAAATAACCAGATCGAATCTCCATTCAAAATAACGGGACATTTTTCAGATTTTTATTAAAGTGAATTCTTTGCTTGACTGTTCTGAATAATGGAAGCCAAAGTCATTAGACCCTTAGGCAGAATATTTAATCCCTGTATTTTTAGATATGGTAGGTAGAGACGGGAAAGTGTGAAATGCTGCTCGAAAGACATGTGACTTCTGCACGATGTTAAATAACGGGACCCTTTATTGTCCGTATTTCTGTGTTTGAGCTAAATGTTTTTTTTTTTTTTAATGTTCTTACTCAATGTTGATTTCATTCCCCGCTGAAAAGACGTGTGCGTTGACAGAGTGGATGTCGCTGCAGCTTACGTGAGGGCACCAGTGACCTTCTCCCGCCTCCCAGTGTGAGTACCTTTCCTCTGCAGTTCAGCCCTGGAGCCGACAGTCAGCCAAGTCGGGACATTAACAGGATCTTCCACCGACGGTGGGGGAAAAAAACACGTCATAAGCGCAATGCACTCTGTTCCCAGCCAAGTCGAGTTATATAATGAGATTTTGTATTGATAAGCACAGGCGATATGCAGAACGAGTAAGGAACGAACAGATGGAGGAAAACCCATTTAAAATGGGGCACAGAAATGCAGCCGTATCACGTTATACGCACAATAACCTGGACAGCAAACCATGTAACAGACTCTCTTTACAATTAAATTAGCGATGATCAGAGAATGTAAGTACATGGGATTTGTATGCAATCTACAATATAAGCCTATGCAAACCTCAATTGTCTGCCTGCATGGCGAGATATAATGTACCTACTATTTTTGCAATATTTATTCTGGGATCATGAATCTTTAAATGTTTTGAGAGCTTAGATTGACTTCCTATTAAGGCTTATGATAGCAGAATGTATGTGTCGCTATCCACCGTTCATGCCTAGCATTGCTGATGAATAGGGTTACTGAGCAACAATATGTTAGGAGTCTTTAATGCTGTGCCTTAATTTTACAGAAAGAGCCCGCAGTGGTTCAGGCTTTAAAATAGAGATCCGTTCATTATACATGCTGAAGGCATCTAGCCAATAGCTGCACCTCAGCTTGTCAGTTTTTTTTTTTTTTCTTGACCATACTTACGAAAAAACCCTTTTTTTATTATTTCCGCAGAAGGTCACGAAAGTTGATTCGGGGGTGCAAATGACCTCAGTACACAGACATTTCACAAAACAGGTTGTCTGTTCGGCTCTGTTCCCCTATATCTGACCTGTGCTTTAATGTTCCTGGCCATATACATGATTGCACACGAGAGGATCTGTAAATGTCATTATTCTGGTGTATTTTCTGTTTAGAAAGAGCTTCCACCATGTGTATATATATATATTTTTTTTGCAGTTTTAATATATTAAGCCATCTCCTGTAATGGTTTTGCACCCCATCCTGGGTTGTTCCCTGCCTTGCACCCGTAGTCTCTGGGATAGGCTCCGGACCCCCCGCAACCCTGAATAGGACAAGTGGTTTCGATGGATGGATGGATGGATGGATGGATAGATATCTAAAGCCACAAATAGCACTATGTACCAGCTCAGGAGAGTAAATGTGACTCTTTTTTTCACCATCGGCCGACATCCCAGCAGGGCAGCATATAGCCTACGTATAATTTGTTAGACAACACGTAGGCCTGTCTCAGTGATGGATAGCAACCGGTGTGAGATGTCATATTATAGAATGGGGAAGGGGAAATGTAGAGATCCTGGTGCTTTTCAGCCAAAATTCACATGGTTTTGTATAGAAACTGACATTCGCACTCTCCGTATTTAAAGTAACTTGTGGCACAGGGGATTGTTCATTAAATATTGTTTAATTAAAGCCAGTTACAGCCTGAAATAATCAGATCTGTTTTAGGTACTTCAATACACTGTAAACGAAATTTTTTTTTATATATGTGCTAAGTGTTTGTGCCACCAAAACTGTACAACGTGTGTAAAATAAAAGGTATAACATGTCTAATGCTAGATTAAAACCCATGATTGGACTAATTGTCACACACCTTTATGTATTACACTATACATCAGGCACTGTAAATTAAATTGTGCGTTAATTGTATTACGGGAGGGCTTCAAAGCACATGGCAATAAAAGCGCATTGCACTTAAGTAAAATCAATTTATTCAATAGTGTTCCCTTTAAAAAATAAATAATTAAACAAACAGCTTTAAAGATAATGATCAGCACGATCAAAGGCCTTGGACAGCAAGAACCAAATGAACCTGCCACTTGGTTTTTTAGCAGCTGATGAGAGGTTTGGCGCATTCACCAACGATGACAATCACATGGTATCTAGTAAAGATTGACAATCTACTTCAATGACCGCTTTGGTTGACTAAGCTTAAAAAACCTACCCAACAAATACTTGTCCCCCCCCACCCCAACGTTTCAAGGTTCACTATTTCAGTTCAACAGCAGCAGCAAAAAAATGGTCTTAAAACAGTTTCTCAAAAATATACACAAACACGTAAAACTCCTCTACCTAAATACGACAGATATGCTTTTCAAAGGCGGAAGACCTGCAGCTGGATTCATACAGTATGACTGGAATTTCACTCCATAATATCTGCACATTGTACACTCCTAACAGAGTACTGAAAGCTTTTCTATTGCCTTACGTTACATATCTTTTGATAGACATTAACAGACCGTGATTAACTATTGAAATAGGTAACAGCTAGCAGAATGATCACAATAATAGGTGAGAAGCTGCTAAGTTGTAATTTAGAGTTAAGGTCTATATCAAGTAAACCCTGAACTAATTTACAGTACTAAGCCCTTCTAATTACAAGAGACGATTCTTTAAACACAGATATCAATGCTGTGCAACACCAGTACATTGAGAGGTTTTACAAAAATAATTCCACAGCTGCAGTTAAAAGTGTGAAATTTGCGGCTCCGGCTGAAACCTGTCAGGGTGCAGATGGTGCCTCACTGTCAGGTTCCTCTTTTTGAATAGGCAAAAAAAAAAAAGGTTATTGCATTCGCGGTTCTGCCTAAATCCAGTCGAGGCTGCTGCTAAGCCTGACAATCAAGCTGCTCTGAGCTCACAGGGCCGTGTATTGGTGACAGACGCACGGCGAGCATTCCGCTCGACACGCGAGGGTTTGAATGACGGCTGGCGTTAGGAACGATCTTACTGCTTTACAGCTAGCGATCGTTTATTGCGTCAGGAGCTGGCTAAACATGATTATTACTATAACTACTGTCACCGCAATGACTTATTAAGTACTTGATTGCCTCACCAGATGAATCAACATTTACAATGGAAACAGATGCCACTCGTAGTGACACCTGGTGTGATCTATTTACCGTACATTCCATCTTAACGGATGCTGTAAATGATTTTAAACATCAACTAATTTGACATAGGTGCCTTTTCAGCACGTCAAACCAAGCCATCAATGGAGAAAAATAGCCACAGATACAATCCACAAATACAATCTCCATTCACTGTACGCAGGAAGCTGTGTCACTATGGAGAGCGTTGGGGATGGGGTGGGGATGCCCTGGGATGGGTGTGGTGTCAATTATATGCTTTGATGACCTGTGTTGTCTGGGTGAGCGGCTTGTGCTTCAAACCTGAAGAGGGTTATTGTTTGCCCAGTGTTTTGTATGGAAACAGACCATCAGTGCACCAACAGGTACATTCTCTGAAGGTCAAGATGTTGAATTACCAGACATAAAATGCTGAAGGTGTCCTAGAACACAGCACCCAATCACAGAGCCTGATCAAAGCGGCCAATCCCAGTGGGGCTCTCATGCCACCATGGTGGAGGTGCTCCAGAAGCACCACCTGCGTCTGGAATGGTGCTTGTTGAGGACAAGTTCCTCCTTCTCTCTCTCCTTCTTCACACGCTGGTAGTGGTCCTCCTCTTTCAGGTACCACACTGGGGGCCACCTGTGCTTCTCAAAGTATTCCTGGTTCTCTGCTCGAATGGGAAAAGAAGAAAAACGAACTTACCCCAATCGCTAAACAAATTTGCAGTGTGTTTTTGTTTCCAGCGCTTCTCGTAATGCTTGGTCAGTGAATGAACGAAATGAGATTTCCTTCACTTGTTACGGTTGGATGACATCATGGTTTAATGAAATTAAACTACTTAAAAGGATAAGGATTCTTACCGGGTAATTTGGACTTGACTTCTTTGCGGTAATTGGCACAAACGCTGTTGTAGTGAGTACATATGTGATGCAAACACCAAGCAGCTAGCTGATTAGCATTATGGAACTAGAGGAGAAAAACATCAAAGGAGGTGCTACATTTTTAATCTGACTCCTTGAGGGTTTTATCTTCCATCCCTGGTTGTATTGACTTTAAGTAACCTGCCAGCATTGTTGAGAACATGGTATCGCACTTACCTGAGCAATTTCAAGGTAGGTGAGGACTTCTCCGTCTATGTCCTGACCCTCTTTCGAAGCCTTTGTCAGCTCACTGACAGCATACTGCTCTGTGGGACAAAGCGCAGTTCGATTATGACTTGACAAATATTGCAGGCTAGTCACTGCGTATCTTTGAAGTGGATATGGGTGACCTGAATGATTATGAGGTCACGACCTCAAAAAGCATGCAAGAAAACCAAAAACCCGACTCAAGCTAATCTAAAATACATGTTGTGATGTTGAAAAAACATCTATGACAAACACAGTAACACCAAAAAGTTACTGATATCTCGCTGGATGGCTAGATGAACACCGATTCGGTTCCCAAACCTCTCCTCCAGAGGCTCATCAGCCATTCCATGTAAAAATTTCTCCACCAGCTTGATTAATCAATTTACTCACTTAGTTAACACAGTAAAGCACTGATTAGCGAAACAAGATGGGGGTAATGACTGAGTCAAAGAAATACGTGGGTGTACGAAATGGTTGTTGCAAATACAAGGGTGACTTTAGGAGAGGTTTTGAAAGAGCTAAACGGACACACTTTGACATGTCATAGATCTACACCCACATGAAAATTATTTAAACATCATTTTCATTGACTGCCGAAGACTTTTGCACAATGCTGCATACACACACACACTGTGGTCTATTTGTATATCCTTATCTCCATTCATTACTTATTTATTGTTCACAATTGCATTGTCCTATACTGTCCTATTGTCCGCATGTGTCCCCGGCCCTAGCCTCAGAATTCCACCTCGTTCCATCTGAATACATGTGACGATGGAGCCCGTAACGTAAAACCTGCGATTACCATCCACTCTGAACTTAACAGTGTGAACCGGTAGTTTTAATGCAGTCAGGCCTGTCTGGGTAGGTGATATTTCGGATCAGTACCGTTATATTTTTTTCCTCCTGGATGTTATGCTGGACGCCGTCCCAAGGCTGAGGCAGACTGCAGACGAAAAGCACTGACCTGTCAGAGCTACCAGGCGAGGAAGGCACAGTCTGTTGGCTAGTGCCATCAACTCTATTGGGTCAAGGTCTGCCAGCGGAGACAGCTGATTGGTGTACAGGTACTCCAGCACTGCCTGCATGCACACCCTGCTGGTGTTGGGAAAGGAGACCTGACACACAATATGGGGCACAGAGGGGGGGCCGGGACAGAACGGGGGGGAGGGGGGGGTTGGAGGGTGATGTTGAGTCAGAATGGAACCCGAATATCTTGCAACATGTCGCTGGTGACAGGTATTCCTATTGCTGGAACAGGTGGAGGTTAGAACATTCCTTTATTCATGTCCGTACCAGTGAATCCCAGTATACATTTATACACAATTTAATTATCATATTGTCCTCCCAATTTTAATTGCCCGAGATTATATTATATGCATATATAAACACGGATACATATTTCATTATCATATTTTCATACTGATTAAATTTTAATTTGATCTGATTACATTTCACAACGCGCTTTTACTCCTTCAAGTTACGATATTTATAACATGTCATCATCTTTTTCCTGTATGAGTATTTTACATAAGGTGTTTACATTCCATCCACGCCTCAACTGTGTCGCCCTTGAAAAGGTTTTGTCATTTTAATTATCGTTTGATTGTCGAATAAATCCGCACAAATAGGAGAGATACACAAAAGAATGTTTTGTGAGCGTTTTTCTGTTTGGGTACCAACTGTGTTTCCTAGATAAATATAAATGTGAGATTACACAGTCTGTTCTGTGACGCTTTCCAACAATTCAGACCAGCGCATGAAAAATCCCAGCTATTTTAATAAAGTGTGACCTGCAGAGTTGCTGCAAAGCATCTTGCGCTAAAAGGTATGAATGGCGACGTGTGCAGGCCAGTATAAAATGGTCATACCAGCTGGTAAGGGACGAACCGAACGTCTTGGGTTGTTTGACTGTTCTACCATCAAACCTGAATCACAGTGTATTAGCAGACAGTGTAAATGACACATATGTGATAAAAATGTCCATCTAGCATCATTTACGCAAATGAATGATCTTTGCATATTCCATCTATATTTCTCCTCCTACATAAATCATAGAACAGCTTCTAGCACAACGTGTGCAGTTAATTTAAAACCCTGCTTAGAATTCTCACCTCCTGAACCAATTTCTATCAGACGGGTTAGACTAAGACTCAATCTTAACTCCTCACCATTTTCAGACATTCGTAATCATGTCTTACCGATAAATTCCTACGTAAATAGATTACATAACAGTTCTCAAGGGCGAAGGCTGCGTGCCGGACAGCCAAGCCGGGTTTGACGCGGAGCCAAGTGTTAGTCAGTATTGACATTCCTGCGATGCGCTGCATTTCAAAACAAAAAGTAGGACACCTCCAAGCTAAAATAAAACTGTCCTCGTTCGTATCGTATCTGTTAGCTAGGAGCGACACAGGTCCTTAAAGATGCACTGGGGCGCTATATGCAGGTTCCGTCTATCTGTTTCAGTGAAACATGACATCAAGGACATTTTAAGGTTTCCTGGCAACGGGCACCTCCCCCTCACTCGAATATTCCGTCACAGTTGTTTGCTTTATTGTTATCTACAGCTCGCTTTGTATGCGACAGGAGGCAAACTGTAAGCATATCCCGCAGTTCTCCGTACCAGGGTGCACAGTGTCCGCAGAATAGACTAATCTGTGCCTGCTGCTATCACCAAGTAACCATTACACTGACCTGTCAGGGCATCTCACAACCGGGCACCTCTGACTCAAAGCTTCTCTAGTCATTCACTCATTTTAACAGCTTTAAAGATGCATCTATTATAATGCCACAAAATTATGCAAAAAAAAAAAAAAAGAAACAGGCCTTACACATGACAATCATGGAAAATTCCTCGTCCCAAGGAAAATATATACACAGTACAGGTGTATTCATATTTGAATGCATATTATTTTGCAGAGATAAATTAAGAGTATCTAGGTCCTCTATGAGAGGTGATTGTTATGCTGGTTTCAGGAAAACCTCTTTCAGTCGGCTTACTCTGTTAGCGTGGTTGATAAATGGAATTCAATTCCAGTTCATATTAGAGACTTTACAAGTTTCAACCAATTTAAAATGTCTTTGAAGACATGGCTGAAGATCACAACCAAAGATGTGATCGTTTTTATATGCTGTACGTATACAAATATGTATAATATACGTATTGATAGTAGTGTTCTTGTCATATACATATTGATAGTCGTGTATTTGTGTATCCGTAGTCATGTGTTATTGTTTATAATGTTAAGTGAGATGATGTTGTGATTATTATATGTATCTGGTAGATGTTCTTTCTCAGTCTCCTGCCCAGGGACCGCAGATGTAAATTAGCTGTACAGCTAACTCTAATACAGGATTTGTTCTGTATATGGCCCCTGTTAAATAAACTAATAAACTAAAAAGAACTAAAACTAAAGTCAAACAATCGATTAAACTTTATTTTGACCTGCACAGCAGCATACATTGAAGAACGCTATATTCTGATTGACTGAAATGACTCAAAGATGTGATGTATTTTGTCTGGTTTCCTGCGCGTGTGAAACGTTGTAACCTAGCACCACCTGCATGGAAGTCAGTTAAGGTTCAAGATCAACCCTTGCCAATGTAATGCGAGCCTCAAGAAGTGTGCCATTATGTGGAAGGTAGAAAGTCATTGACGTTGAGGGTTTCGGATGTACCTGGTTATTGGAGCTCTCCATGAACGAGCCTCCGAACAAGGCGGCCATCCAGTCGCAGCTGGAAATCAGCAAAGGCTTGTGGGCATTGATGGTTCCATCATCCAGCCTGAATGTGACATCTGCCAGAGCCATACAAAAAACACAACAAACAACAATGAAGCAGGAATCCTGTGGGATTGAAGCACGTTGGCTTTTCGCGTAATGAAAAGGTCAGCCTGTGCTCGATCTGCTGAAAGATTTTCGGGCAGATTTAACAAGAACTCAAAAGCTTGTCGAGAAATCCATTTATTGACATTACCGTGACAGCGAGTGGTGCCTTAGTGGATAGAAATTCTGAACGAACATTTCAAACATCATTTCGCTTCTATCACGGCTGTTAAATGTCTGCCATAAGAGATTCACACATAAATTGTGGAAAAATAAAAAAAGGAGTGATTTCTTACCTGTAAAAGTATCTTTAGCCAAGCATTCTTTGATTCTGTTTGCTTTCCTGACATGGAATGCTTTAGTGATTTCTTGATTCATAAAACCCTCTTTGTTCATTATGTTCTCCACCATCATTCTGAGGTCAAACACCTCAAGGAGTTCTGCTATTTGTGCAATTTTCATCAAGTCCTTCTCCTTCTCATCCAGCTCTCCCGTGTAGAGGAAACGGAGGACCGCACAGAATGGACCAAGCTGGATGGAACAGTCCATCTTGACCACTGTCATGGGTGCTTGGGTGTTGGTCACTGGATTCATGATGGACTCTTTGTGGATGCTGTAGAAAGCTTTGCTCCAAGAAGCCAGGGACAGTTTTGTCCTCCTGTGCTTCCCGCTGAAACTCATCATCTTCAAGGTGCCATCGCTCTTGGATGTCCTGAGGGAGCAGGGGGAGAGTGTGTTCAGGTCTGGTGCGTCTTCCTCCGTGTCCAAGCTGAGAGTCCTCATCAGGTGATCTCGCCCAGGCCGCTTGGTCACGACCAGGCATGGTGACTCTTCAGATAAATCCATCTGAAAGAGGTCGTAGAACTTTGAAGATGAGGTAGACAGGTAGATCCTGTGAGCGAAGACATGGATGTGGTCCTGGAGGATGAACATCACATCAGCACAGAGTGGCCTGTCCAGGAGGTGCCGGGGGCCATTGGTGTTGTCGAAAGGGCACTCGGGAATCTTTATCAGTGGCGGGGGAGCCTTGGGGGGCAGGAATGGAGCCTGAAGCAGGGGCTTCTGGACTTTGCGCAGGTGCGATTTCCAGAACTGCAGGTGCCTTCTAGAGATGAGAGCAGCTCGAATGGCATTGTCAAAGATGTCCTTAATGCCAAACTGGTCAAAGACACTGGTCTCATAGTAGGGAATGCCCAGCTCCTTAGCCACCTCCCTACCACTCTCTGGTGGCAGGATGTCACATGGTTTTATAGGCCTGTTCAGGAATTAAGGTGAAATCAGTCCATTTCATATAATCACTCCGTTTACATAATCTCCTTACATGCAACATCAGCAGTGTCAGCAATATCACATAAAAAGTTGCAGTCATGTTTTTAAACCATCATTTTCTTAATATTTGACAAAAAATATACATTATATATTTAAAAACTTTTCATTAGGATTAGCTTTGAAACATCCTATATTCATAAGCTAAAAAAAATCCATCCATCCTTTTTCCAAACCGCTTATCCTTACTGGCTCGCGGGGGGTCCGGAGCCTATCCCGGAAGCAATGGGCACGAGGCAGGGA
>JAODJX010000043.1:10891126-10910883 GCA_026776945.1 Isichthys henryi
CCAGGCGGGGATTCGAACCCGGGTCCCAGAGGTGTGAGGCGACAGTGCTAACCACTGCACCACCATGCCGCCCCGCTAAAAAAAATTTAATTATCAAAATGTTCTGAATCAGTGGTACAACTATATTAACCCACTAACCAAACCAAAGGCACAGACCCAGTTGTATATTTATATGTAATGAAGCCTGTTTGATTTGATTGGAACAGAATGAACAGCATTTTGCTGGGTTATTTTAAAGCATGAGATTGACCTTTGATGGTGAAAGAAGAAATATGAGAAAAAGAGGAAGTCAAACTGTATCCAGATATCTTTACCGTGCCAGTGGTCTTCGAGCTCGATTGACGGCGTCCAGGTCCGCGTACCGCAGGTCGAGCTGGCACCCGACTAGGATGACGGGTGTCCGCGGACAAAAGTGCTTGATTTCCAGATACCACATGGTCTTCACGTGATGGAGGGAGCTAGGGTTGGCGATGGAGAAGCACAGCACCACCACGTCCGACCTACGAGGGGACATCGGGAGAGAACGTCGAAGTGGCAGTCTGACGTGCTGTCACCTGGTCCCGGTGAAGGGCGATGTGCAAACACGAACAAGGACAACGACATGCTAAAATAACCAGCACGGGTGTCAAACATCACAGACGCCAAGCGGTATTTGCCCGAAAGCACTACGGTGCTAAAGAACCCCACATTCATGCACAATTCCCACATTTTCAATGTCAGCCTGAAGGACTGCCACATTGACCTCTAAAGACTTAGCGAAAAGATTGCCTTGCTCGCACCCGCCTCTGGGGTGGCTTGACAGCTTTACTGGAGAGCCCCCCCCCCCCCCTTTTGGCAATGCTTTTTCAGACTGCTACGTTGAGGATCGTTACCAAGGTAACAGAAACAAAAACAAAACCATGCAAACAGAGGGACACAGTGCTGGCACACTTCTAGGTTAGTACACTGTCTATCCTGAGGAGACGAGGTTCATATCACGTGAGGAAAAAAATAAAAAAAATTAAAATACAAAGCATATATGGTCACTGGTCTGTCATTTCAACAAAAGGAATCGTGCACCACTATCTGACTCGGCAAGCAGCGGGTGCAGCTTCCAAGCCACACAATACTTCATTTCATTTGCAACCAGACTCACAGTGCATAGAGCATGAGTATTGAGGAGGTACGTGACTACAGAACTTACAGTTTCTCTCATTGCCAAGTCCTGAATATAGCTCAAAGGCAGCCTATAAACAAAAAACAAGTACAGTACAATACTGCAATTCGGCTTCTTTTTGATTCAGCAACACAAATCACATTTTAAGGGTCAAGCACAGGCCACAGGTTTCCGAAAGATGGCTTTATGGGAGTGATTTCACTGTGGCTGAGTACATGCACCGCGCGTGTTCGGCACAACATCAAATATCATAACACATAGGAAACAACGTGAGCAGCTGTTGTGATGTAACAGAAACCGACTGGTTGGCTGAGACAGCTTATAGATACATTTCAACTTAAAAATCGGGGTGAACCGGTGTCAGTGGTGTGGAAGTCAATCTGCCTCACAGAGGAAGAGCCACTGACTGGGACTCATTCCCACAAAGCCCAGTTTACTGATAAAACATTTCATCCAAGGATAAAACAGGGACATGGATATATATACGGCCTGGAAGGCTGGCAGTGATGCACCTTAAACTGATCGATTCTGCCCCTGCAGCTATAGAGCGGATACGGTAAGCATAGTCAGGATGATAGTCTGTACTGCTGAACCTCTGGTAAAGTTTAGTTCTTTAGGCTTTCGCCTGCCCACGCTGAAACGAATGTGGTTTCGGTCGTGGATTTGTCTGCTATTCTGCCTCTTGTCAATTTATGAAACCCGAGTTTTCTATGCATTAACTAAAACAAAATGGATCCGTGGGCGAGTACAGTCCCTGCGTCTGCTTAGAAACACTGTCTGTAAGGCTGCATGCAAATTGGCTGGTTTTTGGATCTGTGGGCGAGGCGCCCTAGTGAACGGCGTCAACCTTGCGCTTAAAAGAGACATTCCTGGAGGGCACTTCACTCCCCTCCGATTCACCCGCACACAGCTTGCTCTCTGCGGCCAGGCCACTCTTTCTAGTGATATTAATAACAGGTCTTTCTGGCAAGCTTCCAGAAGGGCTCTAGTCCTGGGTCAGCAGGCGCCTGTGACTCTGTGGCAGGTCTGAATCGATGGACGGACACGTGACTCTCACATTTCAGTCTTTTAATGTGCAGGAGGGCAAAAAACATTTGCAGGTACGAAGCTCTTAATACTGCCCAAAATATCAGTGCAGAGATGCTCGAGAGAGAAGCTCCTTCTAGCAGAATTGAGGTTCAGCCACTAAATCTGGGTTACCTCAAGCTCAGTGCTAACCAGCCAGCTATATCAGGGATAAGGGAAACTTCATCTGCAAATCAAACGGAGCCACGCCCATCTGGCAGTCTGCCTCCCAGCAGACTCGCCGTCTCCAATCATTTTAGTATTTGACAATGTCCCCAGGTGCTTCTCATACATCAGCTGGCAGCATCAGACTATCCAACCGTGGTCTCTGTTTCTGGTTTAGTTTCCATCTGAGCGGCTGACAGCAAAGGAACTGCAGCCTCTTGACAGGGGTCAGGAGATTAATACTGACGCCACACCCACTGACAAGCAGGCCGCATCGTACACCAAGATGGAGAGCAAGTGCTCAAAATATTGCACAGTACTGAGAATGCAAGTATTACTTAACATTAAGAGAGCCACGAAGTCACGGGTCAACTGCAGTCCGAGTCTGACCTCATATTCCTCATTAAATGCATGACTTAGCCAGCAAACTGTTTAGCAGTTCTCCGTATACATGGCTGCTAACAAGTGTAATGTAACTTCTTGGATGGTTCCTGGATGGCCAAGCGCTGGCCAACAAAGCAACAGCTGTTTTTTGTCCTGCCGTATCTTCGAGAAAATAATATCTATCCTCACACAGAACCTTAATTTAAAACAGACATCATTCACAATTGGAAATCATCAATAAAATAATTGTGGGCAATTCATTTATTAAATAGCCCTGATTCAATGTTATTCTTCCATGAAACAAACAGAGAAGATATGAACATGCTTACAATTAGCCCACACCAAGAGGACACCCTCTAACTTTATCAGTCTTTATCAGTGTCAGTCATCACTCTTCTTGGTCATATGGACTAATATGTAGAGAAACATTTCTGTGGTGAAAATCATGAAACAATTTTTTCTCCCCAGGGATTAAGACTCATAGCCGGAAACATACCTTCCATATGCAAAGCGCCTGTCTTTGTGATGGTCCCCAAAAGTGTCCCACAATCTGAGGGACACGCTAACTTCGTCCACAACATCACGGGAACGTTCCAGCACCTGGGACAAGTCATTTTTTTCAGAAAACAAACTGATCTGTTTCCGGTTAAGGAAACCACTGAAAAACAATGACGACTCTGGCACGTTGCTGGCCCGTTACCTCTTGACAGACCCGGTACTGGTCGATGGCCCAGACCGTGGGCACATGGGTGGCCAGCAGCTGGTACTGGGTTAGGGTGGTGTTGCAGGCCCGCGCACAGATGAGCCGTGTCTTCCCCACAGCATTGTCTCCCACCACTACGCACTTGATGGTCTCTACATTGGGCCTTTCGTAGTCCATAACAGGGGTCGCGGCTCCTGATTTCCTTCATGCCAAAACACACATAGGATCTAGAAGATAATAATTCACATGCAAGCTTGCTACCAAAGGCAGCATCTACTTAATGACCTCGTGTGTCTCCCTATTACTGCGTAGACCAAACGTGTTCAGACATAATTAACCCAGCATAATTTTTGAATTACTTTTAAAAACTGACAATACTTCTCTTGATCCCTACCAGCAACTGACTAAGCTAAGCATAAACCTATTTTTTATATTTTTGTAATGTATTAATATAGTCCGGAAATTAAAAACAGTTTTTTCACACCACCTGGACACATTTTATACCTGATCACAATTCTTCACAAGAACGTGCATGTAAAATTGAGGGTCACTGTCCCTAGATCATTAGGGGTGCAATGAAAGAACATATTTATGCCTGAAGTTCCAATGGAAATGAATGACGAGTCCGACAGTGATTCAAAACTATTTTAGATACTGACCCTTCTCCCCAGGTTACTTATTAGATTGCTACACTGAAGTACTGACATTATATTAAAGAAGTCATGACATTATTGGTATATCAGAATCACCTCACAAATAAATAATTTAACCACCAGTTATTAGCGTTATATAATGAACATCGTGCATATTGTATTATACAAAGTAACCAATGCTTAATAAGAAACTAATTTCATTACCGTAATAAACAACCAGTTTGATCTTATGGTTGAATCTGTTGCCTTTATTGCTATTCTTAAATGTACTCTACAGAAAGGTTTCCAGCTCAATGAGTTAAAATATTCAAACTGTTTAAAAAAACAAGGACTAACGTCATCGGAAATTTATCAATAACTTGAAGTCGATACGCAGGTTTGTGCAATCCGTGCACTGCAGGAAGGTAGACTACAGTAACGCGAAAAATACTTGCCTGAAATGCGCTTTAATTATGTCAGCATCCTGTTAATGAACAGTCGGAACCGGTATAAAAAGTGAACACTGAAGACAAAGCAGAATACCGCATAATTTAATATATTATGTTTGCGCTAAAAAGCGACTACTTTCGATCAGATGGGCGCACAGGCCCGAGAAAGACAGGCGTGATCTCTCGGCTAACTCGCACAATGTAAACAATCGATTTATTCTGCCGCTGCACTGGTGTCCCGTCTACGTCTTACTAGGTGAACATACAGTGGGAGCGACAGTCTAAAGGTAGCAGATACAACATCCATTGAATATTAAAACATTTCAATATACTTCTTGTTGTAGCGCATTATCTAAAACGATGATTTATATGGTGTGAGCCCTCATAAAACCAATGCAAATGAAAATCTTTCAGAAAGTTAAAGACAAAACACGGTAAAATAAATAGCTATTTTACACTAGTTTCACGAAATGTGGTTTTTGTCGTGGACATTTCTTATGCAAGTCGACTGCTATTTTTTAGTATGCCATTCAGCAAAGTCAAACATATTCATTGCCTAAATACGGACCACTGAGAAATTCCACTCTGTTTTAACGACATTACATTCCCCCCAAAGTACGTCCATATACTTCAAGGTAAACAATAATAAAAATGCTAGTGAACTGGATATTTTCATAGTTTTCAAATGTTCCATTTGCTAACTTGTCAAAAAAAATGCCAAACTAATCACCATTGGTTTTATCATTCCACGCGGTTGTACGGAGCGTTGTAAACAGACACCGAAATGCTTCTTAGTTTAACAAATGCTTTACAAACATCCACAGCAGCCAGACCAACCAATACTGAGCTACAAAGGAAAAAACAGGAGACAATTAAATAAGGACACCACGCGGTCCCTATTTTAGCTGGCTAGGCAGCTGACGTGTTGAGTATATAAAAGCACCTACCGTTGTGTGTGTTTTTAATTTCGTAAACCCAAACTGAACTCAGAGCAAGACCTCAAAGTGTGCAAATATAATTACTATAGTTAAGACAGTATTGTCAAGCCGGCGCTAGCTAGCCAAACGCTGCAAGATCATGTCGTAATCGGTCTTATCTCCCAGCTTGTGCAAAGTTAATCCTTTTTCCCCAATATAACAACACAGTGCGCACAGGTCTATCGTTTTTTGCTGCCCCGAATCAGTGCTGTTTTTCCTCCCAAATGCTCTTTCAGGAATTCATCCGCGAGCTCACAGTACCGACACGGTCGCAGCTTCCATTGTGACGTCAGCAGCCCCGTTCTATTTATAGCAGGGCATAAAATTTCATTCAGGAAAACAAGGTGGTCCAGTCCGATGGTCTCGTGTGTGCACCAGACATTGACCTCGGTCTGTGCATACGATGCACTATATATCATACATATTCAGCTATATTTTTGTACGCGAAATCTGTAAACACCGTGCTGTAAACAGAACGGTCCAAGAAAACGTCTCCGCCCTACCCCTCTACCTGGACTGAGATGTGCGTAAAGGATAAAATCGCTTTAGTGGTGTTCAGTAGGACGTCTATTCGAGTTCTTCAGAAAATACGTTTATTGCAGCAATAATGACTGCAGAATCAATAATAATAATAATAGCAACAATAATGATAATAATAATACATGTTTTATACAGACACAATTACTGTTTCTTTACAGTACTTAAATGTGAGTTAATTCAAATGAAAGCTTTCTAAAAATTAATGTGTCATTTTTATTTGTGAATATATAAGTCTCGAATAAAGTATTGTCATTTAAATCCGCATAGAACAATATATCAGTCATACCACATATAACTGGTGCACTTAAACAGAAAACATACTGCAGACAACAATGATGTGACATATCAAATATAAAAATTATTCACCACAAAATTCAAACTTTTTGTTTTCAGATGGGCCTACTTACATTTTTCTAACTACCTGAAAATCATCCATTGAGACTAACTGCTCAATAGTTTTATTGCAGATGCTCTCTGCATGCATTTCATTAAAATTGTTTTCTTGACCTCAAAATATCAGGCAAACACTCTCCTCTGAAGACTAACGAACGTCTCCTGTGACTAAAAGGCAGGCCAACTCATTAAAGTCTCCACAAGATTAAAGTGTGCTTCCTTGTCTGGCTATCTTCATTGACTTTAGGATCAAGTTTGAAGAAATGGACCGCAGGGTCTGGATGGCTGCTATCACATTTCAAATTGGCCTAATTACATTGGCTAACTTGGTAAACCTCTTTTAATAAAGCTTTTTCTTAACTATGATACAACTGCATATTTCTGATTGCAAATGAAGGCTATATATGAGATACTCCGGTTTCCCCCCCACAGTCCAAAGACATGCTGAGGCTAATTGGAGTTACTAAATTGCCCGTAGGTGTGCATGTGTGTGTGAATGGTGTGTGAGTGTGCCCTGCGATGGGCTGGCCCCCCATCCTGGGTTGTTCCCTGCCCATTGCTCCCGGGATAGGCTCCGGACCCCCCGCGACCCAGTAGGATAAGCGGTTTGGAAAAAGGACGGATGGATATAAAAAAAACATGCGAACCAACATACAGCTTCATTTCAAAATATCTGTATTCATTACAAATTCATGATGCATGCACACTTGTTATTAGTGGCTGCGTTTATCTGATGAATAAACCAGTTGGAGATAAAGGACTCAACAGCCCTACACAACCAGTTACATCACACTGCTCATCATTCTATTTGTGAACTATATATCCGTACAGTTCTCTACATACAATATACATACTATTAGTATACACGATTATTCATAACGTAGAAAACCTTTATTCACCTTCATTCACTTAATTTCCACAGACCCCTAAGGCATTCACATACACATAGTATTTATTTTATTTTTTTTAATTCACTGAGGTCAAATCTGCAGCACAGTGAGACTGAATGTAGAGGTGCTTGGGGTAATCGGATTCCTCTGACAGCTTTTTGCGATCCTACATGAACTTTCGCGAGTCCCCTTTAAGAGTCAGCCGCGACATGCTAATTTGCAATTCCCTTGTGTGGCACATAACCAAAATAGCTTCATTCATGCAGACTGCGCGCTGGCCGCCTGGCAGAGAGGTGGCTGCAGCGGCACATGCGACTTCATCCACACCCATATTCACATCAGAGCCGACTGCTGGAATACTGAACATGGCGCAGGAACCTTGAGGTGGGATTACAACCCGAGCGACGCCTGACTCTTCAGCTGTGAGCTCATTCATAATTCCCACAGAACGTGCCCAGTGAGCGGGGAGGCAAAGACAGTGCCTCTGCTGTCTGTTTCCTGGAGCGACAGTGAGTCTCCTTGATCTCAGCCCCGTGTCCTTTTGCAGTGAAATTATTCTGGGCGTGTATTAGCTGACAGGCAGCTTACGATGCTCTCCCTGGTTGGATCGCTGCCATGCCGCCTGCGAGAAGGAGGAGATGCCTTTGCTACGGTACCCTCTGTGGCCTGCATGCTGTGCGGTCTTGCAAGCCAGCACAAAATCCCAACTCCAGTGCTCTGTCGGCCTTCAAAAGCCACAGTCAAGATCACAGGTGACGTGTGTTTATATGGAAATGCACCATCAACCACTGCACCGAACGCAGAAAGCCTCGCGCTGCACAAACAGCAACATCTATCCAGCCTCAAGTTCATATTTGTTTACCTTTATTTAGTTTCCTTTTATTACATTCTGCTTTGCTTTTATTATTTTAAAATTTTGTTACTGGGGCGGTGTGTTGCTCCATTGGTTTGAGACCTGTATTTGGAAGGTTGTGGGTTCACATCCTGTAACCTGATCAATCCCCGGTTACTCACATTACAGTTGGGTTCGTGCACAAGGCCTTTTAAGCCACAAAGTGCTCCAGGAAGGCCGGCTGGACCTTTTCTATGATCCCAAACTTTCTGCGCTGGTACGTTTCCTCTGACAATAGCACCTGCTAAATAAACATAATGATAATACTGCAGATGGTGCTTCACTCAGTGTAGCTGCACTCTGTCGTTTCATATGATTTTTTTAATGCATTTGTATCTTTGTAGAATTCTTTTGGCTTTTGAACGTGGCATTTTATAAATAATTATGGTGATAGTCATTATTAAACAGGTTACCTGATGTTAACTGAGGTCTGTATGTAGGTCTGAGCACCAAGCCACCCTCAAGAGTGTCACTACAAGAAACAACTGTTGTGTAATCATTTGCAAGGAGTGTGTCATTTCTAATTTTATCCATCAATGTGTGCTCATGGGGGAAGCATGTTGGTGCAGTAGTTAGCACTGATACCTCAAACATCTGGAATTTGGGTTCAAGTCTACGTCAGGGCTCTGTGTGTGTAGTTTGCATGTTCTCCCTGTGTGTTACTTAAACCTAACCCTTTAAAAAGTCCTTGTAGCAATGATGTCTTCTAGGGAACACACCGATAGTCATATTCACTTGTTAATTTCATCCAGTGAGTTAGCAAATATTAAAGATAATTGAATGGAAAAGGAATGAACAGTAAGAAGGTAAACTGAACATTTGCCCACTGCAATGTATGGAATGCTACCAAAAGGTATAACCAAAAGCAGCAGTCAACAATTGTCCTATATTGCTAATAATTAGCATTGTAATATTATAACTTCAGGGCCACACAGTGGTGCAGTGCTTAACACTGTCACCTCACACCTCTGGGACCAGGGATTGAGCCTTCAACATGGCTCAGATTGTGGAGGTCTCATGTTCTCCCTGTGGCGTCATGGGGTTTCCTCCCGGTACTCTGGTCCGCCCCCCCCCCCCGCCATGGGCCAAAAACCTGCTGAGGCTAATTCAAATTAGCAAATTGCCCATAGATATGTGTAAGTTAATTACCTTCCAGTTGAATTAAAAACAATCATGTAACATTTGAAGAACACAATCAGAACATTCATTATTTTGCTTCTTCAGGCTTTGTATGATCACTTCGCAAGCTTTTGATATTTGCAAGCTTCAGAAATAATACGTCATCCAAGTCTCACCCGAGTAAGCAAAACTGCATTTTCATCAGTATTGATTCCCAACTAATGCACTATATGGGATGTGTCAGACTTACTTATGCGAAACACTGGTACAGCACCTCAAGATGTACATGGCTTATAACGTAACGACCTGAATGCTTCTTTTCATTCTTTATAAAAATGTAAACGTTCATTTCAACCCGGTTAATAAGGAACATACCCAGATCCTTGGCCAATGTTATGCAAAGGTCTTCTCAGTGTTGGCAGAGAATGTACCTACTGTAACATTATTCCTGTTTAACAAAGGCTCTGTCAGTGTTAATGTAATAACATTATTACCTGCACATCCATCCATTTTCTGCAACCACTTATCCTATTCAGGGCCAGAGGGGGACCAGAGCCTATCCTGGAAGCTAGAGACCGAAGGCGGGGAACAACCTAAGCATTGGGCTCCAACCCATCACAAGGCATACTCACACCCACGGGCAATTTGGTAACTTCAATTAACTTCAGTATGTTCTTGGGGGAGGGAAACCAGAGTACCTGGAGGAGACCTCACAATGACATTCGGAGAACACGGAGCCATAACAAAGACTCAAACCCTGGTTCCAGAGATGTACGGCAACAGTGCTAATCACTGCACCACAATATCACCCCTAGTGGAGCATCATTTTAACGTAATATTGTTTTATAATTAAAATATTAGTTCATAGAAGTGCTACATATGGATACTGCGAACACCCTGTGCAGCCTGGAACCCCTGACCTTAGAGGTGTAATGTCACAGTGCCACCTGCTGCTCTACCCAGCCCTCTATTAGCTTAGATGTTATTATGCTTACAGTTACAGTAGTAGGATGGTGTTCTGGTAACGTCAGGAAAACTGGACACCTTAAATGTTTCCTTGCCTTCATTGTAACGTCCAGTAATTGTTACCTGTGACGATATGTCTTCTTTTTAAATTAATACGTGACAGAGACATCTAAAGAGAAAAATTCTTTGATTTATCAAATCAATACAACTCATCAAATGAACTGTGGTTGTCATCATCATTGTTCTTCTCTAAGGAGATGTGAGAACTTTTTGCTGCATGTTCTTTATCAGACAAAGTTCACTCTAAACAGGAACAAACCGGAACTGCTGAAAAACAAGCCTGGATTGCTAAACCAGACGGTGAAAATGGCAAAAATATCAAGATCATTTCCCCTCAGCTAAGCAAACCATTTCAAGGTTTGCAACTCAATTTGTGCAACATCCAAAACTGGTAAATTAAGACATACTGACCTTCAGTTTCTTGGCAAGACTCACATTCCGCATACACTTACCATATGCAGGCTGTAAGAATGCATACGGAAAGTTGCAGTTTTGAAAAAGGAGCTGACCCATCCCAGAATGCACCTGGATGAGCTACAGTCGTCTTGTTGTGGCCTCTCTCTGCTCATGTGGCAGGAGGGATCAGACACTTAACCCTTACTCTTCGGACAACAAGATAATAACCAGATGGCAGACTGAACCTAGCTTAATCAGCCCCTGCAAATTTGGCGCGGTTACCTATGTTACATAAGGCTGATGTAAGGGTAAACACCTAAATCTAGGTGTCATGTGTCCATCCAGAGTCTCAGTATCCTGTCCATGTTGACTGATGGACCTTCAATACCCAGGACTAATGGACATGCACATATGTACTTAAACAGCCCTATTTCAACACAGTCAGCAGAGGTCGATGTTAACTATCATTAACCTTTTGTATATTTTACATTTCATGGGATATAATCTAAAAAGATGTAAAGAAACATGAATTATGTGCTTAATCAACCATAACAATGCTTCTAAAACTGGCTGCCTGAAATGTGGCCTTGCAGGAATCACCAACTCAAAGGGGGGATTTAAAACATTTCATTCCCTCAAGGAACACAGCTGTTTCTTAAGATGATACCACAGTAAACAGAACTGGTTTCCAGCTGAGAGACTAACCAAATGAATCACACGTAAACATTAAAGTGCTCGATGGCGCACAGACAAAGAGAGCCCGCTAAACCCAAAAAAGATTCCTCACAAAGCTTAGCTATTGCTACAAGTCAGCAGATTTAACGTTTTTAAACTACCAATTCCCCTAAAACTGCTTTTAAATTTTGTCTTTATTGCAACAAGGTAGGCTGTGAAATCTTCTGAGCTGAACACTTAGTCACACATGCACAATGGCGATAATCCACAACATATATTAGCCATAAATAAGGATACTGCAGTCAGGACACCAAGACCACACTAAGCGCAGCAGGTGAACTGAACCATTAGTTGTTTGGTCATACATATATTTTCCAAGTTTTTTAAACACTGATAACCAATAGGGTTGAGAGAGAAAAATAAATCTTTTTCACGTGGGACAGATCTTTCTTGGTAATTTCTGGAACATTCACAAGACATCCCCCTAGCCACATGCTTAAATATTTATCGTTCTCGTCTTTTGGCAGAAACGTCCGAACATGTTAAATTACGTGCAATACTAGATGTAATGCAGCTAAGTTAATTCTAGATTCTATTAGACTTTTTAGTTCTCAACAGGGGCGTGGGAAAGGGGAGGGGGTTTGTGTACCCCCCAATATTTAATTTGGTTTCATTTGCCGCCCCCGCCCCCACCCCCACTAATATACAGACCTATGCATTTAAAATGTGTCTCCCGCCCCTCGATATCAATCTCTCTCCTACGCCTTCCAGTTGTGAAAAAAAGTAGCACCTATAATTAGCCTCGTGCAAAATTTTAGCCTCAAATGAGAAATACTTATAGAGTACAGTTTACAGGGCAAATTGGTTACATTTCAGAGGTATCATCCATCACGTCTATTTAAAACGTGGTATAAGAATAGCATTTATAAATATGTATCAGTTTACCGATTGGGAGCTTATGAGGCGCCATCTAGTGTCTGATACACGGTTTTACATACAATCGTTAAATGCCTGTACCGCAAAGTCACAGATGAATCGTTAAATGTCATAACTTTAATGAGCAGGAACTGTAAATAATCGTCCATTCATATAACAAACCTAGTTAATTCTGACGGAATGAACTCCTTCTGGTGTCTGTAACCAATGATCACATCCTTGAATTTACCCTGTGATATTATTACGTTAGATATCGCCAAGGGTAACAAGAACAGTAGGTGGAAGCATTGTTTTATCTGAGAGAACAACGCATACATGCCAAAGGTATTAATCGGAATATAGAAGGTATTTATACAACTGTGTTGTGTTCTCCGGCACCTTTTACACACACATACTGTGTTATTTGCGCTACTGTTAATATTTCTAAGCATGCCATACGTAATAATTTTATTAAAAATAAAAGAAATTAAAATAATTCAGGCCGGTATATTCGCCGGTAAGAAAGGACGACATTGCACAATATGCCCCAGCAATTGTAGCCTATGTTGGCGTAACATGATTGTCATCATAATTTATTCATGATTTGGAAATTGTAAAGCTCTGGAGTCCAGTGTAAATGGTGGTAAATGTGAATATACGCTTAATTGCTTAATTTCCCAGAGGAAAGACGGTTGCATCAGACGTGAACGCGATTCCACCGCCGTTTCCCACTAGCGCCCTCAGCAGAGCCGACGTTAAATGACAGCAGGCTCGGGAACAGGAACGCCTCCTGGAGCGTGGTCACATTAGGAACATTGTCCCCATTTCAGTAAAAATAAAACAAAATCCATTGATTTCATCGACTTTCATCTTGACATAATTAAGAACATTTTATTGTATTCACGCGCTTTCCCCATTTTAAACAATGGTACATTTTCTTTTTCGCCGCACACAAATTATATTACCGCATTGAATATGCAGACCAATTTATTTGTTTGCTTGGAAGACCCGCCCTTAATTCTTTAATTTCCCTAAGGCATTTCAGAGGAAAGACAAGCTATTCAATCATTCTTCTCTCCCCTGCAAGCCCACGTGTCTGTGCACAAGCACTTACACTCTCTGGCCAACCACCAGTCAAGCTGAACACCATTCACTATCAGTCAGAAGCAACTATTTTAGCAGCTGACAAATTAGTACTGTAACAACAGCAGCCACCATTACTCACATTAATGCTGTCTCAATTACTAACATCTCTAAAATAATTTGCCTGCTAAAGCATTTTTGGATGAATGGGATGATAATCTGTGGCACAGAGGTACTTGAAAGCTGTCTAATATTTCCCTCCTTACACCTCACAGATGGTGATATGATTAGCCTGTTCCTCCATGAATATACTATATACTTATTGAACTAGCACTCCAGCAACTACTATTAATAATGCTACACACAAACCCATATACAAGTAGTTATATATACATCCATATTCTAAACGATCGAGGTAACGGGGGGTGGGCTAGACCCACTGGGCTGAAAGCTGGAGATGAAATGCCAAACACACACACACACACACACAAAATTCAGAAACATAAACTAGCATAACTGCATGTGTCACGACTGGAAGAGGAAACGAAAACAACAACTACCGTGACTACACAAAGTTATGTGAGGGATAAACCACTTCGCAGTGCGCAGTTGTAGGAAAATAATCAACGCCATATTCATTAATGCTCTGCTTCGCCTCGGGGCGCATTACATGATGTTGGACCTGCATTGGTTTCGTATAACCGCACACCTTGGAGTGATTTATCCCGCTTATACCACGGCTAACGAACAAATAATAATAATAAAACACTAGCCACGGTTAATTTTTCAGAAGAAAATTATTTATATAGCATTTAATAATGCTTCAATGTACTCAAAAATATACTCCCTATAAGGATAGAACGCCTGGTCAGGCTACTCACTGAGAACGGCAAGTCCGCCACAGAACCGTCAACATACAGGCGTTTGAGTTTTGAAAAGCACAGAAAGTTATGCTGGTAAGAATGACTGCTTATTTTTGACTAAAAAAAATCACACAGGTTTTTATATTAAGGTTTAATTAAACATTAAAACGCATTAATACACAACTATATAGTAGGCCTAAGCTGCCGGAACTACCTGTGCGGATAATAATCAATATCCACGTGACATCTGTGGACCAATAAGAAAATATTTGCCACACCCGTGGAATAAACAAATATAATATAATTATAGAAAAATGAACGTGCCTGTAATTAATGTTGAAATCACCATATATTAGGCCTGTATTTTTCAGTTAAATTTACTGAAAGTATTTCAAATACACGGTGTCTTTACTACAGGTTTTAAAAGGGTAGATATGTTCATGTAAATGGGAGGCTGATATTTACCACAAACATTTAACCCTCTCTATGTTCAATACAGTCTGGTTATTGACAGTTGACAGAGTGTTACAGGTGATAACAACCAATGAAATAAATTCAAGAAGACACGCTGCAGTTGAATGTAGAAAGTGCTTACGATTCTGAACTGCTTTTTGAGGTGATGCACAAAAGGTTACCAGTTCCCAAATTAATCTGCAGGCGCCGAGTAAAGATAGATGAAGCAATTATTTTGCGTTCTTTTTATGGCTACAGCATGAAGTGTTTACGAGCCACATTTGAAGGCTTTATATCAACTTACCTTAACAAATAATTCGCCCCAAGTCTGACGTCACGGTTCGAAGCAGAAGCGAGTTTCTCTGCAGTCCTGTCCCTCGTGCATTTTCACTTGTGGTTTGAATTTGAAAGATCGCCGTTTGTTTTTTGGGCTTTAATTAGATTTTAACTGTTTGTGCCTAAACAACGTAGATCACCCAGGCAATGTTCTGATAAACATATTTTATGGGTCATGAGGCTCCTGTATAAGTGATGGATTTCGCTTTAGTTTGGCTGAAGGAGGAAACGGCCCTTGTTATTTTTGTCATGCTGCTAATATAGTTCTGTGGATTTTCAAAGTGGATTAAATGTAAAATTAGGGTAGCTGCCAAAATATTATTTTTATTTATGACCTAATAAAGTCATAGTATCAAATTTAGTGCTTCTAAATATTTGATTAGATTATTATCAATGTCAGCTCCAGGTGAACATGCAGGCAGATCCTCTAGAATGTTCTGCTTCCCCTCTGTGGCTGTTCCAGTTTCCCACTGGCATGCTGATTGTTCGACTATGTTAAAACCCCATAACATTTAAGACAGCTTACTCAACAATGGCTCTGTTATTTAACGCTTTTATGTGGGGTGGCAATATACACTTTCACATATGCTTGTTTATTGTGATGTTACGGGGAGCCATTGCCATATGAGCAAAGACACAATGTGATTGGACCATCGCTATTCTACAAAATACAGCGTCAGTCTATCTGTTGTGACTCATGACACCGAAACAAGTGAGCTCATGTCGTCCACATTGGAAGAGAAGGGGCAAAGCAGTAATAGGGAACCTCACTATATATATTCAGCTGCTGTCAGCCAGGGACAAAGATGCCTGTTGACGTTCGTCGAACGCTCACTGTGCTACAATTTTAGTTCAACGTGAGTCAGACAGGATTGGTTTACTGAGTGTAAATGCTGAAAATAGACGCTAAATTTGTTTGTACTCATAACAAAATGCATTAAGCACTAACTATAGAATAAATTACCTTGTAAAGCATAGCAAAAAAAAAAAAAAAATCCGTAATATTTACCAGAATTTTTTGACAGCTACAACCGAACATGTCTCGGCTCATCCTATTGTATATCGCTTTATCTCAATCTCCTGTTTTCAAGACTCACTTGTATTTTTAGCAGAAAAATATTTAGCGCAGAGGTAAACAAGAAAGCCAAAGTGAGGAGCTTGTTTTCGGATTTTATTGTGCCCAGGAGTCATATGCATTTGCAAATGAAAGTATTTGGCTAGTGTTGTTCACAGCGCTGTATAATAGGCATGTAAATGCTAACACTGCATTTTATTAAACCTGTCACCTGTCTGCCACATGTCTCCTTATCAACAGTGAAAATGTAAAAGCTTAATTTAAAAACAGCCTTGTTCCTTTCAGCAGTTAACTGGATTCAGAAACGTATGTCATTGCTATACGCACATAAACCATACTTGTCTATTTCTGTGGGGTTTCTAATATCAGTCTTACGCTATAATAGCATATTGAATATCAGTTAAATAGCCTGTTAATTAGTGCATCAGCCTGAATCCTTATTTCAAATATATAGTGAATTGTTATATGCGAAAACCGCTGTACTGTATATAACCAAGGTTCGGTAAAATTGAGCAGAATAGTGGCAGTGATGGTTGACACAAACATTCTTTGATGTTTAATGAGTATTTTTGCTCGGGGTGGTTTTCATTAGGATATAGCGTGGCTTTTTCTTTTTATCATGTTTACAGCTTTGTATCAGTTAGGTAATTATTGTCTTGTCTACGGGAAATTTACTTCATTGAAGTTGTTAACTTAATCCTTCCGAATGCCCCCGAATTAGCGTTAGTGGCAAGTTTCTGACCAGTTTCCATGACAACCCTGCATAAGTGTGGAATATGTGATACTTATGTAACACGAAAAAATTCTACACTTACATGACCAAAAACTGTACTTGATGAATTTCAAATCAGAAATCACTTAACAAAGGACATTTTTTCGGTGAGGCGGTACTACTTCGATTCAGAGTCATTGATTACTTAAGCAATTATTTGGAATTCATAGATTTATAACACATTTTTAACTTATGAACTAATTACGATGACCTCTGTTTGAATTTACCTTTAGATTAGGTAGCTCTTATTCATAGGGCTATTTCAGTTCATATGATTAGAATCCGGCCCATAATGGTCGTACTGGTCATAACGGTGCGCTCAGAAAGCATAGGCCTATCAGCTTGCTGGGCACAAACACGAAAAATACCTGCTAATGTCATCTTATCAAAATGAACAATGACCATCAGAAATGGAGCTCTGAGCTCCGGAGGAGATGTACAAACTCCATTTCCTCCCTAAATCGGCACATGTGCTGAAAGCACGGATGAACACCAACAGTTTCCCTCCTGCTATTCCCGGCCACCGAAAAAATGCTGTTTTTTTTTTCAGATAAATGTTTCACAGTCCAGTAGCTCCAAATAATGTATTTCCTGGTTGACAAGGAGATACAAAACAAAACCTGTTATGGCTCATTCTGTTGCGAGGACACCTCATTATGTTCATGACTTTCAACTTTAAGGTTGTAACATTAAGTTGGAGTGACTTAGACAAGTCGCTTAGATATTAGTTGTATTACTGAAGCTTGGCGGTGAGGGTCTTGCATATTATTCATCCATCTGATTAAAAATTTCCATCACAAAAAATATTAACAGCTACGAGGAAGACAAATAACAACAGCTTCAAAATTATATTCTGCTGCTCCCACAATGCTGCACCAAGAATTATCCCCAGCATGACCCTAGATTGGTCATTTCATTATAAGGCGTTAGTTAATGCAACAAAACACATCCCCGTCCCAAGTTGCGGTCGCTCCGTGTTCTGAAATTCCCTACTCCGTGGGCTGTCGTCCCATACAGCGATCATCCAACTGAAATCGCAGTGTAAGTGAGCAGTCTGAGTTGGGTATAATTTACGGCCTTGGCAAATCATCGCACCTTAATCCCGAAGAGCATTTGCTGGAAATTCTCAAGGGGCGCTTAAGACGGCGACTGCCGTCTCCGTCAAGCTGACAAAGGCCGAGGGAATTCCTCGTGGAAGATGCATCCCCGACATGTGTTAATGTATGCCGTATTATGTATGTGCCATAAAGCTTTCACACTGGGACCAAACATCGAACTGAGAAGCATCGTGTCGCTGATTCCATTTTTTTCCCATTAGCTGTAGGCTATATTACTTTTTTCCCCATTATGAAAAACGCCCATCAAAATAATTATAAACGAAAACGTACGCATTCTATTTATGATACACGCCAGGTTTTATCCATGTGGGGCAGCCAGTGTTACATTTTGTCCCACTGAGTACGTCCTCTGCACTCATTTGTTTTTCATTATCTATTTTTCAGGCAACAGAGACTCGCTTTCATGTTTTTTCTTCCTATTTGTGCGTTATAATTCGGTTTTATTATGAGGCCCCCCGATGGAAAGAATGTGCAAGTTCTCTGCGCACCAGAACAAATAAAACCGAAAGGTATCGGTGAAGGCATCAGTGGACGCTTGGTGTGGGCGGACAGAGAGAAGTGGAAGTAGTTAAGGCCGGTGTCCATACGTGCGCTTATGTTGATGTAAACTGTAGGCTAATTTACTTAGACTCTAATCAGACATGCAAAAAAACGCACACCACTATGAATTTAACGAATTGTTAACAGCCTCAAAGCTGTGTGCCTGAGTTTGTCCTCTTACTGTAAACTGTAGCATATCGCTGTGAACGAATGTGCGCGCTCCCGAGCTCTAAAACGAGCCTCTAAAACGAGTGGTGTGCTTAACCTGCACCCCTGTTCAGACTGTGGGGCCGGTAGCTAAAGCCCAGTCCTCTGTAGGAGCTGTGAGCGTTCATCACTAAGAGCCACTTTTGGCATATTGACGTCAGTCCTCTTCGAACACGGTGGCTGTCAAGCGAGTCTAGCAGAGGGAGGGCATGTGCTGAGAGAATACAAATGCTAATTTTAATGCATATATTTAAACTTCTTGCTGCCTCCCGTTCTCTTCAAGGTCTTTTTAAGTTTTAATTTAATACATAATTATCTTGATATGCTAAAATTCCTAGTGATCTACTTAAAAACACACCAGCTCCTATGAATCACAATCCTATCATTCCTCTTCCGGATAAAATTGTGCAGCGGTCAGCAGGAAACAGGAAATAGCTACTTGTTCCTTAAAATTGTTTTCAACTTTGTGTGAGCAGTAGGAGTCTGATAAGACCGGAAAGACATTTAGTGCCGTTGATTTTTTTTTTCCTGGAAAAACCGTGGAACACATCAATGCACTTTCAGACGAAATCAGCATGATCTTCGGGTTCTTCGTCACCCGAATAATCAGCAAGTGTTGTTAGTCTGCTACATTCGCACTAACTGAGGTAAAACATATCAAGGATTGTTTATTTATGTAAGTAGAATTTCCTTTTTGTCCTGAATGTTTATCCCGTGCCAAGCTAACATTAAAGCGTCAAAAACACACCTTACATATTAGTAGAGGACATATTTGACATCAGTGGCTAAGCCAATAGCGTGTATTGGTCATGCTGCAGACCCGGTCCACCCCACTGTCATTGGCTCGAAGACATGAATATACTCAGAAGTCAGTGGCTTCTTATTTTTACGTTTCGGATGCCCGCCTATGTCACTCGGGGGGGGGGGGGGGGG
>JAODJX010000043.1:10940717-10973140 GCA_026776945.1 Isichthys henryi
TACTCCGGTTTCCCCCCCACAGTCCAAAAACATGCTGAGGCTAATTGGAGTTGCTAAATTGCCCGTAGATGTGCATGAGTGAGTGAATGGTGTGTGAGTGTGTCCTGAGATGGGCTGGCCCCCCATCCAGGGTTGTTCCCTGCCTCGTGCCCATTGCTTCCGGGACCCAATCAGGATAAGCGCTTTGGAAAATGGATGGATGGAATATTTTTAAATATCAAAATATTTTATTGATGCATCAATAAAACTAACGGCTACATAACTCAGTATAATTTAAAATGTGTATTGTGAAAAATTATGAATCTTGTAGAAGAATGTGCTATGCTATTTACAGCTGAAGTCAAAATAAATTATTTTTTTTTGCCATTGTTTGGGTTTCCTGTGAGACTGATGCACATATAGAAAAATGTAATGGTATCATTTTGTTGAATTTGTACGATAGCAGCCTCACCACTCACTGCCTTGCGATGGACAGTCCTTCTGGGGGATGGTAGGGTGCTTGTGTGGTTTGCACACCGCATGTTACAATGTCACACTGGCTCCATGTGCTGCTGTTCCGCGGACAACCACAAGCAGGCGCTGTCTAACTTCCAAACACTCCTGTCCTACAGTGGTAGCTGTAAGTTCCCAGTGACCAAAGCAGCGTAATGCAGCGTTTTTTTTTTTATAACTTACTTTAGGCAATACTCATATACCAAGCATTTCCTGTGACTATTTTTTCTCTTGTGTCTGAGCTTTCTAAGTCATGCACGTCTCCGGGCAAATCATCGCACGATGAGATATTACACAATACTATTTTTGGAAGTGAAAGAAAAAAGGTCTCTGATGGAATTAATTAAAATGAGCAGTGATAACTGGTGCTTCGTTTCCTACAAAACCTACGCGGCGCAGTAATAGAGCAGCGTAGTAAACTATTAACTGCCATGGCTGAATACCCCTGGATCATACCATATGTTTCCTCGCAACTTCAGGTTTATAAAATCTGCTCAGCTGTCACACAAAAGGCCGCCACTGATCTCGCTCTGGTATAATTACCCGGCTCTCAGCGTTGGCTCAGTTGGTGGCCTTTTAAGGAGGATTTTGGTCTCTTTAGCAGGCAGGCAGAGGGAAGTTGTCCTGTAAAAACCTCTGGAATTCAATTCACCTTGAGCTCCATTCTCTGTCCACTTTTATTGCCCTGAGTTATGACATTGCAGGCTAGGATGCGGGTACAAGCCTTCTTTCAATAAAGCGCAGTTTTCTGTAAAAACAAGCAAACGAGAGCGTGCTTTAAATAACCGCAATTACTTTAATTACCCAGATGACTGAAGAACATAAAGAGGCGAATGAAGAGGATTTGCGTGAAGCTGACGGGAAAGATTTTTTTTTTTTTTTTTGTAGGAAGGAAATACAGCAGGAAACGCAAGGGGACGTATTGAGGCAAGCGACCAAGATGGATGGATATTTGTAGACTGAATACATCACAAACAATAACAAATACTTTATTTAGTCCATATTTGCTATAATACATAATATGCAGATAATTGGCATGTTAGCACATGTAATAAATAAGCAATAGTATTTAAAAAACTCACAATATTCCTTAATACCATAAGTAAAATACAATATTCCCTTCAATGACAAATCTTTTTACAAACACATTGTTTTTGATCACTAATACAGCCCTAGGCTCCGTATTATCTTAATCAGGGAAATCTAAGTACCATATTTGCTGCAGAAGGCATTATACGGTGTATTCACAGTCAAAAATAATAGTGGGTGCAATATTTTGATCGTTGGCTAACATTTCTGTCTAACATGTCTACATTTGTGTCATATAAAATTAATATTATTAACACTTTTTATAACAGACACTAAACATTCAGCAGTCTCCAACTTAGTTTCCGACTTCAGTTACAAAATAAATATTTTTTCATTTCAATGCTTTTTTTCCCTTAAAATTTGGAATTTAACTGCCAGCATTTAGATATAGCTGAATCAGACGACGCTGATGGCAAGAGGAAATAATGCAATGGCTTTAAGTTGCTTGGGTAAGCTAATTGTAATTGGATTGAACATCTCCAAACACGTTTTCAGTTTGACAAATAGTGGAACAGCTGCAATGTCAGGTCTTTTTAAATTTTATTAGGTGTGCACTGTGTAATTTGAAACCCTTTAAATACACCATACAGTATGTCATTTTTCCTGCGCCTAGCCTACAGTTGGAACGAAAGCTATTTTCACTAACTTATACGAACCCATCCTGTGTCAATGTCTGTGGAACATTAACATTTTTTTGGAAGGGAAAAAAAAACATTACAATTAGGTGCCCAGAGAACTTAAGATATGTTACATAACTAATGCAAAACAGAGCTTGTAACTGTTTGTTATTGAAGGGTAAAGACTAACAATTAGAACATATTTTCTGAATGTAGTCAGTGTAACTGAATCCAGTTTACTGATTAATTTTAGATCTGTCTTATTGTAAAAAGAAAAGAATTGCAGTTCCTAACACCAAATATAAGAATCACATGGCTCAGCTAGACCAGTACAATCTGTCTTTTCTCCTGTACGAAAGATTTTTAATAATAACATCCGTTTCTCTGAAGGATATTTTGGTTGTGAACATTCCCAAGAGTGTAATAACTCATGTGGATCTCATCAGTTGAATCCTTATATGGTGAACTCCTAAATCGACAAATTTAGTAAAGACCGCGGCTGGATTCTTTATATTTCATAGTGTATTGTTAGCAATGCGTAAATGGACCAGTAAATTTGAAGTTTTCCAAGAAATGAAAGGTTACAAAAAGAGATGCGTGTAATCAAGAATGCACTGAAAGATTTTTAAGTAAAACAAACGCCAAAGGCTTTTGTTTGCGGAACAAGTTAACTCGTAAGCCTGGTATTTTCCATGTGTTAGTTTGTATCAAAAATGAACAAACCAGATAGGAACAAGCAAAATGTATGTGTAATTGTCATTTTTACGTCAAAAGTGAGAGGCCTGCATTGCACATTTCAAATAAATTACCCCTGATTTTCCCCATTTTAGGGTGATGTTTGAACTGCAAACCACATGTGTTAAGCATTTGCAGTAAGAAATTGGAAGGAAATGGATAACACATTATATATCTATACACACACACACACACACACACACATATATATATAATACCTTTTTACATTTGAAACCCTTGTTTTACTACTAAAACACTGAACAAAGATTGTATAACTAAGTAACTTAATCAGTACCGTAAAAATCTGGAATTGATTAATCTGTATCCTCCAGCATTACGTAATTGTACTATTCTTTGAGAACAGTCTGTGGCCCAATTCTATGTAGAAACCTGGCAAGAGCAGCTTAATGATTTGTCAGACGCCTGACAGAATGTGTGTTTCGTCTGACTGTGGTTTGTCTGAAGGAAAGTCCACATTGACGCTCAGGTACCGAGTGCACGCCGTCCCGAAGCCTGTGCTCTTCGGCACACAAAGCAGAGATCCGGGCCCCCAGGGAGTCTGTTGTAACTGTTGGGACTTAGCAAAAAGCCTTAACATTTCACTAGAGCTGACAAGGGATATTGACAGACCAGCAATAAGAAAGCGGGATCCACTCAGCTGGTTCCTGCTAAAAATAAAGTTATTTATATATCTCAAGTGTCTGATATGAAGAACCCATGGTGGAGTCTTAACATAGACTGACGGCAAATGCATTTTGGCCCAGTAATTTGGCTGTACTGAGCCACGGTGTGACTCATAAAAGTAGGATCCTGTACTATACAGTGTCATATCTTCAGAAGTATTGGCTTATCTCTAAGAACAAAGATCAAAATGGTTCAAAATATGTTTCTTTCTGTAATTGTCCGTGGTTATGAAATCTGGGGACTTGTGAGGTAGGGTAGGGGGAGAACTGACAACTTTGAACTTTGGTGCTGGAAAAGACTTTTAAACAATAACATGGAGACCAGGGAAAGCAAACAAATAGATTCCCGATCTAATCGAGCTTGAACTTTCACTTGAGGTTCAAATGAAGAGGCTAAAATTATCTTTTGTGGATACAATACAAAAAGAACCAAAGCTTTAGAAAATTTTATAATGTTTGGAGAAGACATCATGTTTGAAAAACGACAACATCCAGCAATATTACGACAATGAACAGGCCTTCAGGAAGCCTGAAAACCCATACAGAAGATCGAATGTTCTGGAATGCAACTGATGTAGTTACCAGGAGTTGACATTGTATTGATGGAACTAATAAGTATTGTGCAGTATTTCGACTGTGCAGTTAACACAGTATCTGCTGTGATTTGAGTTCAGTCGTCTTTGTCATTAGGGTTCAGTGCATGGACTGAACATTTATACCCTCAGCTAAAGCTCAACAGTAATGATATACAGATTATTAGGCCAATTAAAACGCACAATTGCGTGGTTATGGGTGGTATGTAAATGTCAGTGGAGCAACCACAGAATTGTGAATGGTTTACCTCTGAATCACAAGGCCAGGTCGAAACTAGGCGTAGCTGAAGTGTTAGAACGGGGCTAACAGCATTAGCACATGGGAGCTCTTGCAGAAAACGTTGCAGCTCCTCCTGGGCTGAAAACCCGTCTCCGCTGGGTGAATCTGACATAACCAAGAAGGAGGCCAAAGCCAAAAACTTAGTTTTCCAACAATCGCATCTATAAATGGGTATTGGCCCAGTAAAAGCAATTACAAAACCTGGTGCTGTAATGAAAAGGTTGAAAGTGGATCTGATTTCATACAGAATTATTGAATAATGAGTTATTCTCCTTCTGTCATCACAGGCAGATCTTGTTGAGAAGTTCAGGGTCCTAGAGGAAAGCTACCCCACCCAATCGTTCAGGCTTAAAAACATCTCCACCCAAGTCTACAACCTAGACACAGAACTGAAACTCAAACAGTTCTTGCGATTCATTAATACTAACATGGAAAAAGTAAATCAGCATGGTTATAAACATGTAAATCTAATGCAAACACATTAGTTTGCTAGCAATAAATTTAACTCAGAAAGTGGTCCGACATTATTTAGATTTAAAATAATGTTTTTCATAAAGTCCATAAAATAAAATGAACGGTTTATAAATGCTAAAATTGTGTCACTTAAAATACTCGCGCAAAGTAAGACTCGCCAGTCGACAGGCACTCCACATTTCCAATTAAGATGCTTTTATAATGTTTACAGTAAGAATTTTTCATGTCATTAACTGCTTTAAAGTACTCCAGCGCTATGGCAACCCAGCGCAACTGCAAGGCTGAACAGCTGACTTGCCATATAAAGCGATGCATTATTAAAGCCGGGAAGGAGATTCGGCTCAGGCGGCGAACAGCCCGCAAGCCCTGCAGATGCAATCTGGAGGACATATCGAAAAACGGCTGAAAAAAATACCATCCCCTTCTGTGTTGTCTTTTTCACCCTGAAAAAAAAAAAAGATTAAGTAGTTTATATGATTTTTCTTTTTTATTATTATTTTATTATGATTTTTTGCACGGGCATAGGATTTACGGAGGGCTGCGGGAAGGCATCTACTCATAAATTGTATGCATTGTGGGAAGGGGGGGGGGCAGCCCCCCCTCTCCCGGTTTCTATCCACATGCCTCAACAGTGAATCTGTTGAAACACTTAGTGTTTATTTTAACTATAAGACTGAAGAAGCGAATCCCGTCTCCTTTCATCAGCTGTTAAACACATTTCTAACGCAGCCAAATCAAATGACAAATTTTGCCTCATTGCTTCTTGTTGGCATAGTCGGTTTCTTTTTATTTCTTTTTTTTATGACATTTTTATGTCATGTATTTAGCTCATAAGATTTTTATTGGCCTGTTTTGTGAAAGGAACACTTCCTTAGGGGGGTAATTTGAGAAGTTTTGCCCGAATTGTGTGTGAACATGTACACACAACCTATTGTTTGAAAGCATTTTCCCCCATCCCTAAAAATAATAGATCATTTAATTCATGTGGTAAGTGCAGGCTGACCTAGTTTGCAGTTCAGACGGTAAGAAGTCCCTCTCAGTATATACAGCCCCCTCTGCTGGCTAAACCGCAGTATATACATATTACACACATTTTCAGCTAAGTGCTAATGGTGAATCAAATATGTCATTCAAAATATTAAATCAGGGGAAATAATTTTGCGTAGTAATAGACATACAGAAATATCACGGCTTAAACCTGGCGTGAAAAATAACCATGTTGGCATTTCCGCATTTAGAGCAACAAATCATTGATGAATTTAAAGAGCACGTGAACTTTTTTTTATCTAAGAAATCTTAGTGAAGGTATTTATTCAACATTCTTGTAATGGCCGGTCTCTGCAAGACAGGTTTATATATGAAATATCCCTGCCACGTTCCTGTTATATAAATAAAGTTACTGCCTATAAACGAATTTTTGGCAGTACAGTCCAGTACTAATCTACAAGAACTGCATAAAGCTATTGTGCATATTTCCATTGGTTTAGTTAAACTGGGATTTCCAAACATATTCATTCTGAAGCCATTAAAAGTAAATTATATCGCTATTTCTGGTGAACATAGGGAGTCGCTCTCAGCACAGATGCTGATATTAAACTGTTTGGAAACATCTGGAAATACTGAGTCATTAAATTAAAATCCTAATCTCTAGTTGTTCAAAACAGACTCCAAGACCTGTTGTTGACATTGCAAGTACAAGTTCGTAGTCTTCAGGCCTCAAGCTTCCACTACATGGAAAAATATTTAGGAGGTCAATTTGTACCGGACTGAGTAACTGTTTAGTTAATTGATTTAATGTGGTGCTTTTGAAACTGAGAGGGCGGTTTTGATCTACTGGTGTTTGGATTGTATCCGTCTGAAGTCTCCCCCACCTCTTCTTCTTTTATTATTGGTGTGATTTTCAATTGAAATCAAATACGGCTGCTGACTTCTTTGTAGATATATGTTGATAAGTCGTATTCTGTTAAAGCCTGTATAGGTACCAGACACGGTCCTGATACGTAGCCAATATTGCGATGCTGAAGTCAGATTTAGATGGAACAGACAAATGAGAATCCAGGCTCACTTTTTAGCAGCAAGAGTACATGATACAACAACTTAACAGCTGTAATAAATAGTGCTTGTAGCGGTTTATTATTACCATTTGTTAAACGTGGACCAGTTTATTTTCCAGAATCACTTCACTCGCTGAAGACTGGCGGCCCTCCTTCAGATGGTCTGATAATCGCAGCTAGCGAGCTGCATATCAGCGGTCCGCAGTTAACCATAAACATACGGCGATTTCAAACAAACATGTTCCTGAATTGTTCGGCTGGCATCTGTGATTTCCCTTTCTTTCATTTACAGACGTAGGAAATTCAGACGGGGCCGGGAATAGTGAACAAAGCCGGCGAGACCCCAAACATGCGAAATGAATAAAAAAATCCTGGAGCCACCTGGCCCCTATTAGTCATGTGCGCGCTATTGTGAGGCGCTGTGAGAGCCGCACAAGACTGAACGTTAAATATTAAACAATGTTATCAACAATATGATGGAAGATAAGCTCAGCTTTCGCGCAGGAAAAAAGGGGAGAAAAACCTATGTCATCCATAAAGTGTAATTTATGTTTAAAATTATTTAAGGACATAAACACTTCTGACCTAGTCATGAAGCCAGATGTTAGACTTTTCTTTTCAGCAGGAAAAGTTATGAGGGTTATCCAAAACTCCTGACTGTTAAAACAGCCTCTTGGCTTTCCACACATTCCTAAATTACCATGTAATTCAAAACCTTGTTTTCATTGCAAAACACTGGAATGCCCCGTTCAATTCCGTGTGGTTAGAGTCGTGTTATAGAACACAAAAATAATGTTTGCATTGTTGAATAAAACCGAATCATTACAAAAAACTACTAAAGAGAGGAATATTGCAGTTATACATTCATTGTTGGATCCTTTTGATATTTTAAACTAGAGATCCTTTTCCCAGAACATGTTTTTCAACCCTCAAATATAGGCAAATAGCGAAGACCACTTTATTCTGTTTACAACAAGCTCACGAAATTACAGCAACAGTATCCAAAATCATATTGATATTAATATGGTTTGTGTTAAGAAAGTGGACAACATCAACAAGAACGACATGCTTCAGCTGAGTATTAAAAACAAAACGCGTTATCGTTCACGGGAGTTTATATTAATTTCGCGTCCTGCCAGGCGCCATTTATGTTTCTTAAACAATTAAATTAATATTGACAGTGGTGTTGATTCTATAAATTGCCAATTCCCGTACAATTGACAGTAGATTGCCTCTCTTTTCTGAATTGCCGGGATATTTTATTTTTCGCTGCGCGTAAATGCCTTACAGTTAATCTTATCTACAGATACACTTCCAAGCATTTACTCGCATCGCGGAGTGCGGCTGAAAGGAGTGACAAAGTTCAGCCTTTATTGACAGAGCCTTGCTTTGCAGTAGATACACCAACAATCCGGGCTCTGTACACAGTATATGACACAATATACATGGGAATGTACCGCTCTTAAAATGTGTAATCGTTCCCTGGCTGGTCCCACTGGCTGGTCTTTTGTTAGTGTTCTTTACTTACATGCCATTGTTCTCATAAGCCGATGTGTTGAATAAAGCCTATCTTTCTAGGTCAGGAGTTCCCGAGGTCAGGTTTGGCTCCTGGTTGGAGTGGAAGATGTCAGTCATCGTGTTGCAACAGGATAACTTTTCTTTATAATGTATTACCAATAGTATAGATTGGGAAAATCTGTGTGTTTATGGACTCATCGATGAGGGGGGGGGGGTTCTTTACCCTCCACGTGGCCACTTTGTTAAGGGAAGGGGAACCAGACAATTATGACTTGGTTTAGTTATATTTTAAATAGGAATAGCATTGTAACCAAGGGCTGTTATGCAACAGTTTAAATTTGAGTTCCTTGGAGGCAAATATAATTAGATCAGAGTAGGAGTGGGTACGGGGAGGGGCCTTTTCGGGGTATGAACAGGAGAGCGCACCTCAGTCAGTCACTGACTGCTGTGAGTTTGCAGTTCTGCTCCTCCCATTTGGCACTGGGTGCTAAAGGACCAGCCCTTCATGTACTGTAATGCGTAATGAAGGAGATCTACTGGAGAGGCTGTCAGCAGAATGTGATACGGAGGACAGGATGAGGAACTGCAAGATGTGAGCAAAATATGGGCCCACGCGGGAGACTAAGAAACTAATATTCTCATGTTACCCAAACAATGGTAACAGTTCTTTAAGCGCTTTAAAGTACAGGAAAGCCAGGTCTCAAAGAGCTTGTGTCACACTTTGAAGGCGGCATCGCTATGCTTGCCGAGACGTTTCAACCGGCTGCCTATATGCACAACATGAATAATTATTTGAACACAATTTCTAAGATAATCTAAGAATAATATCCTGTAATTTGATGGTGCTGACTGATGTAAGCAGTGTAGGAGGCATGGAAAAATGTAGTGTGATATGTGTTTTTTAATCTGATAAGGATAATTATCTTAGCTGTTATGCTGTGTTGACAGTCAATACAACTGGCCCAGAGTGTTCAAATGACTCAACCATTTTAACAGCCTCCATGAACCTTGCTTAGAATGGCATTTTTTTTTATGCATGCAACATGAAAGAATGAAACACTTCATTGTTTCGAAAAGCAAGGCCTTTGCCTGCATGCTCCTGTACGCTTTTGTCCTGCTCTGTTGTGACACGAAATATATGCTTTCAGCTCAGTGCTGCGATGGTAATATCTTAAATGGGCAGGACTTCGGATGAAATAAAGAGAAACATGATAGGTGTGTGTAAAATAATTGAATCTGAAATTTTAAACCACCTTGTGTAATGAGCTCTGACACTGCAACTTGCTATTTCCCTTTAGGTCTCTCTTATAGCGCCCCCCCCCCCCTTGAAGGTGGTGTTTAACCCCTTTTTTGTATAATAATGTTGACATTTAAATAATTTAAAAGCTGTTAGTGTATGTGCCCAGGTGAACGCTGAGACGCAGCCTGTGTACCAAATCCGGAGGATGCATTTTTAATGTGTCAACCCTTAAATCGGCCCACTGCCATGGACAGAATTTCCAAGAGTGAGATTTTAAATATGAAATAATCGTAGCAGTAATGACTCTTGCTTCAATAGCTGTGCTGTTGACGGAGGGGCATTTTCTATAAGTGTTCGGTTTACATGTGCGTTCAGTTTTTCAGCTACCATGTCATGGAATGCTACCCGGTAGCTTTTGCTGTTAATTAAAATTGCACACGTTCTGCTTGCGTGCAGAGTCAAGCGAAAATCCTTTATTTGTCCTTCGCTGTGTGCGTAAAGGGGGAAAAAGTCGTCATCTTGGTGTTTTTTTTCATTGCTTTTCTTCTCTTAAACGTCAGACGGGCCAGATTTCCTTTGTGCACAATTTACTAAATACAGCGTGCAGGAGATGTTCAGAACTCGTTATTACGGCAAACTGCTCGCTGTAATTTGCGGTCATATGTAATTTGTTGGGCCAGCCCTAAGGCTTATATGAATATGAATATAGGATATGCTGTAATATAGACTGAGTCAACAGTGACAGGCAAAATGGACTGCCACAGTACTCAGAGAATGTGTCTTGGCAGAAATGTCCAGAAAGAGTGAGTGTCTGTTTCATCCAGTGTGAGTTTGAGACAACCCTCACATTTCTTAGCATGGAAGCATGTCAGGGTGAATTTTTACTTTACTTCTACTCTGTTTCTAATCCGTGGCCATTATCAGATTAGGACCCTGGAGAGAATGGCTTCCTTTTAGGATGACTTAATTTGCTCTGTTGTACTTCTCATTATAAACAGCATCGCAAAGAGTTTCCCCCGCAAGCCAACTTTTCCGCTGTCCTACTGTAAACCCGCCGCTCCAGTCGCTGGTGTCTCTGGTGTAATTGCACATAATTGTTTGTTGCCGGCTTTGGGGCATTTTTCCCAAGGTGGACCATCCAGGGAAGAACTATTCAACCAGTGTTGGTTTCTTTAGAATGCACCACTGACCTTGCCCCCCCCCCACACACACACCAAAAGCATTCTTTAATCAGCCTTGATGAACTTCACAGGGAGTGTCATTCCAAAAACCGTGCACAAAGACAGCCCTCTTTTTGGTGGCGGGCCCTTGTGAGCTGCCGTATGTTCGTGGAGCTGGAGTAGGACGCTCCTGGATTCTGTTGCAGTTGGCTATTTGCACGCCCATCGAAACTGACCAAGAGCTTCCTCAAGCGGGAGATTGTTTCTGTCTGCCTTATGTCATTCCTCACCAGAAGGCATTTAAAATAACCGGGTTAAAATACAGTGGCTGAATATATGGTATGGAAATAGGGGGAGCCTGGTCCTTAATGGGGACCAGTGGGTGGGGTCACTGTGTTTCTGCGTCCCACCCACGATACCATGTCAACTGCAAAGTGGGAAGATTACATGGGGTTAAAGTTTTTCAAAGTCTGCCAAAGTGCCCACAAGCAGCGAAGCTCTCTCTTTTAAAACATGCGCTATTGTTTTCCTGTATTCGCAAAACCAATAAAGGATTTTTGGAAATTCTTTGGTATCATCTTCATATTCCATTTGTATTAAATCGGCCGCAAACCCAGATTTCATAGGCGGTTATTGCAAATGGATGAATGGTCACATCTGCCGGAACATGAACAAATTACAGTTAAATAATCTGCGATTTCACAACCTTGGCTATTTTTATGTTAGTGTGTTCATACATGAAGGATTCATAAACATTCCTGAGTCATTTCATGGATTTTACCCATAAATGGTAAGACAAGATGCCTACTGTAAGGCAATATGTATGGAATCAGGTTATGTGACTAAATTCTTTATGAATATACTGAATATTTTATGCTGTTAAAAAACAGTGTATTTTCATCTCTAAATGCATGCATTGAACGAACTTGCACACACTCTCCTTCAGTTACCACAGACTTTTTAATTTAATCACAACGATCAGCAGTCTTTACATGCAAGAGACAAACTCCTTTGTCCTCAATCCAGTCTCCACATGTAGGTGATATATAATTATTTGTACAGAGTGAGTTTACATTTTAAAAATGGTTTTTGAATACTGTTCTGCCTAAAGCTGTTTGCATGAATTTTCGCTCATCTCTGACAGCCTGTGTGTATGAGTTATATACTGTAAATTGTTTAATGTCTGCAGCCAGCTCTTGAGGAGGGAGACTGGCTATTGTGGTTGGTCACTACGTTAGGCAAAAAACCGAATAAATTTAATCGTACAATAAATCAAGTGTGTAATAATAACCGGTTCCTTTTGCAATTGTTTTTTTTTTTTTTAATGAATTTCTTGTATGCCAGAGAAAAATAACATTTTCTTATCAGATTTCCTGAAATAGGATCTGATTCACTCTCATATCATTAGAAAATCAATTTATCTCATCAAGGCATAAAGAAACAGAACAGGGACTGAAAAACACTGGCAAGTAGTGTGACATGTCCGTCTTACACTTTCATAGTATAAACTGTGATTGTTTGATTTCTTAACTGTTTACTTTGGCTTGTATTCGGTGAATTTAACATTATGCACTCAGTATTCAACAGGAAGGTAATACCTTTCCATAACTCTGTGCATTTCACTTTGTGTTTTATGATTGCTTACTAATTACAATTTAGAATAATATATGGTTTATAATATGAGCTCAAAGATAACATTCGTCACGCGAGAAAAATCAGCAGTTTTTTTCTCACAGTTTGACAGTGGAGCAATTTGTAGTGAGTTATTTCATTTCCTGGTATAAAATGACACTATGTAAGAATATATTTCAGTGTTATCTCTCTTAATGTTTGACTAGTATAACTGGAAGTGTATAATCATGTAATACACAATGTGCTCCACCGGCAGCAGTATAGAGTTCTATTTAATGACTTGTCATTAATTTATATATTATCTCCAAAGGAGGAAAATGCTGACACCGTTTTTTGTGATCTCTATGTCTGAATCATTTGGTAAGGTTAGGCCCATTAAAAGCCATGGGAACAGGAATGCAGAGACGAAGCAGCGCCGTTCAGAATTCAATACATGTCCTTAACAGCTCAGGAATAACACTCCAAGGCTTCTTTACATACGTCTACCAAAAACAGCATCACGCTGCGGAAAACAATGCTACTCTAATTACAACATCCATCGCTCATTTTAACCTATTTTATGTAAATGAAATACTATAACGAGCAAGTTATTCAGATGGAAGGCATTCATATTTCAAAACAGCAGAAATTTCGAAATAACATGATTCACTCAGTCATGTCCTTCGACGAAATGTGAATACTATTGAATATTGCATGTCTGTAAGGATGAATAGACAGGCAGAATTTAATGAGTTTGCACACAGGGGTTTGCGCGCGGGCGCGCGCGCGCACACACACACACAGACGCACACACACACAGACGCACACACACACACACACGCACACACGCACACCCAGACACAGAATTCAATTTTTCCCTAAGCTTTCAAACTCCAAATGCTTCCAGCAGCAGAAAAAAAATAGTGAAAGATTAGGCTATCAATCTGGTATACTCATATTGTCACCAACGACGAGAAATCCACGCTGTACAGCAGATGCTGAAACACACAATCTGTAAACCAAATAATTTGCAGCACCATTATCATCATTTATTATTACTGTGACATTTTAAGCAAACAGGAATAAAGGCAATATTTGAGTACCGTTCACATAGCTGCACTGAAATATTCTTTTGATGTTCTGGTGGGAGTGCGTTGTTAGTGCAAGTACATGATAAAAGGTAGGCAGCTAGCAGTTTCTATGACAATGGAAATTCACAAAAATGATAAGGATTAACACATAGTAGCATGTATGATCATATATAATCCACAATTAATAGCATAAGAGCAAAGCTATATATATATATATATATATATATATATATATATATATATGCACATACATACTATATATATATCTGTGTGTATATATATGCACGTGCATACTATGTGTATAAATACACACATACGTAAGTGTGAATGTATATATATGTGAAACCCCAGTATTTCTACAATGTATGTATAGATAATAGCAGCAATACTGCACTGCAGGGGCGGTCCTTTCATCCCATAGTGTCAGTGTGTCACTGTCTGATGTTTTACATCTGCGGAGTGATTGATGGCCCGTTGAACACACTCGCCACTACCCTCTCACCGCATCAACTAAAGCATTACTTTACAATGATTAAGTAAGATACATCTACTGACAGTCGGCGTCACAATGAAAGGAAGATAATTCGTCCTCCAGCGCTTTTTCTCACAACTGGTTCGTGCGTTGGTGTGATATAATGAGAATAAAAATATACAAATTACGTGAAATAATTGCGATAAACATGACGTGTTTGTGTTTTAGAAATAGCAGTTCTGCATGTGGAGCAAAACATACGTCTTGAACTTGATTTCATAAGATAAACGCCAACAAACTCTTACTACTGTACTGAGAATTGGAAGCCATATTAATTTGAAGCTGAAAAGATTGAATTGTTGCTTATGCGATTCCCTGGCACACCTCCCTATGGTGTTTTAGACCGCACTTATGAAATACTCTGATATCATTCAATAGCCATTCCCCCGAACCTCACTCCCCGCTACGCTCTCGCGCTTAAATAAATAGCAAAAACTAGCAAAGCAAAACCAAACCCCTATGCGTTTCAAACTAAGTGCATCGTATTATGCAAATGCTGTTTAAACAGAAAGGTGAAGTAACAGCATTCTTTCTTTGGTACTTTCTCGCGAGCTACCGCAGACTACTGATCGCCCATTCTAGCGAAAAAATGGGGCAGAAATATGCATAAATAAATACGTAAATAAATAAATAAACTGTGCATAATGCGCCACGCAACATTTTTTTATGCGCTACTGCCTGTTTTAATCATGAAATTACACTCGAACACGTTTTAAACTGGGGAGCAGTGATATGCAATACGCTGCGATGTAATGTTGTTTCGACTGAATTACAACTTTATATTTTAATCACAGAATAAGCGTTAGCTATTTCTTTGTCTAAGCGCTTTCATTTCCTTGTTACGCCCTGTCAAGTCAATTGCAACATTTTAGTCACATTCTCCACCGAGCGTGCTTCGTCTTGTCGTGCCCCCACCCCCACCTAAAATCCCCTTAATCTATATATAGTTAATGACATTCTTGTGTCTTGAAAGCAGTTCGTTTTTTGCATATATCAGATGACGGTATCATTGATTTTATGGTGGACATAAAAATATGATTGTGCAATATTTCCCTTTAAGAAATTCGTCTGTTTCTGAGAAAAACATAATTGAGTTCCGGACCCCTCGTGATTTAAATAAGGGAAAACGTTGCATAAGGCATAAAAATAGCTGACATACATGCTGCACCTTGTAATTTATTAAACATGTTCTAACTTTCATATTGTGACAACGGCATTATAGATACTGTAGTCTCAATTATAGAGCAGGAAAAGCACTCCGGGACTTCGTCTAAAGTTACACTATCATTAAACACAATCGCTCGGAGAGTTTTTAGTCATTACCACTCTAAAAATTGTTTATCTCTATTAAGAGATTTTCCTTTCATAGCTGCTTTATTGGCTAACACACTCGCCGGTCTCTGGCCATTGAAATTATTTTGCTTGCTTTACCCTAAAACGAGCGAGGCTAAAACAACACCTTGTATTTAATATGCAACATTCTGTCGGTATTTTATAAACTTTATTTTGCTTTAACAAGTTGTTCATAAGATTAAGCTAGTCGCGGTCAAGAATAACGATCGTACCATTGTGGACGCTTACCAAATAAAGCTAATTAAAATTGTCGCAGTTTTCGTGCAAGGACTACTCGAAATACTTATAAAAAGACGCGGATACATTTCACACTACATTTTAATTATGACACACACGCGGCCCCACACCTCCCCCCCCCCCCCCTACACACACACACATACAATAACACAATACACACATTCAACGCTGCCATTGTTTCCATATCTCGTGATGCCTGCTTATGTATTTACTGCGGTGTCTCTCTAAACACTAACTGCTGTAGCTATTTATATAAAGCTGGCAACCAATATTTACCTAGTAGACTATATTAGCTGCGAACATCTTTGAAGCACCGTGCCAGTTAATGCATATTTCCTCACCACTAGCGAAGTCATTAAGAGGAAATATTTTGGTGCAAAATATTGTTCAAACGACTGACACTAATAAAATACAGTACATGCATTCGAGAAATAGGAAGAAGAGCGCCCCTGAATATTTGTAGGTCTGCAGGAAATGTTCGTTCTATTACACATACAGACGTCCTCAACAAAGGTCCTGTCAGAGACATATTCGCTCCGGCATAAAAAAACAGAAGAATAAAGACCAAAATTTGGCTAATTTACTCGACATATATACGGAACAGCATTAAAATGATTGTTTCTGTCGCGTGACTTTAAATTTTCGAAAAACAAGCATCTCGATTTATTTTAAATAGGGACTAGAACAACGAAGGTAACGATCAGAAACGTCCGTCCTTTCGCCACTTCGAATTAAATATGAGTAATTTATATTCTAATATGCACAAAATTGTCTCTAGATAAAATCTTGCACCCACGAAAAATATTAGGTACCAATTATAGATGCTATTGCATTGCTCTATTCGTTCAGTTCCGATTTCATATTGACAGTTCAGGAGAAACTGTACGCGAAAATATTGCGCCCTTCCAGGACCGTTTGCAATCCATTCAAGCCAACAAGTTTGGAGAGAATGTTGAGTTTAATCAATTCAGAACGTCGAGATGGAGCCCAACTCACTCAAGGTATTATTATCTACTCTGCCCGGAGTAGATTGTATTTTCGCATTATTTTGTTGTCGTTATCGTAAAGTATGCACGGACATTTCATGTGTTTTCTCAAGGCTTAAAATTAATATTGTGAACTTTTAATAGAAAACTTTACGTGTTTACAAATATTAAAATGTATAGCATATTTGTTTTCAAAACCACTGATGCTGTGCCTAACTACTTTTTTTTCACCCTGTCCTGATACTGTTTATTCCTCGTATTCCTAGTATTTATGTACGTATGACAGCGTTCTTTATTATTTATTGAATGGAAAGTACGCATTAAAGTAATTGCTTATTACTTTTTCCGCAGTGGGTAGGCTCGCCTTGTGGTTTGCACGGACCTTACGTTTTCTACAAGGCATTTAGGTTTCACCTTGAAGGCAAACCAAGAATTCTGTCCCTTGGCGACTTTTTCTTTGTAAGATGTAAGCCGGAGGATCCGATTTGCATAGCAGAGCTCCAGCTGTTGTGGGAAGAAAGGACGACCAAGCAACTTCTATCCAGCTCTAAACTTTATTTTCTCCCAGAAGATACTCCCCAGGGAAGAACTGTCAATCACGGAGAGGTGAATACAAACATTAACATTTTCTTACTTAAGTTCTTTCACCTAAAGATTTGATAGGCACTAAGCGAATTTCAAATAAGGCATCAGTGAAATATGACCCACTGTGCGTTCTGTTGGCAATGATGCGAAATCTAATCTGATTGCACGTAACATATCGCCTTTATGTTTACGACCTCTGATCGGTCAATACCAGGGATAGACTGTTAAAAATGTAAGAAGGATCAACTAATTCGACTGTCAACGTAGATTCATTTCATGTTAATTACATTAGTGGAACTGGACTATAAATCATCCCCGTGGTCTGTGTTAGTTTATTTAGTGAGATGGATTGCTGAAAATAACGCATTGGTTGTGTGTTTTTTTTTACCCGCTTAGCTATATTATAAAGTTATTCTGTTTGTCGTCTTAATATTCCGTATCTCGGTTCTGTAAAATAGGGCGGAAATTACGAAATGGAGGTAAAGAGAGAGATCAAAAGACTCGTGCTGGCAGCGCGTATTGAACAAAGTGATAAATGACAGGTAGCTCAATGACGAATTTAAATGCTTGATTAGCGGCGTATTTCACTTAGACGTGTTCCGAGAATAAACACATTAACCTAGGAACGGAACGTTCGTAATCCACAGAATATCATCATGCCTTTTATATTAAAGCCGTGAATATTTCAGCGGGTATTCATAAAGACGGAAATTGGCTGGCTGCATAGCGCCAGACAATAAGTATTGTAAGCAGACATTTTTTCCATGCGTATTGAAATGCTTTCGCTTAGTAGCAATTGATTAATAACGGCGAGCTGAATAAGCAGGCAGATGCGATGCCTTAAAGGGGACGAGTGACATTTATGAAGGTTACGTCTCGCTGCTGCACTTTCATTTTTATTACTCATAAATGCGCGGGTAATTTGATCCAAAAAAGCGAAAAAGTTTACTAGTCGTGAGGTTTATCTTGTGAACCATGTGTCTTGGATGTTTTTTTAACATCTTAATTATTCTAACGATAGATCGTAGTATTGGATATGGAGATAGTTACGCAGCTGCCGGTTATATATGGGTAATGTAGTGAAGCGGTAAACCTGTTTTTTTCCTTGTGCTTCTAGTACAACCACTAGCAGATCACAATATGAGAATCTAGCCTACGCTGAACTTTTATTGTACTTTCCCTCTGCCTTGCTGGGTATCAAATTTCCTTTTCATAATAAGCAACAGGTTTTATATGCAGCTTTTTGTGAAACGTCGAGTTTCCGCCGCAAAATAAGTATGAATATCGAATTTGTATCATCTGTTGAATCGACCTTGTCCGCATCCGTATTTATACAGTGTAACGAGGTGGAAGTGAGGAACAACAATTGACTTAACCCCATATTTACCCGGTTCAACCGACCTCTCTCTCTCTCTCTCTCTCTCTCTCTCTCTAAGTTGTCATCTGCTTCCCCTTTCCCGTCTCCGGCGAAATGGCAATGTGAATTACTGCCTACGTTTAGCCTACATGATTTGTTGATCTTTAAACTGCAATACAGATATGATTATACTGCGTTCAAGGGCAGCGTACGTCTTCATATATCCGTAGTTAACATAATAGGGTATGAAATCTGATACAGTTTTTCTTCATCGTTTTACATGGTTACACTTAATGAAGATGTTTTCCGCCATTCGTTTTACGGATTACAGAGAAACCTATAAAAATTTAATGGCAGTACCCCTGCCACATATTCTAATTTAGTGTGCCTCTTGATAATATCGATATTGACCTAAAATGTGTGCAATGTTCATTGGGACTTAAAACTGCTTTTGGAAAATTAGTGACATATGGGAAATCTAAATAACAATGAAACTGAGTGTATGGCTGTCGCCAGTGGTAATCTAAAACCCTGTGTGATTGCTTCCCAATTGAACATGCACTCAGCAAATTGTACAATTAAATTACATTTGCATTTGTACTGAATAATCCAAATTATCAATACAGTAATAATCTGGGTTTTTTTTTTCGAAATACCTTGCAGTTTTTGAGATGTAGTCAGTACGGATTGTTTTTTTGTTTTTTTGTTTTTTTTCATTAATAACTTTATTTCGACCAAGCAGTGTCAGTTTCATTAGGTAATAAAAGTTCTTTAACCAGTGTTTGAATTATTCTTTGTTCCATGTTAACGCTGGGTGTGTTTGCAATAAACAGCCATGATGACTGTGATAAATGTAGGTAGTAGGCTTTAATATCTTCTTTGTCTGTAAAGCCAGGTGATGTAATTTCCCCTCTGGCTTGAGGTAGTCATTCATTTGCAGAATAGCAGCAGTGTAGAAACAGCAGCCCTACTTGCTGTGATCTTACTTTGGCAGACAGCCTACAGAACACAACACTGAGAGCTTGAACCCAGAGAGGTCAGCATTACACTCCCGTTTATACATGTGCTTTTTTTGTTTTACTATGTTACAGTGTTATCCTCATGGGTTTATGACTGCCAGAAAAATAATGTCAGACATTTATTTACTGACAGAGAAGGCAGAACACTTTTGGTTTTATGTGTTTATATAAATGTAGAGTGACTTTTTTGTTGCTTGCTGGTAACTCATTTCACGATTATAATTGCAGTTATTTTTATTTTCTTTAAATGCAATGATGTAGTTAATTGGACAGAAGCCACCATAAAAGGCCCAACCTCATTGGAGTTCTATTTTTCTTTGAAATAGCAACTAGTTTACAAAGGTGATTTTGAGAAATGATGCATATGTGGTTAAAGGGCGGTAAAATGTTCCTCTAGTCACTTCATCTTTCTTTGTTATTGGCCCCATTGTTAAACACTGTAGCTCATATGATTGTCAGAGATGGGGCCTCAGTACAGCCCAGTAGGCATTTGTGGTGACTTTTTAGTAACGTGTTGAACTAAAACAGGTCAGAGTATTTAAAATAGATTCTGTATCGGATTCCATCAGCCATCTAGTCACTACAAATAACCTTGGTGTTACACATTAACAAATGCCTTCAGAGAGTGTGAGTGTAGCTGTAGGTTTACAGCTGAATTTTCCAAATATTCCCAAAAGAGGGTTTGTTAAAACAACAAGTGGGCTGTAATATCTATCTTTTTTTTCTGGCTCTCTGCAATTGTTTGGAATTACAAAGCAGTATGGCTTTAGACTTGTGACTCTTGCAGTGGAAATGCTTGGCACAAGTCCAGAGACACATCTTACTGCCTGGCAAAAGTCCATGTTGGTGTTAGAATGCCTGGGATATATTTATAGTTTAAATTGGATCATTTTTCCCCCATAAAGGTTACATTCGACAATGCAGTATTCCAGAAATCATGTCGAAACACAGGCCTTCAAACGTGTTGTTATGGAAATTAGGATTCGGCTTGAAGTATATATATCTTTGTCTGTTTCATAGGTGTCACAAATTTGCTACATGACTCCAGCTATTCAGGAATTGCTGGGGGAGGGAGGGGGGAGAAAATGTAACTGCTCCTCAAATATACAAATGAGTGTAAAAATTACCCTAGGCAGCTGTTGGTATTGTTAGAATGAACACGTTTCATACCTTTCTGTGCTTGCTAAATGCAATTAATTCCAGAATCTGTGATCAGTACTGAAATATACACTGTTTCGCATGTTTAAACTTGAGAACTACATTTGCCTAGTCTTTAATGTAATGATAAATAATAAATGCTGCTGAATTAATCTGTTTAAAGGCTGTTTGTTTTCCCTGTTTAATCGGAACCCAGACACTCAGCGTATTTACATTTTCTGTTGTTTTTCTATTTTCTCTGTATCACGCAACTTATATCCAAGCCATGTATACAAATTCAAAATGACAAATTTGCAAATGTGTTTAAAATTTATACGGGTAATTGTTTTCTCCCCTCCCTCCCTCTATAGATTAATTTTCCTCTTGTTCGTTTTATGTGCTGAATATGGTTCAGTCATTAAATTGCTCTATGATGTAGTACTATTATTGGAAGGAAAATTACTTATTCAACTTTAACTTTGGTAAAGGACTTCCTCTGGATCTGCTGGGGACATTTTTCATGTTGCTGGGTCAATAACTCAATAGGCATGGAAGCAGGTGTACAAATCTCCTGTGACCTAGGGAATTCTTGCCCTGACCCCCGGAATCAGTGGGGCGAAACATGCTCAGTGTGACTCTGTTTGGGTGATTTTTCGGCTCTACGCTGCCGCACAGCTTCTCCTCACTAATGCCTCAAATCCCACCAGTATGTAATAACAAGGGGCTGGTTGTTTCTTGCCACTTATAGAATGGAAAGTTTCCATGAATGGAATTATTTTATTGTATATTTTTTTTGTTCCAAAGGCACAGAGCTTCGACACATAAGGGGATGACAACCTTGCACTTTTACTATTTCTCTAGCTGTCCATCTGAAAAGAGTGTCACCAGAATTGCTTGTTCAATAACTATGGAGGTGGTGTGGTTGAGGGGGGGGAGTGGGGGGGGTGGGATCAGGCTTTGCACATGACCTCTCCGTAAAGTTTGTCGCCTCGTCATTGCGATTAACATTGTTTGACCCACTTACTTTTACAGCAGTATGCAAACAAATGCTTCTGTGTACAATGGCTATTACTTAGCATCCTAGGCTATGCAGCCGCCACTTTGAAGTGGCGGCGTTATTAGGCAGTCAAGGAGATCTGAGGTACTGCAACCTTTTCCTATTGGCTGCCAGGGCACATTAGTCCTTAGCTAGTAATGCAGTAACACACTTTCACTTGTTTTAAAGCACTAATGGTACACTGCCTGCATCAATAAGGCATAAATGTAGCAACCGCTGGCTAATGGTGAAACTGACAGACGATGACTTAAGTGATTTAAACTGTGGAGTTTAGTTGTCAGGGTATTTATGAATGCGCTTTATTTATGGTTGAGCAAAAAACAATATACAGTATAAGAAACGTCTGATATAAATTAGGGGCTATTCAGTATTTGAAGTTGAAGATGTATTCTTTTCTAATGGAAGAGCTGTTTCATATATAGTGACACTCCTTTAAGGTTTTGGTTCAAAATCAAATGGGCAATTTAATTACATTTCAAATGACCACAAGTCTGCTGTTGATTATTCCCAAAGTCAAAGAATGCAGTACTCCAAAGTGGAAAAAGAAAACATTTTTAAATTTAGACAAGCAGGAATATCAATGTGTAGTCAACAACAATTACGTCAAATCCTTCCTGCTCTGGACGTTTTTTTCGACAGGCGACGCGGTATTAAGGTAACAGAAGTGGCTTAAGTTTCCGTCTGCCATACACAGCGCTGTATCTCCGAAAAATTTTCAAATGAAGAGTTTTAGCCCCCTGAAACCATTAATGTTTGCTTTTTATTATGTTGTGCTGGGATATTGTGACCCAAGATGGACAGGAGGCAATGATAACATCCATTAAGATTGTAGAGTTGCTACACCAGAGATACTGGTAGTATGGAAAGGCAGCGGTGAAGATTTCTCTCAAATGTTAACACATGTGCTTTCCAGATTTCCACACTAACCCGACAGAATCATTTATTTATTTATTTATTTTCAGCCTTCTGACGCGAAATAACAAGCGGATCAGTCTAGAAAATGGATTTCATTTGGAAATTCATTTTTATATCCTTCCCTAGCCGTTGAATGGGACCGGAGTGCTGTAGTAAAACGGAAGGCAATTTTTATTTATTCATTTGTTTGTTTATCCATGCCATAGCCTTGGATAGAGAAGCTGAAGTTTGACCTATATAATAGGGGTATATAGCACGGTAGGGTCCACTCATCTGGCTCCGTGATCATTATTTACCATCAACCATGACGCCAAGGCCGTAGCCTTCCTTTGGATGTAGATTAGTACGACGTCTGCAATAATATTTAAAGTCACATCCATGCCCCTCCCGCCGCCACCTCCCCTCACCACAGCCATACATGCGAACCCATCACTGCTGTACTGACATGATGCTGTGCTGCCACACAGGATGAGGTCATAGCCGTCTCTGAGAAGGTCATTGTGAAGCTGGAGGACCTTGTGAAATGGACAATCGCGGACGTCTCCAAGTGGACGTGTGGCCTAAGGGCGGCACCCCTGAAGTCTACCGTGCTGAGGGAGCTGAGGAGGAATGAACAGGGGGAGGCCCTGCACCGGTACCGGGAGTCGACCCTCAACAGTGGCCTCAACTTCAAGGACGTCCTTAAGGAGAAGGCGGAACTAGGTAACCAACTCTTTCATTCCTGTCATTGAGATCCTTCAGTTATGTCTGTGAGCCACATAGCATCATGGGCATAGGGACCCGCGGGGGGGGGGGCGTCATTCATCACTCCCAATAACTAGACTTTTGTATTTAAATTATTGAATTCTGCCCCCCCAATATCAAACCCCTCCAATGTCATCATTTAGCATGACCAATATGCAATATGGTGACTATGTCAACACTTCACAATGCAATAAACTGATCACAGCTTGTTATCTGTTGCATAAGCAATTCAGTCTTGCGCAAAAATATGTTACACATGTCAGGCATGTTTATGGCAAAAATCTGTAGAATGTCGTGCCACAGACATATCTGAAGCTAAGGAGGACTTAGCATTTGGTGTGCGGGGCTCCTGTTATTTTTACCTTTGTCGTTGCCTCCAAATATGTCATAAAAATTGCGTGCAGAATTATAGATGGAGGAAAACCGTTGTTTGACTTCTCATTGCTTATGTGAGAAGGGGAAAATAAATGTCAAATGTGCAGTTTGGAACAGAATAACGTGCATTTATACGTCGCTAACTGGCTGTAGTTCTTGCAGAGAACTTTCACAGTTCAGTTTAAAGGCTCCAGTGTCAGATTTATGAGGCCTTAAAAATGTCATGTATGACTTGCAATTCGGCAAAGCAGTTACAGGAACCCAGAAAAATGAAAATTACTCCCCGTATATTGAGAATTTGCACTATAAACTGTTTCTTGATTATATACAAAATATAATTGCTACTTATTTCCGATTTCTACTCTGGGTGTTAAAAATGTTGGTTTTTAAGGTCGGTATAAGATCCAGTTACTGTCACACTAGCTATACTGTTCACAGAATGGTACAATGTTTTTATTCTGTGGTTATTTTTGGATCTTATAGTTTACTCATCCATTTAGCAGACTGTGTGTACAGCTCTCCTTTAGCCGGCGAAACCAAATGTTAAATTGCCCTTGAATCGGCCGTTGTATTAGATTCTTATGCAGAGATTAGATGGGAGAATCAATAATGGACTCTTTGTCACTTAAGCTTACAGCTGCATATGTGAATCAGTAGTGAGCAGAAAAGTGTGTTAATGAATTTATTTACTGTCAGACTTGTACCTTATTATTTGTGTCCATTGTGTATAGGTTTTGTAATGTTAATAAGTTGCTCCTTAATGACTATATATTAGCCTGTTTGTGTTGTCAGTATACTAAATGCAGTTACTCAAAACGACTCTGAATTCGCCGTGTAAGCTAAATATCCTGGCTGAGTGCCAGAGGGCATCTCCAGCTTAAATTTACTCTTCTTTGTTGCCTAGAGAAAAGAAAAGGACCATTCATCAGGACAACTAGCAGAAACCATACTTTAAAAAACAGCATCACTGCTAGTAATGAACCATTAATAAAAAAAAAAGCCCAATGAACTTTGCTCCGAAATTGACTTGTTGGTATTTCCACAAAACTTTGTATGTCAGTAAGGAATTTATTACAATGGCAAGACCTTCTAAGGAAGCTGACAAAACAGATTTGCCGTATAATTCAAGACATTTCTCACTGCAGAAAACGCATTATGAAATTATAACAACAACGCTTTCCCCCAACATGTCTTGACAAACGACGTCTTTTGATTTTTATTCTGTCCGATGCTGATGATGATGCTTATTATTATTATTCTTTGAAAGAGCGGCTTTCCAGAGTTGATGGGCAAATTGGTTTCCTCCAAAGGAAATATGAGCCCGGTCATGGCACCGCAAAACAAATTTACCGTAATTGAGGCAGTTAAAAACGAAGAGCAACTGTTCACGGGAGAAAATGCAGGGTGTTTTAGTAATTAACAGGATGGCTGTTGGGGTTTCATCACGCACATGGACGACGGCCAACAAAAACCATGGATCTGGCAGCTTTGATGTACTTAATTACTTTTTCCCTGTCCTTGGTTGAACATTTCAATGACCAAGGCATTGTATAGATTATAGATCAGAATGTAGTTTGCAAGTGATTATATGCCATATTATGGACACAGTGTGACCTTCTTCTTAGGCTTCTTACCTCAGGCTTCTTTTCTTACATTAAAAATGTTGGCAAGAGATGCAGACCTCTTTTATGATCCATTCGATGATCTTTTTTTTCCCCTCCCGAAATCCACACGCTGTTCTTTGGCTCTCTTATTCCGACATCAGGCCTCTGTACAATAATTAGTTTAAGGATGACCTACCTAGCCCTATACCACAGCGAGTTTTGCAGAGAAGCAATGAAATTGTGTTATAATTTAAGCCTTTTCTCCGGGGAGCCAGCATGGCTATAAAGATTCTGTCACAGAAGACTCGGGTCGTCATGGGGGGGGGAGACTGGATAGTAATATTGTGCTTATTTTGGGCTATAATTTTGGACATATGCCAGTTCGGCGAGTGTTATAGGAGGGCGTGCTGTCAGCTTCAAATTACTGAATGTCTCTAATGGCTGCATTTGTAATGTTTTATCAGTGTGTAAATCAACCTATTAAAGTGTTTATATTAACTAAACTCTGCTATCGTTTCTAGCCATTTAAGTGGCAGGTACAGTTTTGGTCTCCTTGACAACAGAATTTAGATTTGAGCATTCTACGCCATTGTTTACAGTTAATGAGCATCACCAGGTCGAGAGAAGGACTCCAGCGCTCCTTTGAAGATGTGAAGTACGGCGTGCTGTATTCATAAAATTCAGGATCACTTGCTCTGATTCACGGTGCGAAGAATGCCCGCAAAGTGCTGCTCAGCAGTGTAGGCATGACTTCCATTCATACTTTTCTTTGACACCGTATGACTCTGAAGCATGTGTCCCACGATGAGTTATTCATGCGACTGAGGTTAGAGTATCTGTGCCTCTTCTCGCCTGAATTCCAACGATAATGCCAGTCATCGTATCGCGCCGTTAAATTCCAAGTGGACACTTTTGTCCAAAATGACTGTTATCTCACAATAACAAATACATTCATTCATGATGTATTGATGCTAACATGTTGCAAGAGTAGGATCCCTTCCGGTCACAAATTCGGTTAAGTAAGAGTTTTACTACCTGCTGCTACTGAGGGAAATGCCTTAGGCTTAAAAGTTACAGACCGGATTATGTCCAGGCCTTGAAGACCTTTGCTGTACATTCAGAGAACCGTGGCTTCTGTTGGGTTCTTCATTAGCCTGACACTCATGCATTAGTCATATCTGGAGCGAAAAGGACTGACTCACAAGTTTACTCTGGATCACAGAGATTTTTTGGTCAGGTGGATCTTACTATCAGGGCCTACATTCTTTTATATGTACAGTTTTTTTTAACTTCTTACTGTCAAAAGTAGTACGACACAGTTTGGTTCTGAGCTGTATGGTTTCACCCTTCAAGTCTGCATTTCCTCTCTTATCGGGTATATATTTCGACTACCAATGACTCAAAAAATGTCACTGAAGCATTTATTAGCATGCCTGTGCAGCACAGCTCAATGGGAGAGAATTCAGCATCTGATATTTAGGTTTTAAAAGAGAAACTGCCACCAAATAATGTGGACTTGATCAAAGTAAACAGGCAGGATGTTGATGTGTTTCATTTCAGGTGCCAGAGATAAGTAGCTATTACTGAGCAAAGCTCAGTTTGGATTATAATGCAAGCCATCGTTTAAACAAATAGCTATATACAAATAGTTTGCCGTCTTTGAATCGGGAAGAGCCATGCCTGCAGAACAGAATATCCTCCTTGCTTTTGTGTTACAACAGGGCTAATTTTGTTGATGTGCTCTTTCTGCCAACTTCAAAATTTTATAAACCACAAAATACAATTGAAAGTTAAAGCCATGATATGTTACAAATCGTTCCACGGGAGATTCTGATATCATGACTTGCTGTGGTCAGTTGGCACTTCTGGCAATTATTTTCCTCCAAAAACTAGATCTCTCCAGCCATGCATTGTTGCTACCTGGTAGGCTAGCTGGGGAGATCTCTGTCAGTGCTGGGGAAGCTCATTTATAAAATGCTTTCTCAAATAGCAGCAGCAGTTGAAAATCGGCCTTAGCCGCAAAAGAAGCTTCTCGCGCTGATTAGAATACTACAACTTCAACCACCGATTTATCCCACACAGACTGAACTGTGACCTCCTTCCAAACGCGATCAGATCAGACATCGATGGCGAAGAGCTGAGGTCTTCCCCAAGTTATCAGAAAGGTCTCATTTTTGGGAGCTAAGAAATCGCAGTGTGACTGGACTGGTTGGTGGCAGTGTACTGTCTGTGTGTGTGTGTGTGTGTGTGTGTGCAATTATGAAGGCATAATATGAATGTCAAAGATTCATGGTGAATGTGACTAACATGTTTCAGGCTCTGCTGATTTTTACAAACCTTCTGAACGCCTGTAAGAACCAGGGTACCACCATTGCTGAATGTAGGCTTATTAGTTTACAGTAACACTCAATAACAAGGATACCGATGTACAAACAGTACAGTGTATTCTTCGTATACCTTGCATGTGCAATATCGACGTGATAATTACGATCAACTGAAACCATCACGGTCAAGAAAAGAATCATCTCATTTTTTTTTTTGCGTATTTCTGGCACTTCTCTAGCTGTTCCGTGAGTGATAGAAGACGTCAGATGTTATCTTGATGAATCTGAACAGGAATAAGTAAGTAAGTAGCTACAGGACAGTGGGAGTAATGGACAACAGAGGGACAGCAGTAATTCCACTAAGGAGTGACCATGACTTACGACTTAGGGGCTGTGTTCCCGGTTGGGTGCCTGCATTCCAGGCTGCACTGAGCTCCTCGCTTTAGCCTGAAAAGAGGCTTTTTTGGGAGGGGGGAGGGGGCTAAATCATCACGTGGTACCCAGGTCCATGCATCACCCATGCTGCCAGGGCACGTGGGGACCAGTTTGATTTGCGACGGGTGTCCCGTTCGCTTGCAGCAAGTTTGTTGTCAAGCAGAACAGAATGAACAGTGACTTGATCTGTTTGTGGCCGTTACTTGGCACGAGGCCCTTCTGGATTTCAGGGCTTTCTGGAGGAACTCCGGAGCCACTCTCGTTCGCGCACGACGCCGTTCGCTGACCTTTGCGTACAAATGACATAATGGCAGAAAATGGCATCGATGTCGCCGATTTGGAAACAAAGAGCAGTGTGATTTCACTGGTGCGGTCGCTCTTTTCCTGTGGCCCGAATGTGGCTTCCACCAAATGTTTGTCCTGACACAGGCAAGTAAAGTAACAGGAAAGTTAAAACAGATGGCATGTTAGCACTCATAGCCTGGGCCATTTATTCTGCTCTGGGTACAAATGTTTCATGTTGCAGCATGATTGTGTTTAGAAAATCATGTCTCGTAGTCGAGGCAGATCTGCCCAGGGATATTTACAGGCCTTGTGAACATATTTAATTTTACTGGCTTTAAATTTTAAACACCTATATTTATACATCGGGCTGGAGCTAAGTCACAAAGGGGAAGAATGGCTGCTCCACTTGTCATGACTAACAGATAGCAGAAGTGACCTTCAGTAGGAAGATTACAACTCTAGCTAGTAGAGGATATAAAGTGGAATGTGCATATCTATAAAGAATGCTCTTCTGTAACGTAACTCGGAAGTCTGAAATTGCCTTGAAATAATTAAACAAACCCATTCCACCACTGTCCGGGCAGCATAGCTCTGGGCATTTCTGAAAACAGTCACAGGCCGGCTTAATAAACACAAATATCACGTCTTGATTATTTGCAGACCTGTTGGAAATTTACACGAGTTCTTCCTCTGTCGTAACTCGGTGATCTACTCATATCATCAGTTCCCTTATGACTGAATCTGGCCTTATGCCAGGAATTCTCAATCCCCGACCAGAGTATTGTTAGGCAGACTGGAAAAGTCACTTTTAAGCGTGAAGAACGCTCGCGTTTTCTAATGTGGGTGAAACCAGGAAGATGTGTGCTGTAATCGCTTTCCGATTCCGCGCCGAGAAACGTTTCGCGCCGCTCTCGCTCTGTTCATTTCTGCCTTTTCCAACGGCTCGTGTTATTTTTCCATGGACCGTGGGATAATAGCTACGCTGGTAGACAGTTAAACAATGTGAATGTCTCTAAGGGGTGACCTTTGAGGAAATGAAAAGTTTTATTGTCCCTCCATTACAGGGTCTGAAACAACAGAGGACTTATTAATGTGATTCTTGCTGTAGTATAAAAACACCCCAAACGGCCAGCAGACTGGTAAAGAAAAAGCGCTCACAAGAGTGTTCCACTCAAATCTTTCCATTAATCTAGTTGCTTCATTAGATTTTCCGAGTTTTGAAAACAGGTCCCTTTTTTTAAAAAAGGGGAAATTCAATTAAATGTTAATGCTGTGCTGTGTCCTTCATGAGATGCCCCGCCCTCTCCTGGCAGTCATAGCAGCATTGTTAATTCTAACCTAAGGGCACTCAGTGTGTTTGCGAAAATACAATGTGGTCTTTTTATGTTCCTTTGTGCCAAGCCTTCTCTCCCCGGGATGACTAATCTGTTATCACTGCCAACCAATCGTTTCACATTGAGGTTGGGGTTGTTGCAAAACTCTGCAAACCTTCCTTAAACATTAAACATCTCAGTAGTACCTGCTCTAGCCTACATCTCTGAGACTAATTAATCCCTTATTTTGGCACCAGCTCTTCTGCTTGCTAATCTATTTTATTTAGTCATAGGAAGCGGCACGCTGGTAGAATATTGTGTGCATGAGTATTTAATTATTCACTAATCAAATTCCTCTCAGTTGCAGCCTTATCGCAATATCCCAAAAAAAAAAAAAAAGAGGTGGCATTTCATTATTGAGCTGATTGCTTGTAAGATAGAGCACTGCATACACTGGATATTTCATTACCGTCTGAGCGGGCGTGGAATTCTATAAAATGGCCCATGATAAATCTCGGTGCGCATTGCAACACGCAGGCAAAGGGCGACAAAACCTTCTACAGAGGGACGGAGAGGATGATTTGCACGATTGACTGAGATCTTGGGAGTTTTACTTACTCCAAGCAAGTGGCAACAGACCTGCAATACCCCATCCCCCCCCCCCCCCCCCAAAAAAAAAATCCATACCTGTGACAAGTGCTGTGGTGACCCCACTGTCCCACCCTCCCGGTCGAGTGTCAGTCCTCGGAGGGGCAGTCATGACTGAAAGCGCCAGTTGGGTGCCCTGAAGGGTTTGGTTCATTATGGTGGTCCTGTATCGTTTCGTTGCTATTGCCTCCACAAGCATATGTTAATCCAGCGGCCTACAGTCACCACAGCTCTCCTCGTCCACTGCTGCTACTTTACTGCATATCTCTCAGGAAAATACTTCAGTGTAGATACAGCCCCATTTGAGAATTAGTTTAAATGCACTTTGATCTGCTCCGAACTATATAAATTTAATGTGTTACTAGACAAGTGTTTTTTTTCGCGATATGCATGAAAGGAAGCCTGGTTTGCATTTTTTAAAAATGATAAAATTGTGTGATATGCATTCATGTTCTGTGTGACAGGCCATAGAATTATGAATGATTTATTCTTTGGACAGTAATTGAAAAGGCCTGTCTAGAAGTGACTGCAAATAAAGAAATCGGCACAATAGTGCATTGATAATATACTATCTTGTTATCCTGGCCGTCATCTAATCCCTCCTTTGTGTCAGAGTCTAAATGCTCTTTAATTGGTTTCATTGAATAATGCCACTATTCTCTGCCACTCATCCTGTCCTCTGGAAATTCTAATCATTTCACCCACTCAGATGCTAAAGAAGGAGAGCAGCCATTGTTTAAAGTGCCTTGTTAGAATTTCATTTTCATTTCACGAATCGCGGCGCGGAGTTAATCGCCGGTGCGTCTTAAAAACTGGCTGGCGAAAAGTAAAGGAAAAAATAAATATTCCGTTCACAGTATCTAATGAATGTGCATGATGGATAGACTCCCGGGCAGAGCGGTGTACTTTGCATTCAACTTCTGTTGTGCCTTTGGTTATTATCAGTACGTGGTCAGGTTTTTTGTGTGTTTGTCTGTAGTACATTATATATGAAGAGCACAGGGCGTATCTTAAATAAACAAAATGCAGATTATAACGATGCATTGAAAAAAAAACACACTAGCGCAGAACTGACATTTGCAGCACATTTGCTTATTTATTGGGGGGTGGATTATAATTTGCAGTATGATGCTGTGGGTGATGTCGCCGTATCTCGCTAAGCGTGGGAGGGGGGTATTAGGACGCTGTTTATTTTAAGCTTTCCTGCAGTTGTAACGATGGTGAAATACTAGTGTAATGACACCCTCGGCTAGAGGAATCCATTGAACGATAACTCCTTATCACAGAACAAAGGGAAACGGATTTCTCTCAAATACCACCCCCCTCTTTCTGTTTGTGAAGTGGTACGTCTGAACGGGGGGGGGGGGAGGTGGAGCGAGGAAATATTAAATTATGTATTGCGTGGTAATGCCCATAACAATGTATTCCTTTCTGCAGGGTTAAACGAAAATACATATAATCCGTCTGACCCACGTTCACATCCTGCCGTAGTGCTGTTTTTGTACCCGGCTCGAATGCTCAATTTCTGCATCTCATAACTGATGCATTTTCAGAAAACAAGCCATTCATCTAGCCCGTGTGCACCGGGCTACATGCAGCCAGTTGTAGTAATTCACTTGAGCTCTGGTTGAATAAGGTTTTTGTGTGCGAGCTTTTCGAATAACAGGGGCAGGTTTTTTTTTTTTTTTTTTTTAAAAAAAGATCGGGGCTTCTGATATTCGCAATTGTAAATACAGAGAAGTGTAGCTTTTTGGGTTTTAACATAAAACTGCGGGGGGGGGGGGGGATTATAAAGGCGGTTTAAAAATATTATAACATGATGTTACTTATTAAGGGGAAATTTTTTTCTTTACAGTTGTAATTGTAAAACAAGTTAATTG
>JAODJX010000043.1:11009951-11023530 GCA_026776945.1 Isichthys henryi
GGGTGGTTGTTGGCCCCCAAATTACAATCTTTTCTCCCCCCCCCCCCCCCCCCCCCCCCCCCCCCGCTCTTCGTGTTATTTGAGGAAAGGGCCCTGCAAACAGGGCATGCGTCTGGAAACAGGAGAAAGGTTAGACAACTCCAGGCCTGGTCCACTTCTACTAGCACTGCTCCTCCTGGCGTTCGCAGGCATCTCTGCTGCAGGTGCGGGCCCTTACCCTGTCTCCTTGCAGATGAGGGGTAGGGGAGGGGGGTGTGCAGAGACCATCGCCACGGTAACGACCCTTTCTGCAGGAAGACGGGCTTCCCTTCACACGGCGGTTACAACAGCTCTGCAGGGTGCAGCAGCATATATGCAAAATACATAGGATATTGTTTGCTAGTTGCTACGATTGTAGCACCTTGGGCCGCAAGGAAAGAACAGATCTTCTCTTTCCTCTCTCTCTCTCTCTCTTTCTCTCCCTCTCTTTCCCCCAACACGTGTTCTGCATTGCACAGTCAGCTGTGGGCACCGAACACCCCTGCTTTTTCCCTCCTGTTTGCCATCTTTGCACAACCTCGCCATATTTTTCTATTTGGAGCATCCCCCCCCCCCATGCAGGGGTGCAGAGCATTTAAAAAAAATCCACCTGGGCTGAGAATAAACACAGCACTCTGTATAATTATTGTGTTCTCTAAGTGAGATTATATAAAGGGACTCGCGTTTCGGAATTCTTATTATGGAAATGAATGTTATATAAGATGCACATTAGTAGCTCAGAGGAAGGAGACACTGCGGTGGAATCTTATTACCTTGTGAGCAGTCTCTCCCTGTGGAGGTCGGTGCAGAGACCCGTGTGCACATAAAGGCAGTGTGTACACATACACACCGGCACGCAAGCTCCGCTCACCTTCATTTTTATTTATTTTTTTTTCCTCAGCTGGACAACCATCTCCATAGTAACACCCCCATCCGCTAAAAGCGTGTCATTACTCACGGCCTGATTTGCGCATAGCAATTAAGTCGGAATTAATGACTGAGCGCATTACTTTTTTTTTTTTTTTTTTAAGACCTGCACTTAACTGCATTTTTTAAATGAATTACAGACAAAGCTGTTTTGGCATTTTAATCAGATGAAATCTGTGACTTACACGGTAGAAAATTATGATAAGGCACTGAGCCCCGTGGACTGGAGACAGACATGCAAGTCTGTGACTTGCGTTTGTGAGGGTCGTCGTCCTGGTTGAGCGCTTGAGTGGACGCTGCCCTGATTCTTACTGAAAAGGCCTTACTCATGCTGACTTGGCATTCGTCCCTTCGGATACAGATACAGTTCTGCTTCTCTTCCATGACCCTTCTCCCATTAACCCTTCGCTGCACCATATTTTACTTCCCCTTCTGGTTCTACTTCAGCTCCATTGCCTCTGGAATGCGCCTGTGTGTACATGCATGTGTGATTGTGTACTTTAACGACACACGACCACTGCTACAGAACTGTTCTCCCAACCTTGCTTGCAGAGGAGGTGAGATTACAATAAGTGAATTTCAGCAGGGCAGCTGCGAGGTATCAAGACTTCTTAAAATAAGCGCATGCATCCTGTACTAGAGTGGGTTGCGCTGGGCCAGCTCTGCTCTTAAGTGTGCGAGCTGGGACCAAATGGCAGCATAATATATTTATCTGGCCTAAAAATGAACCTACATTGTCAGTGTCGTTTAAATAGAGAACTTAAAATAACTTAGCAGGTTTTTGATTACAGATGGTTTCTCAGCGATGGTCTGACCATTCTGGAACACTGGAGTTATGCATTAAGCTCTCGGTATACCAAGCACTCCTTATCCACAGTGTAGAACTTTGTATGCATTTCAGGATTTAAAGATGCATGCTGTCATTTAAAAAGAACTGTCTACATTTTGATAATATCTCAGCAGTCGGAACAGACAGTTGCTTATTTCTTAAGTCTAACTGATTATAACACAATATAAATTTCTAATTGAGTCTGCAGCCATGTTGTAATTGCTAATAGTCTGTGACTTAGTGCAAATAGAAGTGTACTGTTACGTCGGGGGATGCAATAAGTCATGCTGAGGAGGGTGTCACAGGAAGGGGCCAGGAGGAGTAAAGTCAGATTTGGTTTTTTGGCCATTTCAGTCTGCACCCCTGTGTGAAAAGGCATAGTAAATGGATGGTAGTGTATAGGAACCTGGGCTATCTTTCGTAGCCTGGAGCATGTTCACATTAGGACAGGCGTCCTGCTTATGGTTCATTACCCAACCACACGTGCTCAAAGCTTTAGGCTAGATGTGCATTTCCCTAGAAATCGAGAAGTGTGTGTGTGTTTATTTATTTTAAGAAAGTGCCTAATGGTCTCCTGCAACATGCCCTTCCTTCCCTGTCCTGTTTCTTCTCTATTTCTCTCTTTCCCTCTCATAAAGGAACATTTAATTGCACATTTCCTGGTCTTGGCACAGCTATATGGAATGTAGTTATATTGCTGTCAACTGGCCAGTTGCTAAGCTGAATGAAAAATAACAAAAAATTATAATCATTCACGCCCATTTGAGCTCTTAAAAGTGTGCGTGTGTGTGTGTGTGTATATATATATATATATATATACACGACTGCTAGTAAATAATTTTCACCCATATTTATTTTCTTTTTAAACTTAAGCAGAACAAAGCTGTATCTTGTTTTGCCCATAAAAGGAAATATGGTAAGAACGATACGAACGTTTTTTCAGCTGCCCAACGTCTCGCCTTCCTTCTATGAGCGATTTCCAGTCTTATGGAAGTAATCAGTAAAAATAAAAGCATATTCAGAACAACTGAATTAAACGACAACATCTGATGTCAATCTCTGGCTAAAACATCAAAACCTAAGGTCAGAGAGCTTTGCCTGCCGTTACATTTAACTATAAAGGGGCAATCGTAAAACATGGGTCAGAAAAACTCAGGTTTGCAAAACATGCACGCTTTGCAGCAAACTTTCAGATTTCAGAGGATTAGTTAGGAACAAGATAAATCATTGTACGTATTATTGTGCTTTCATTATATAAATATGAACTGAAACATTACAGTGGGAATCAGGTATTTGGCAGCCGCACGCTATTTTGATTTCACTGCATACAGCGAACGTTTTCCAGTTTTAGCAGCTGTAACATGTTTAAACTTTTGGTAATGGGATCTAAAGATGAACGTTCCCTCTGGGCTCCTGCTTAGCTCCATGATTGGAGGGCTGCCAGGCCTGAACCGGCCAATGGTTTTCCACCGCGCTTCCTCGCGCCCGCTCTGGCCGCGCATGCTCAGTGCGGGCTCCACTCTTGAGCGGTGGGAGTCGGTTGGGAGTCGCGGTGAATAAATACAGGGAAAGTGGTGGGAATTAAACAGTCTTCTGATGTCACGGCATCTAAAAAATGCGTGGGGTTGGGTGTATTGGTGAGAATGGTGACTGGGCTGGGCAAATAAAAAGCCAAGTAATTAATTACAGCTTTTGTCACAGTTCTTTTAAGCAGCTCATAAAATGTTCTGTCCTGATATTTACGCCGTGCTGCATTCCCACATTCTGTTTTTTTCCACTGTGTCTTTTACTGTGGAGGTAGTATTTATAATTCAGCGTGCCTCGGATACTTCCCACTGTGACTCATTAATCACACAAATCACATTATGAAAACTCCTATCCGCTGGAGCAGAAAGTGCGATTTCAGCGAAATATATCCCGTCCAATTACCATCTCCGTATCAGGAGTCTGCATCGAGAATGTGCAATAAAATAAATTAGGAAGAAAAGTATCTTCATGCGTTCAATTAGATTCAAACAGAGTAAAAAAAATAATTATTATGTTATTTGAAATGGAGTGGTGCGTGTTTGAAGGTTTATTTACAGTATTATACCCAGAGTTTTTCAGACGTTGCCGCTTATGCTGGTTTCATAAGCCCTGCTTCCCGGGGAGAATTGATCTGGATGTTGTTAACGTGGGGCACACATCGAGGGTGCAGAGCAGATTTATGTCATCAGCTGCCGAGAGCAGAAATGCTTTTAATTAGATTTGAGTGCATTGTCTCCCATCTGTATACATCTTTGTTTAAGGCAAATGAGCACCTATGGAACCATTTGCATTATACGCAGGCAGATTTTTACTGATGTAAATCCACATGTAGAAACTTTTAGATAATTAAAATATGCATGAAAACATAGAGTGCAGTTTGCTATAAGTTGTTCTCTTCTTTAATAGATTTTAAAATACTGTACCTAATTAAAGGAACATTTGGATTGTATGGCGTGCCAGCAGCAGAGATTGGATATCTAGCGAGATTATAGAGCAGTGAAAGGTCTGCATGTGCAGTATATTACAGTCGTGTGTGTGCTGGTTTTCTGGACCATGCTGTGATATACGGGCCCCTGTTGTTCACCTGTGTCCCTCTCCAATTCCCCCTTCCTCCCCCAGACTCATCCTACCCTATGAGAGGTACACCAAAGGAGAGGAAGACAAGCCCCTACCCCCAGTCAAGCCCAGAAAACAGGAGGCCGGCGCCCAGGAGGGGGGCATCAGGACAAAGATGGCTGTGGTGAAGTGTCCCAAAGATGAACAAAACCACAAGGGCAGGACTGAAAAGGACGCCTTGGTGAAAGGCCCGGTCCCCTCCCAGGTCAGTCACACATGAAGTCCTTTGGTTCCACATAGCCAAGAACCTCTCTGCGCTTTGGGAAGAGAAAAAGAAGAAAAAGAAAACATGACAGCCCACTTTAGGCAGGGAGCCTTCTTTATTTAACAAATAAGCTGTCAAAGTCCCAGAAGAACAGGGCTGTCAGAAGAGGCTCGTTTTAACATAATTATTTTAGCCTGAATGGAGATTCTAACTGCCTCTCCAGTGACGGGTAGATATGTGAGTGTTTTTCGCCATGGTAACTGCAATAGGTTTTTTTTTCTTATTATTGTATACTGTTTTCCCGTTTTAGTCGTAATATTTTTTCCTTCTGCTCTGGGCGCGTCTTCTATGCCGCCCCCCTCAAATCACGTGGACGTCATGTCCGTCACAACCGGCCGCGCTCCGTTCACCATGCACCGGGACGAGCGGGTGGTTGCCGTGAAAAGTGTTTCTGAGCATATTTTATGGGCTATTGTGCGGAGAATGAAAAGATGCCATGTTCTGTTCTTACATAAGCCCCGCATGCTATTTTTATCTCCACCCCATAAAAAAAAAAAAAAACAATAAATCCTTGGTGATTTGCAAATGTCTCTCCAGTTAAGCATAAATAGGGGGGGGAAAAAAGAATACGGCACTGGAAGGAAAAGAAAATTGAGTTATTATTTTTCCATGAATAACCAATGATTACAAAAGAGTTGAAAAGGCCTTTTGAATTCTCTCCTGAAGTGTCAAATTTAGACACATTTTAGAACAGCTACAAGGCATATATTAATTTCTGCAGTGCATGAAATGAATAGTAGGGCTATAGTGTGGAAACAAAGGGGCCTGTTGTAAGGCCTGACGAGTTTTCCAGTGACATGCCTGCCTCATCGCTCTGGTATTTTCAGTAATTTGAAAGCCTCTTGAGATAATTGATTGTACATGGTAAGTACAAAATGTAAATGTACTATTCAGTTTGAGGAAGACAAAAAAACACAGAGGGGGTTTAAAAACTCCAAACCAAAGCACTTAACAAACATTCACTCTGTCGGATGAGAGTGCATTTTAAGAACGTTAAAAATGTTAATTTTGCATTATGGTCATACTGCGCACAGCACATGGACATGTTTTCTGTAGAGAATTACAACGTAGAAAGTGAAGTTCATGTATTTTGAGTGGAGTTAGACAGCTGTGAGTCTTGAGTGATACATTCGTTGTCAACAACCAGACACACCCTATTGCTGGTGTATAACTATATCTGCTAGTCACCAGGCACTAAAAGCCTACAGTTTGTGAGAGAGTATCAACAAACATGAAAGGTCTTGTCATTCCAGTGTGGTGCAAGCCAAGCCCCAATGTGACACAGGGGGGGTCAGATCTTGCCAGCCACACAAAGACCACAGCTGCAGGAACCATGCACAGAAACATTATATGTGACAAAACAGGGGATTTCATTTTCATACTTAAAGAAAAATCGCAATCAGCGTAACACTGCATATTGTGCATGGGTGTTTCCTGTTATTTGAGGATGTTGTTACACCTGTTTTTTTTTTGCCAAAGAAATTCGTCTTTGGAGATGGTAACAGGCCAAGAGAATGTAAGGAACAAAATTTAAGAAGAGATACTTTTTAAAAACATCTGTCAAGCTTCCGTATCAGGGATTATGAATAGGCAGGCTGGCAGTCTGCTTTGAAATGTTTGAAAATGCCATTTTGCATCCTGTCCCTGGACACAGCTTATGTCAAACCTTAAAATATATAGAATAAACTTGTCAGAAAGGCCAGAGCAGCGCTCAGATCTCAGGTTTTTAGCTTGAAGTATGCAAATAAATAGACCGATTCTGATTATTGGTTGGAAATTCAATCTAATCTTCAATCCAGATGTCATTTGGGGCAGCTTTATATTTTAAGAGCACAGACGTAATTCCTGTTTGGCGAGTACTGTTTTCTCAACTTACTCCTGGTGTACTTAACACTCAAGTCGTCTGTCAGCAGTGGATATTCAATATAACTTCTTAAGCAGTGATTGCTTTGATGTTAGCCATTTGCAAATATGGTTCCCAGTGAAGGATGTGACTCTCTGGGGTCAGGTTTAGTTAAGTACATTTGACTTGAATCATCTGTTTGGAGGATTATTTACTTTAACTTTGACAGTGGGGGTGACTATATTTGCTTTTGAAAGTCATTGAGTAGTATCACAAGCTCTCAGTGACTAACATAACTCTTTGTGGTTGTAGGCATCTGACGACAAAGAGGAGAGTCAAGAAGAATGCGTTGAACTGAAGCCAGAGACCCAGCACTTTGCCAAGGAGGAGGTCAAGTCTGGAGATGAGGAGGAAGATGAGGAAGAGGAGTTGCAACTCACTGTGAAAGAAGAAGCTTTGAGCAGCAATGCACGGGAGAAGCCATTGCTTCGTACATCACCCTGGGAAAATGGCCAGACTGACCAAGTCACCAGGGACATACTATCCTCGTCTCAGCCGTCAGCCAAGCACCCCGAAATCTTGGATAATCTCAGTCCCAAATTGCCAGAAGAGACAGGCGATAGATTCTTAAAGGCAAATCCCAAGCCATCACCCATGACATGCGCACAGGAGCTGCAGAATGGTGTGTCGGACTGTGCTGCTCCCTGTTCTGTGGGCAAGGTGGATCCCCTCGTGAATAAGGAAACCCAAAGTCACGTCGGCATGGTGCTACCCACCTTGAAGCAGAAGCCACCCCAGAGCTTCTCATTTCCGGAAATTGCCCAAGCGAAGGGGGAGCTCTCCAGCAAGGACGAGTCCTCGTTTAACTACACCCCAATTGCGTATCCAAGGGGAAACTCCGGTATTATGTCTCCGTTGGCTAAAAAGAAGTTTTTGTCCCAGGTCAGTGGGACCGCCTTGCCCAATAACTATTCTTTTGGTGCACCTCCACCATTAATCAACACAAAATGCACAAGTATCGGCACTGAGGACACGCCTGCTCTACAGAGCCCACTGGGGTCCAACACAGAGACTGTGGTGATCAACAGACCATCTGTCATCCAGCACGCTCAGAGCTTCAAGACACGGACCATAGAGGAGAGAAGACCTTCAGGCGAAGCCTTGCCTCGTGACCCAAGCGGGAAGTCAGAGCCGTTCACGTGTGAGGTTGCCCAACCTCAGGCCAGCTCCGTGGTAGAACCATTTCTGTTGAGACCCAAGCTCCGAGACGACATCGAGAAGTCGTCAGAGAAGCAGGTGCTGCGGCCCACCAAGGTACCAAGCTTCCTGAACGAATTCTACTCTTCCCCTCACTTGCACAGCCTCTACCGACAGACTGAGCACCACCTGAGCAAGGATCAGCTGACCAAGTACTTGAGCAGAGAAACGCTGTTTCGAGACTGTGACACTGTTCAGGGATTCCCTCCCAGCAGCCCTGACAATATTGCTTTGACTTATAGCACTCACTTGAGTCAAAAGGAAAAGGTTTCTCCAAGAGAACGTCCATCGGAAGACCAGCCAACAGATCTGAGTCTTCCTAAATCCACGTCACAGAGTCTGGCCCCCTCCAAGTCCTCTCTGTGTGGGTTACCCCATTCTGTAATCCATCAAGAGGTGAAGACCAACCCCCCTCCCTTTCAGGTGGCCAACAATCAAACCTCAAATATTGACTTTCATCCCAGGGCTTGCCGTGTTCCTCCCATGACTATGACCCCCCCTAAAAAGGGCATAGACCTTCCCCCTAGAAGTGCGGGCAGTACGCAGAATGGGTGCGGGGAGGACATCATGGGGTACAAGATGGAGGAGATGGTACGGCCCATTTTGAGTGCCAAAAGCAACCCGCAGAACGTCGGCGCTGCCCGGCCTCTGAAGAGGAATCTGGAGGAGCTGGAGAACGGACCTCCAGAGAAGAAGATCCGGGCTGTGACGCCCATGCACTCGGTGAAGGACGCCGCTGGCAAAGCCAAGACACCCGACCTAGAGGCTGAGGGGATAAAACCGGTGGAGCCGGCACACGGCATGCACATCAGCAGCTATGTGGAGAGCCACAAGTTCCCCGTCCATTCCCCCATCTTCCCAACACTGTACCCCGGAGCGTTTGTATCTCAGGTGCAGGATGTGTGTGAGGGCCTGGGCGCTCACATCCCGGCTGGCTACTCGCACCCACTGCAGTACTTCAAGAACCAGGCCGTCATCTCTCCACTGGTACCCCCGTTCGCCATCCATTCCTTCATGATGCGCCGGCAGCTACTCGCCTCCGCCGCCAACCCGCCACACCTGTACAGGCACCCCATGGGAACCTCCTACGGAGACCTCCTGCACCATGGCCTGTACCCTGTGTCTGCCCTGAACGCCCAGCCCGCTTTCACCCCACCCCAGCTGCCCTCTGTGCACCCCAGCACCAAACTCTCATGAGCGAGCCATCCTGGCGATCCCGTCGGCTAAGCAGCGTGGCATTTTCCCTCCCTCACAAGTGGGCTGCACGTAACCCCATCTCCCTACCCTTCGGAGCATGGCGGTGCCATCTAGGCAACCGACAGCTGGCAGTTAACGACTGAAGACGCTTGAGACTGGGAATGGTCCCCCTATTGCACCTGATTTTGCCACTGACGCTTCATGATTTGCACATTTCTTCGATTATATGGGCCAACCAGGCTGATCGTGTCCCATCCTGGTAATGCCAGTTGTAGATCTAGTCTTTCCTTCTCGTTTCGAAAACTGTGGAGGCTGCAGAGGCTCCGGGCAGAAGAATTTATAGCTCGGATCATATGGCTGCATATCCAAAGTATAAAACAAGTTGTGTGACAAATCAATGCAATGCACAGTGCAGTTTCATTACAATGGGAAATGGGATTTCTCCTTTCAAACACTATGAAACATTAAAGAACACTGTTACTGCAAACTATAACCAAGGTTTACTGTTGGAAAAGTTCAATAGTCATTTAAATATTATTCCTTATTGTATTTTTTTTTATTTAATTGTAGATCTGCAGTGGTAGTTTGCAAATTCATTTCAAACCCCCAGGGGTCACTGTTAGAGACTACATACTGTTGAATGCAACCATGTTTGCAGTATATAATTTTGTTCAGTGTAAATAAAAACAGAGCTGTTTACTATCAGGAATCTCCAGTTTCAGTGGTGAAATGTGAAGAGCTTTTCACAGAATGTTTAATCCCCTAAAGCCTCCCCCCCCCCGTACATAGCTGACCTGTCTCTACCAGAATGATGTTATATTAAGTTTGTTAATTGTAGGACTGAGGTGTTTGTACATACCAAAACGAAATTATTGCAGCATTTTTTTTTTCTGTTCTGTTCACTAGCTACTGTAATTTCTGACTGCTCTGAATTAAAAACGACAATGTGGTCAGATTTTTTTCGTGTGAAAAAGACGTGCAATGTAACGGACTACTCCGGAGTCAGATACTGTTTTTTTTTCCTGCAGGTGCGAGTTTTTTGTTCCTATTTTTCTTTCCCAGAAGACAATTCAGGAACTATGCCATTATTGAACGATTTCACCAGAAAAATGTTTAAAGACTATGGTTCGCTCTAAGAGCACTTAAACAAGCCAGGTTCTCTTTCAAGGAGCAAGATGAGATTCCGAATATGGTAATAATAGCGAGTGAGGGGGCAGGCTTTACATCATGACAGCAGTCAATGGCAACTGGTTTTAATGTAATGTAATAAAACGTAATTTGGAAAATGCTTGTCAGCAGTGATAAGTACTAGCGGCATATGTAACTCTTTTGCACAAAGGATTTGGGTAAAAAAAAAAAATGTCTAAGTCAACATGATTGAAAATCTCCTGTTGTCAGGAGTAATTCTGTTTTAATGTGTCAGTGGGCCGGGAGTAGAGGGGGTATATAATAGTTAAAGTGTATTTTCTCCAGAGTTTTTGGAGTAACACTCAAGGTTGCTATGTAATATTTTTTAAAACGAGTAATAAACTGTTTTATAAGCATAACAAGGCTGCAGTCTCTCCAGTTTGCACTGCATTTGTATGGTTGCACGTGACCTTGAAAAAAGCAACAAAAAAACATTGATATTCCTGGAGATCATGTGGACGCGATATATTTAATTCGAAACAATCAATATAAACATTATGAAACTGGGTTTGCCCCATTTCTGCCTCGAAAGGTTGGTGCCTTTTAATATTTGTTATATGAATTGTTGAACAGATTACATATAAACAGAACAAATTAGATGCAACAGAATGTTGAAGTGGAGACAGCTGGATCTCAGAATCCATACTCGTTCTGTATTTTACCATAAATATGTTACACTGGGAATTGTGACGGGGTGGGGGGGGTGTACCTGGCCCGATGTTTTTACAGTATGCATGTACACAAAGAAATTAATCACTGCTGGGCAATTTTACTAGGCCACACACTCTAAGGATGGGGGCGCATCTGGTCTAGTTCACAACATTCACTATGATTGTGATGCATGCTGGGAATTTTCTTGCCCCGTAATTGCAATGTTTGCCAGGAGTTCTTTGGGACCCCTTTGCTGTACGACGTTGTTGTAGTTGTGACCAGGGGTTAAAGTTCATTCTCTGCTGTTCAAGCTCCCGTAACACAAACTTGTTTACTGATGTGTAATATCCCTTTGTCTGTATTTCTGTAAATAATGTACACTTCTGTTAGTCATATTTAGCCTTTGATATTATTTTATTATTTTGTGCATCTGTACATAGTAAAAGTCGTTTTGGTAACACTATTTAGTTCTGTTTTAAGGTTATTAGGTTTGAAACACTACATTTATGAATGAGCCAATTATCCACACTCAGTTTGCTGGTTTTGTATTTTATGTTTCCAGGCTGTTCTTCTTGAGACGCTTTTGATACTATGTGCCATTAGCATCCCGATCACATAGCTGGCGAAATATTTTGTACTTTATGATCCACTGTATATTTAATTAAAATATTTTACTACCTAACTTCAATGTGTTTTCACTCAGCAGTGGGATGCTGCACCCTTGCTCTTGGGCTTTGTGGATATTTACAGTTCTGGAGAACCTGTTTAAGCTCACGCAGATGGCGTAACCACGGAGGGGGTCTTAGCCGTCCCAAAACGCCACAGCGGATCGCTAAGCACGAGAGCCGCACTGCGTTAAATTAAAACTGGCCTCTTTCCTACTTTGTAGAGTAGTCTGACTGCCTCGCTTCCAACCCCCCCTCCCCGCGCCCACCCCCCCAAATGGCTTAGTCCATTAAAGTGTTAGGACCACAGGAACTAATTTTGCACAGACTGCAGGAATGTGCTGAAACAGAACCAGGAAGCAATCTTCATTGTTTGGGGGAGAAAGAAAGATATCGAACAAGCGATGTTGTTTTTCTGATTGTTCAAATGCACATTTAATGGTGAAGCTAATTGATCATTTTAGGGCCTCTGGCGTAAAGATTATCTATATCAGTCCTCATTGCCTGTCAGTGTGCAGCTTCATCCTTGTGCTTATATGACTAATGCATGTACACATAATATGCTGTTATATGTTTATACTGGCATGCAGTCTAGGGAGCCCCCTCTCTCACGCCCTGTTCTGTCCGGGATTGGCTCAGTGAGACCCTGTACTAGACAAGCAGTTAGTGAAGATGGATGGATATCGGCAATATTATATATAGACGGTACAATGCATTGTGCGGAATTGAGGCCTGGATCCTGGGTGATGCGTTTAATTCTAGCCATAGATCTGTGTGTGGACTGTCCCCATCTACTGTTTAAATGATTTCACCCAATAGTTCAGTGGCAAATATGTGTCTCTTAATCTCCTTTAGTGTGCATGGTAGCGTGTGTTTGTGTGGGAGTGTTTTGCACTGGTTTAAAGAAGTGGAGAGACCGAATCAATGGACACGTACATTTATGTGATATATCCTGCAAAGCACCTGGTGAATTTGTTCAATTTGTGGATCTATGTTTTTTTATCATTATTTAATTTGTCGTGTGTACATTTTTCATTTATTATCGATTCGCGTCTGATGATGACTGCTTTTACTTCCGTGTTTGCTAACGTCCGTTTGCAGGCATATTATTGGAGTGTTTTGGGAACCGGGAGTACAATTCATCTAGGAAATTAATTTTAAATGAGAGTAATTCAACCGTGACTTGATTAACAGCCCGCAATGACTGTTTTACTCTCCGCGGTGCTGTCGTTTTTCACTTGGAGCCCAGTGCCTGAGTCATTCGTCCATAGCTCCTTTTTTAGACATTATCTTTTATTATCCTGGAGCAAACATGAATGCTTTGTTCTCTGGTTTTCCCTTTAACATCAAACACCTCCCCCCATATTTCCAATAATATTTAGTTAAAAATAAAACACAGGCCAGTGCTATGAAAATGAGAAGGGAGTGGTTTGTATGAATGGAATGCTAAATCTGAAGAACAGATAGCGAGCCTGTCTCTGCCTCTGCAACCCCGCAAGAGCTGCAGTTCGAACGTAGCTCCCTCTGCTGTCCACACCTGGCTACTGCAGTCATATAGTCACGCATCCCTGGCAGCCAAACGCTATCTGTTCTGGCCAAGACTGGCTAAATGGAGTACAGCATCTGAAATGGGCAGGGTGTATTTTTAGCGAGTGATGTCATTTATTAAGGCAGCCATGGATGATTGTATCAGCATGTGACCAAAGGGGCCAAAAGCATAGCATGAGAGTGGAGATGTGAAATGGTGCAGCGCAACAATCCACTATAATCTCACTCAGCTCCCAGGACACCGGCACCGGCAGGCTCAACTTATTCACACTGAATATTAACCTTGTATTTTTTTACTGTTTTTTATTTGTTTTTCATGCACTGTGTTGAATTTACTATCACCTTCCTCGGTTTCTTCCTGGAATTATTATCGGTTTCCGGAAAGCTTGATCTACAAAAAGAATTACCACAGGAATGTGGTTCTTGGCAGATTCGCCCCCCCCCCCCCGGGCCCCCCGGCCCCCCCCCACAACGACGACCCCCAAAAGGAACACGGCGATGAATTTTAGGAGGCCGCGGGACAGGCAGGGTGTGTTTTATAAAAAAAT
>JAODJX010000043.1:11023630-11042483 GCA_026776945.1 Isichthys henryi
CCCCCCTCTTGCCCCCATTCACCCACCCATACTTCAGTCCCCTTAATCTTCACGGGATATTATTATTGGACGAGCGATGTCAGCACAGTGTGTTTTTTAAAAAAAACGTGTTTTATTGTGATTCCAGAATTATGTTTGTGCTTCTGGCCGGCTGATATTTATTTGCCTGGCAGATGTCTTGTTTGCTTGCTTTCTTAGCCATTTACCATGTTTGCCCCCTGGCACAGAGCATTTTGCTACAGTAATTCGCTTAAATATCCAGGTACAATAGTTAGCCAGCCAGCTGGTCCTGAGTTTTCTTGTTTTTCTTTTTTTTTTTTTTTAACCGAAAGTTGGCTACTCTGAAGACGATTCTGTTTGGCGACCAGCTAGTTCTTAATAGCAGGTCTCGATGAGATAATTTGGAAACAATGGAGACATAAATTCCTTGTCTAAAGCCATTTTTTTTGTTGTTGTTGACTGTGATCCTGGACAGCCATTGCATTGTTTCTTGTTTCAGGTGACCTCAGTGACTGGTCTTGGTTACCCTGTTGAACCGGTTCTGAACCAGTTCTGATCAAGTTTGGGTCCGCTTTATGAAGGAAACCCGAGAACCGTGTTAAAAACACACACAAACACAAAAGATGTGTTCAGCCTGAAGGAACTATATTGTATACTATATAGATACAGATTATCCTTTAACCTAGTTTTACTTCCACTGCTGTGCAAATAATGATCGTTCAATATTCAAGTGAATAGGAAAGTAGCTGGATTGGAAGAACAGAAAATAAAATCCAGTTAGTCCTCAGCTCAGCTCGGGGGCTGAGAGAAGGCTTGACGAAACCACAGTGCGACATTCTGCCAGGAAAAACAGTTATACAGGATGGACCAGATGTGTTATGTATGAAAATAAGATTTTAAAAAGCTGATTAATTCCACAAGAGCAATGCTGGAAATCAGAGAAAGTGCACTTTGCACAATTTCCCCAGTATGGCAATTGTCTTCTCATTGTTAGAGCCGAACTATTAATCATGCTAATCTTTCATAGGCGCGCTATCTTGTAAAAACAGGCCTGTGATTTCTGTTTGCTGAAGTGCTGAATGTTACAAGCCGAAATAAAAGCGAAATTACAAACAAATGTCTGACGCATGGAAAGATAATAACAGCGAGTGCACTCAGGAATCCTGAAGGTTTTACTTCCGCACAGAATCATAACGAAAAACACTGTCAGGCGAAACTGTCATTTTAATGTGACAGATATAGTGTTTTGTATATCCTGTTTACAGGTTAGTTTCTGAGGCTTACAGTTCGATGCCTTTTTTATGCGGCAAAGTTGAAAACCCAGCGAAGAAACTTAATTGTTATGAGCGGGCTATACGCCTTTGGACAATCCTACCCCCTGAAGGACTTTTTTCCTGTGCCTGCTGGGAAACCAGATGGTGCATTTATGACCTCTCCATGGACAGCTAAAGGACGCTGCCATCTAGGTGACAGTGCTCTTGGAGGTGGGATTGCCTCTGTCACTGGATGATGACATCACACTCTTCTGCTGTGCCATGGGCTAATGTTTCTCAGCCAGTGGACTCCAGTGAGGATCTCAATCAATCTGTGGTTTTGAGAATCACTGCTGAGGTTCTACATGTGGGTAAGTAGGAGGTTCTCCGTGTTCCTCATGCAACGGTAAACTACACAATCGCTTCCTGGGTAACCTGCACCAAAAATTAGATCCACAAATTATACCTCAGGCTCAGTGCTTATGTAGTCGAAACATGTTGGAGCACTGACCCTCTACATCATTGAAATTCAAAGGCTCTGTGTCGCTCTAGCAGTGGATTTGCAGGTTAACTGGGGCGATAAGAGTGGAACAAGCTCACCAAGACCCTTGTGGGTGGCACAGCATTAAGAAAAGTTATGGCATCCCCCCCCCACACTGAAACTCCAGCCTCAGAGTCCATGAGCTTTATGGAGTGGTGTTGTCAGTAATGTTAACTGTGGATCTAAGTGAACATCAGAATGTTAACTCTCATGCCAAGACCTCAGTGAGACATTAGCTCATCCAGCCTGGAGGAATACAGTCAGATAACTGCATTTGTAAAGTGGAACATATCCCAGAATGCACTGGGCACAAGGTAGGGTATCGGACCTTGGGTTATTGCAACGCTTGCATCTGTGCATAAACACAGCCACGTGTCCATAGGAGCGATGTAGAACTGCATGTATGTAGAACATAGAACAAACTCATGTCAACCTACCCCTAACAGAACCTGAACTCATATAGGACCTTTTTCATTTGCAGAAGTACAGATACACTGGAATTCTTCTCCTCGCCTGCCCCATCTTGTTCTCCATAGCTTGAGGGTCACAGTGTGAGGTCAATCAACGTATGGTGCCCCTGGAGCTGGGGGTTAAGGGCCTTGCTCAAGGCTCATGGACAGGTGAGTGTTCTGCCGAGGTCAGGGGTCGAATCACCATCGCGGTCACAGAGACCTAGACTGCTGAGTCACTCACCGCCCCCTGCAACCCTGAGGGTGTGAAAGAACAATGTTATTTGCAGACCCCCAGCTGCAGAAAATTAAGCCACATCACAAACATCACTTGCTCCAGATCTGCAAGTCATCCAAAGAGAAACCATTGTTACAAAAAAATATTATGGAATAACAGAATGTGGCTGAATATTGGCTTGTATTTTTGTTGTTTGTGGCCCATGAAATAGGGATTCTATTCACCGAACGCTTCAGATTCTACTTTGTGAGATTCTTTCATGGCTTGACCCTTTGAATAAGGCTGCCGATTGATATGCTTTCTGATGGCTCACTATGCCCAGCGCCAAAGTTTTCATTTCCTGCTATGAGGACATCAAAGGACACTTAGAACTTTCACTGTTTGTCCTGCGTAATCCGCCCGGTTGTTGTCTAAGCTGCACACCACTCCATCTTTTTCTTGGATATATAAGGTTAACAGGTTTGACATACTGCACGGCTATATGGCCCAGACATATACTATTCCCCAACCTCACATAAAAAAAAAAACTGCAAGTTATATTTGAGGTGAAATATAGGCATTATAGGATTAAAGCTGAGTAAAGCATACTGTACTGTGCAAGAGATGCCTTGTTAACAGGGGAGGTAGCAAGATCAGATCTCAACCTAGGGGCGATTTCATTTTGCTCATCGAAGCAGAACGAGCTGGCAGTTCTGTACATGACACAGCAGAGTGCAGAGTGATGCCACTGGATTCTTAAAACACAAAAATCGGATGGTACTCTTTAAGGTTATTTACAGGACACGGCGCTATGGAATCCAAGGGCTGTGCACGCTATTGACCAGGGATGCTGCACGGGGCCCAAAGCTTTTTTCAGGTTGTAACAGCAGCATTTTGCTGTAAGTAGGGCCCCAACAATGGCTTTAGTCCAGGGGCCCCCACCCCCCTACAGTTGGCCCTGCAGGCATCCATAGATTTGCCCTCCTCATGGTTTCAGACAGGGGAAGACTTACGTCAAAGGTGAACGTCTGCCTGAGGTCGCCGAGATCTAGGGGGCCCACGAAGACAGAATATATTACAGGAGTTATATTTATGGATATAAGATAAAACGACCATTTTAATTATAGTAACATGTCTGTTATTTGCATTTTTAGTTTGCAGGATAGACGAAGTTGCCCCCTAGTCCTGCCTGAAATGGACTATTCCTGCTTTGAGATTCGCGCTACCCAGCTTTCCGTTCACACTGGAGTCTAGTGGTAGACTACCAGTCATTTCATTGGCAAGCTAACTGGGACAAAGATAAGAAGAAAACAGTGTAAAGATACAAGACTAACATTACATCTCCTGTGTCTTCGATACGATCCTGCTAAAGTGGTAGACAAACTGTGAACCGACGTAGACAGAACACAATTTAATGAACGTATGCAAAAAATTCAAGACTGAAGCATTGGCTATTCTGCGTATTTTACCGACAGAATCCCCGCCCCCACCCTGATCATTAAGCTCCCTGTGCTTTGATTAACGTATTACAGATTTTCCATCACTTTTAAATTCCCTCTCGTTTCTTTTTCAGCTCCAAAAAAGAGTTTGAATGGCTTTCTTAGGGGGCCCCCTACCCATGTCAGCCTGGGGCCCCCGGGGAAGTTATTTGGCCCCTGCTTGCAGATGCCTCCTTGCCGTAGAAGTAGTAACACATTTCATGCGGGGAAGCAGCTGGAAGGAACGAGAGCAGGGGGAGGTAAAGGCCACACTGCACAGAGACTCTGGGCGGGAGTTTGTCATGGAGACGTGCTGCTGAATCAAGAGTAAGACCACATTTCAGCAGATGCCTCAATAAGACAATAGGCTGCCGCTCTCTCCAATGGCAGTCGCTGGGTTTTAGTCCATTGTTTGAACCCCCCCCCCCCCTTAGCAAGCGGCTCAGCCCAGATCTATAAATGACATAGTGGAACTTGTATGCCGCGTATGCTGCTGTGTAAGAGAACACGGCTGAAGGATCACAGTGCCAGGCGCTGAATATCCCAGGTCTGACGTAAGGTGTCCCGTCCAATGTGAGGTCAGGCAAAGAAGTTTGCATTTCTATCATGTATATTTACATTTACTTATTTAGTAGAAGCTTTTGTCCGAAGCGACGTCCAAGTTTAATTCAGAGCAGCTGCAAGCTTTTACAAAAAACTTTTTTTTTTTTTTGCATAAGAACTTGCCAATTTATTGTCATCTAATTCACAAATCAGCCAGTTTGAAAATAACAGGAAGGCAAGTTATCTTACCTTCACCCGCACCTCTGCGCCTGTGTCCCTATCATCTGACAGCAAAGCCTTGCTTTGTGTGAGAAAAGAACATTGTGCCTGGCGAGTAATTAAAATGTAACTTTCCTTTTAAAGCTGTTTTTACTTTTTATTAAGTCATTTATAAGCCATTTCAAAACACCGCTAAATATGAAAACAAATGCTAACGTTTAAGTTATTAGCCGACAGAGTAGCGTTTATGAGAATATTTACACCACATTGCATCGTTTAAAGGTGTTCCTCCTTTGTCCAGCAGGGGGCAGAGTTTTATTCCTCCCCAAAGCCAAAGTTTAACAGTTCCCTGCTTTGATGGCCACTGCTAAAAGATGTTTGGATTACTGGCTGATTTATACCCAAAACCTCCCTGTGGGGTGACATACCCTGCAAATAATTACTTCAATGAGGCAACATTGCAGCATGTGGTTTCGGAATACCAGAGTCAGCCGTCCTGCCGTGGCCCTTGCTGAATTATGAATGCTACCTTTCTGCTAGCTTCTTGGATGATGTTTCTGGGCCTCGTGAGTTTATTCACACCTTTGCTGGTTTTCCTCGGTCCTGTCCTTTTAAGGGTGTGAAATTCCACACTGGCCCGCATGTGTAATGCTGACAGGATGGTGATCCAGTTATACATACACCTGTTCTTGAAAACCCTTCCAGTGTTTATAGGCTAAGTTGCGCCCTTTAAGGTAACTTTGGGATTGCTAACGCTGTACATTTGAGGACAATGAAATGGACACTTTCAAACTGTCCAGACTATAGCAACAGGATAATTTAATTCCAACAATTATAATTAGGAACATAAATTTCTACATAGCAAAAACTTTTAAAGAGTTAAAAAAAAATTGCGTTCAAATATTAAAATTAACTGAAAGTAATTCAACTTTGGCAAATAATTCCACTGTTTTCACTTTGACATACCTTGTATAAGGTATTTTTTTAAGTTGAAGTATATTGCTTCAGCGATTATGACAAGAAAAAAATAGGCAAGTTGAAAAAACATGGCTTAGAAAAACCAGATCTGTCAAAATAACTAAGCCCCACCCTCGGAACACACAGACATATTGCTTTGTTTAGAACAGCGGTTGCTAAGTTTTATTAAGCTGTCAATTAATCATGACAAAATCTATCCTGACATTTCTAAATTTTTTGGACGATTTAGATATACTGGCAGGAATGGAATATAACATACAGTCCTTAATTTTATGGTCATCAGTACACTGCCAGCAATAATTATGACAAAATAATTTGACTTTTTAAAAAACAGCTCGTAGACAATGGAAAATTAAATACCTAAGTGACAGATTAATTTAAGTGGAGTACTATTTATATATTGCGTTGAGGTGCCAACACAGCAGGCAGTTTAACTGTTTCATGTATAGCTTTAATAAAAAAGACTTTATAGTAGCCCAGTTACGTTTAATTCTCTCCGGTGAAGCAGGTTACTGCATTTCTGGTGAAGTAATCAATGGAGTCCACCAGGGCCGAGAATCAGACGTCAGACTGTAAGAGCCAGGATTTCTGAAACCGCCTCTCGAACTGATCTCGAGACAGATGAACGGGCTTAAATATTTTAGGAAACACAAACATGCTTGAGGTTTGTACCTCAAGCATATAAATTCACACATAGTAATTTTCTAGAAGCTACACCAGTAATAGGTCTTCTTCCATGTAACTTGCTGTGCGGCCACAAAAAAAGGTGAAATGGACGGTAACCAAAGTCCCATTCTTGCATCCATTAATCTATCTTCCAACCACTTGGTGCAGGGCTGGGGGCTGGGGGCTGGGGGGGATATTTCAGGCAGTATAGGGCACAAGACGGGGACAACCCTGGACAAGATGCCAATGGTGGGACGCCAAAGTCTCACACAGTGGAAACCTCTGTTTCACAATATTATTATTACAGCCTTATGCTGTAACTTTATATTAATGAAACATACAACGTGGGCAAGTTTATTTCTGGGAAATTCTTCATCCACTAGAAAAGCTTGCAGTGTTCGTACTTTATAGGTCTTATCTGACACTACATCTGTCCCCTAACAGGCTACCAAAGCCTATGCATCCCTATCTGATTATCTCCATAAGAATGTGGTATTAATGCTTATCATGGAATGTAACATCTCCCCTCAGCAGTGACACTAAAGTCATGGCCAAAGTCACTGGTCAGTAGGGGCTGTAAACTCAAACCCCACTGGGTGCGAGAAGCTTGTCTAATTCGGGTTCTAAACTTGTAACTCCATCACATCCATCAAGTTGCAAGAGGTGGATGCACCTCAGCTCACCAAAGGTCTCTGACCTCTACGATCCCATCCCTACGTCACTGACCATCAGTTCTGATCTTTATTCGACTTTATGATGATGGTTCCCAAATTCTCTCTTGATAATTCTTTTTCTTTTCTTGGGCAAATACAACTTATGTCACCAACTTTCCTGCAGCAGGGAGAGGAGGGAAGGGACAAAACCAGCAAAGAAAGATACGCAGATGTTAGGTCTAAGGTGTCCTGCCATTCGTGGCCGTTTGATTGGGGGGGGGGGGTCAGAGACAGTTAAAAAGTGTTTCTACGTCACTGAAATGTGTAGTTTTAAGGTAAGGAAAAATATGGGATAGAACTTTCAAGGATAACCCTACTACCCAGAGGAACGGCCATCTCAGGTATAAAAACTGCCAGACTTGTAAATCTAATCTAACATTTGCTACACATATCTTATCACCTAGGTTCATAATAAGTGAAAATTTTGTATTTATAAAACAGTTCACTTCACATAGTTTTTAAATTTAATTTCTATTTAATCTAAACTTAAAGTACTGTTGGGTTGTCGTTTAACACTGACAGTTTTAACAACATTAAAGACGGCAGATCATTGTAATGTATTGGAGTCAATTCATACAACTGATAAAACATACTTTATGTTTTATGTCATGCATATATGACAGAAGGTAATAATAATGGATGGATGGATTGATGGATGGATGGATGGATGGATGGATACTCAATCTTCGTCACAGCATCCATCGCGTGGCGTCACTGACAGCAAGGGTTAAAGTTCGTCTACGAAAAAGCAGCTGAAGGATCGTACCATATTGTAAATGAATATGGACAAAGGCTTTAGGGAGATATTCCACTTGCATAATTGAGTATGAGATTTGTATGCTTAAAAAAATGTAATGTTCAGGTGAATTTTTATTGAAGAGTACTCCTGCCTTCTGCTATCGCGGTGCCCATGTTCACTCTCCACCCCCCGTCTATCTGCACAGTGGTTCCGGCCGATTGTCTGTCTCACTCGGCGACGGCCGAGTTAATGATGTGCGGGGGCACGGAGTGGTATGTGATGGTTAAGTTTATTACTATGAACGTGTTTTTTCATGTGTGATGTAGTTTAGTATTCGTGTGATTACAGGATATAAGGCGCATTTTCCACATCCGAAACCAATTACGTAATATTAATAGCCCGATTTAAATATGCAGCGCCGATGCATGTTTGCATATTGGCCAGGTAATTGGTCTGTGTTGGTTTGGTCGTACATAAAGATGACGTGAAACATGTAGTTTATGTTACATTGAAGCTTCTCTACTCAGGATTACACTATTGGGAAGCGTGATGTTAAATGATTTGAGTCCCCCCTAATAGATTAAGCACGTCCAGTTTTATTGAAACTGTAAGATACGTTAGCGGTTAAGCCATAAAAACTCAAAATGGTAACTGAGAGGTGTGGTAAATAACATTATTTTAAAAATGTATTTGCGAAATGAAACTCAATGCATCTCGTTATATCACAGATGTATCACTGGCCCGATGCTTATTTTTGCACCTTAATTTAGTCCGTAGATTCCGCCCGCAGTCGCAGATATACAACATGTTGCCAACATTTACCTGTTACGTCCTGATCACATTGAAACGCATTGTAACATTTCGGGGTTCATTGTGGAGATTATGGCGGCTGGGTTACGCGAACTGTGACACCGAGCTAATAGACGGAATAACCTAGATTGTTATATACCAGTAGATATACTATTTCTGTCCCAAGTTATTAGATCAGGTCTTCAGTCTAAATCTCTGCTTGGGGAAATGTACTGTAACTTTCCAAAAATAATAACCAAAGCGTCTTAATAGCATGGTTAAGACTGGGTTGAAAACTGCAGAACCCATAAAAACGGTTGGGATTTGTAACAGAATCACTCCAATACTTTAATGAAAATGATGGTTATCTGTTTTTTAATCAGATACAAAACACTTCACACAAATGGCTGTCATTTTCAATTCACTCTGAGAACTGGTGAGAATTATTTTAAACTGTTCCACAAGGAACAACGTGAAATTAGAAGGTTAGTTACTGTATGTATTTGCCATCATTTCATATTTGATCTCCTTTTAATGTCAGATGTAATTCAAAGCAGTTCCCAAAACAAGATTTTTAACAAAATGGTTTAATTATGCCCAGTTTTCTGTATAGTTTGGGCTGTGATCTTCCATTCTTGGATCTTCCACATGTGGCTTGGAAAAGGTTCTCTCCTCATTCCTGGTGTTTCATGGGAATCGTGTCCGGCGGCCAAGAAGCATGTTTTATTTGCCTGTTATTGTATTCCCTTCCATGTGGTTTGTGTTTAATTAGACTCCGCAGCCATGAAAAACTTTAAGAAGCAAATTCACGTGATATGTAGTTAATAATATCAGGCTGTGTTATTTTAACTTGGATGCGATGTTTGTCTTTTTTTCCCCCTCCATTCTGTTTCAGGTTGGCAATGCAATGCAGCAGAAGTTAGGTGACAGGAAGCTGCTCCTGTGCAAAGATGCGGCGCCCCCTAGTGGCGTGGCTTTCCTGCAGCTGCCGTTCCGCTGTCCCCGGTGCGGGGAGCGCCAGCGGCTCCGGAGCCTGTCATCGCTCAGGGCCCACCTGGAGCACCAGCCTGCTTACCACACAGTGCACCGTCTCTGCTCATCGTCTGCCTGGGATCCCGTCGATGGCCAGGGGGGGCGCAAGAAGGCCGACGTGGCGGGTTGCACCGATTGGTGCCAGAGCACAGAGCCCAGAGATATGGCGGAATCCACGGGGAAGGCTGGGACGTTGAAGGAGGGTACTGTAGGGGAGCGGGGAGAGGAGCAGCCCGGCGTCGGAAGTGACAGCAGCACGCTCAGCTACCGTCTGGCCCACATGGTGCCCATGGAGGTGCGCGCCCCCTCCAGGTTGGAGGAGGCCCTACGGACGGCGAACGGCACCATGATGAGGCGACTGCAGCGGCTCAGCACAGACCTGGCGCAGGTGGACCTGGACCTGCTGCGTGCGCACGCTCGCTTCCGCCACCTAGCGCGTGAGAAGCAGCAGGTGTCGGACCGAGAGAGGGCGCTGTGCCAGCAAGTGGACACAGCTGTCATGGAGATTGGCCGGCTGCGGGAGCGGCTCTCCCTGTCCGAGCAGGAGCTGGAGAAGAAGGAGCTGTGAGGCCCATTTGCTTTCCAAGCTGTCTGGGGCAGGGGGAGTCACCACCCATCTAGGTCCCGACAGGACGTAATTTCGCAGAATGTGCCCTGCTCTGTGAATCGCTCACAGTCTTTATTTACCGAGGCAGACAGCCAACTTTATTTAGGCTAACTTTACTTAGACGTTCAGTAATTACTTCAAAGGAGTATTTATCGCTCATTCACTAAAATTTGAATGTTATGCTGCCCAGATCAGGAATGAGAATTTCAGGCTTCAGAACATGTGGTCACATAAGTCACTCTAACATCCCTTTATGGGGTCGTCGGTGCCACTGTCCGTTTAAATGCGCTGCCATAATCACACTTCACAACCACCCTATTCTGAGCAAAGCACTGTATGATCTCCAGAAAACCCATTTAACTTTCTGGTGCCTTGAGAACAGAAAAAAAAAGCAGTGACCCCCCCACCCCCAAGTCTTTTTTCTTCTCATTGCAGAGAAAAAGTCTCTTGTCTGCATTCCGGCAACAAAAATGGCATTGAAAGTATGTCCTCCAAGATGGCGTGACTTCTCAAGGGTGGCTGTAATTTAGTGGCAGCAAGTCTTTCATAAAGCTTTGGCAGCACATCTAAGCAACACTGAGAAGTAACAGTCAGGCCCTTTCGCAGTGCTTTAACGGACCGGCCCCCGGCCTTGCCCGCCTGTCCCAGCCTGGTCCCTCCTTCCGCTAACTCTCGTTCATTGTCAATTGTTTGCAGGGAAGTTATCTCGATTCATAATTTTCTGGAGGCCGCCACTCAACATGAGATGTGTGGGAAAGTTCGCCTGCAGAATTTCATTGAGAACCTCTTGCAACGCATCTCTCTGGCCGAACGACTCCTGGAATATTACCACAGCCCCTCGAACCTGCGACACTGCAGGAATTACATGGTCAGCTTTCAAACCATCTTGTCAGGGAGAGCTACAGTAACCTTTAATTTTCTGCCACACCTAAATACTGAAAAGACATGTATGCATAATAGGAACTGATTTAACTGACTTTAAAAATGTTTAATTAATTGCCCCCTTTTCAGAGAAGGCTAAAAAAGGTTCAAGCATAGTGAATAAAAATTGCCACTGTTTTGTTAAACTAACAAAAAACAGCACATTAGTGGACTTGCATTCGTTCGCTAAATCAGTTATCGCCTGATTTGTCAAGCTTGTGCACCTGTTTCTACTTGTTTACAAAAGATAAGAAACAAAAATAACAAATATAACCCCTGGTGTTTGTTGTGCTTGTAAATTGCAGCCATATATTCCAGCAACACCAGCTGTAACTCTATGCCAGGTGTTTCAAAGGATCAGTTATCAGTATCACATCTGACCGTTTTGCCACAAGGTGTAGTTATTAAGCCCTGCTTTGTTTAATGGTTGTGTGTATGTAAAAAGAAATTCGTTTGGATGAAGTGATCCACTGTTAATGGTAGTTATTGTTATTATTTATTTTATTTATTTTTAGATGTTCCAGCCTGTTGAAAATGGTCTTCATGGAATGGCTGAAAGCAGGTTAGTGATTCCATTGTGTACCATGCACCTGAGATACCAGTATTGTTCTGAGTTAGTGTGACATTGCACTGCAACATAACCATAACAAGCCTATAACAGGGAACTTAGCTTATTAAATATAATTCATATTACTCCTAAAGTTTGCTTACATTGCCATATCTGACAGCTCGCATGGAGTTCCACAGAGTTCAATATTCCCAAAATTCTCAAGCTTAACTTCCCATGGAAAGTTTCCAGAAGTTTTCCACCCCTTTGCAGCCCAACTTCCCATGGAAAGTTACTGAAAAATTGCCCCATTGCAACCCTGTTCATAAACAATCCATCCATACATCTTCGAACCGCTTATACGATGCAGGGTATTTTGGAGCCTGGACCCTTTCGCAGGCAGTGCAGAACACAAGGCTGGGGATCACCATGGATGCGATGCTAGTCAATTTCAAGGCTTGCACACAACCATTCATGAATAATGGCCCTGTGAATACTGTGAGACAGTGATCCTTAATGCTTCCCCTATCTGGTACTCCTGCTCTGCTGAGTGTCACTTATCCTGAAGTATCTTTGCATGCTCCTATCGCGATAAACATAAAGCTTAGCCTCACGCATGATGACTGGCGTTTTTAAAGGTGCCGTGATGCTTTCATGAGCTCATCTTGGCAAAACAGAAGCTCTTTCCCCACTGATATGTCAGAGTTTTGTGATTGCAGGTCGGCTGGGTGTCCAGAGGTGCCCCCTGTCTGCACGGAGGCCAAGGCCGTCGCCACCCAGAACGGAAGGTCGTTTCCGAACCCCTCCAAAGAGAGGCAGAGGTCCAAGCAGAACTTTTGTCAGTCAGACCACACTTGAGGGGCAGGACACCTGGAAGCGTGTGGCGGAGGGGACGTATGATTGCCTGTCGCTGCGCCGCTGTTGCTAACGAGGGTGCGAGGCTGTTCATACGCGACTGCGTCTCTCTCACGCTGAGAAACTTTTGATAGCTGAGTCTTAAATGATGCCAAGCTAGTCGTATGCCAGCTGCAGAATCCTCCCTTGAAATGTGTTGCAGTATCTTGTGCAATGAGACAGCAAATGTAGCTTCAGAGCAGATTGTCATCCTTTTAGCCAAAGGCAAGGTGTATTCACATCTGTTTATTTCTTTCCCGTTTTTCATCTTGTTTGAAACATGGGGGTGTAATGACATTGATCTGTGTTTTCTTTCCTTAAACCTAAATGCGCTCATACCCCCCAGACTATAGATTATTGCTTATGTTACCAAAGGAACTTCTGACTGACAGGATGTTTCCTTAATGTTATCTGAACCCTTGTAGGATCTCTATGAGAGTATTGTCTTTTGACTGTAAGGTGTGAGGTGACATAGTCCACTCATAGCAGTGGTTTGTACAGCGATTGTTACAGACCTTTAAATTATCATTTGTACAGGTTATGCATACAGGGTGGTCAGTGATCATTTACAGCATTTTAGGAGAACGTGAAGACAAACTGTGCTTCCAAAAGGATTTACGAATGTAACGTTTTGTCATTGCAGTCCTGTATTGTAGGCCTGTTTGTATTTTACAGGCAAACCATGAGTGCTAAGCAATAATCCAGAAGCGCTGACGTAAACTTTTGTTAGACGGTTCAAAATTTTATCCATATTCAGCGTTTCTAAAATCACACTCGAATGTGATGAGTGCTGTAACTCATAGATTGACCGATGTTTACTGAATGTTTCTTCATTCAAATATGATACTGTGATACTATATTTAGATGTGGATTAGTCTGTGTCGTTCGTGATACGATATTCGTGCCTCTGCATTGTGCGAATTTTGTGCGGGTGTCTGCAGTAAATCGTTTGTACTAAGTATTTTTAGAAAGTTACCGCTTATATTACCCAAGTGCACGAAATGTAGATGTTTCGCTGAGGTGCCTGCCCTGCGATTATATGGTGTAATCTGTGTTGAGACAGAAACAAGCTGCACGAAACACTTTTTAAAATAAGGTATATTTTCACGGCGAAGAAATATATATATATATATTTAAAAAAACATGAGCTGACAATCATTGCTTGAAGCAAAGTTGACTGCTGTAATGAGCATATGTATTCTTGTGTAGTATATCTAGACACGTGTATCGGCGTAATCTTCTGTCAGATGTAAAAGGAATAGTCACCGTGTATTGTGCTTAAGGTGGCTCATCAGTTGTTGTGCCTTCATCGAAAAAAACGCTATGGTCTGATATACTGTTAATCGCGATGCTGTGAAGTTCGTGCAATTGTGACATATCATAAAGAATAAACACTCTACCTGATCAACCCAGCGGTGCCAGCGAAAAATCATTATTCTGTTGTTAACAAAGAAACCTCACCAGTGCTTCGAAGTTTATCACTAAAGGTGAAAAGAAGCGCCTCTCGATTAAGTAGTTCTCCAGATTTAACGTAGTCGTTTGGCATCGTGTTGTGTCTTACGATTGACCTACCTGGGAGAAATTTTAGTGTTTTTCCACTTGCATGTAAAATTGTTTAATACATCTAACATATTCTGGTGGCATTCCATTGCCAGGTTAATATAAAAGGCACTTCGGTTTTGGGACAAGGACTCGGCGAAGACAGACGCTGAAGATGCGCGGCGGCTCTCGTCAGAAGTGCGCGAGCGGACTCTTGCGGCCCCTGCGTCATCGCGCCGTCGCTCGTGCTCGCATTTACGTCACCCATTGTCCGGCGCTCCGGCTGAAGTGCGGGATGGGCAGCGCGCGACCCGCTCACAAGCGTTCAGCACGGGCGATGTGTCACACGCGTTCAAAGGCTCTTCCCCAAAGTGGAGGTATCGATGTGTTTTCTAATGAACGGCGGGCCCCTGACCTCATTTAATTTAGGTGGGTTGATTGTGTTTATTGGCTGAACTAATTATTTTTTGTGCGGTGGATTCTACAGTTTCACCGCGGCAGGTGTACTTGGATTAAAAAAATATACAATATTTAAGAAAATTAAGTAAGAGACCTTAATGAAATAATATGATCATCGGCAAAACATGCAATCGAGCATTCCTGTGAACGGGCAAAACACGTTAAGTATGACAAATCCCAGTAACTTACAATTACACATCCAATAAAATAGATGAAAGAAACATCCACTTTAAAAGTAGGAGCACAACAGCAGTAAACAAATCTGTTTCATTATAATTCAAAAAGACTTAGAATTTAAGTAAATGCATTAGTGTCATAAAAACGGAAGGTGATTGATCACGATTGCAGCTGAAAACATTCATGTTTACTTGGAGGAGAAGTGCTGTGACAAGACTAGATGAAAGCCTAATTGTGGCTGTTCTTACAGTAGTCATTTCAGTGTAGTATAAATCTTTGATAACATGCTCAGCCAATCTTAATAAAAGGGAAAACAAACACTGAATACAACATACACTTACTGTATACTTATCCAGGAAATATATTCAAGTTTTCCTAATGCTGTGAGGTTATCCATATTCTAGCCACTTATTCCAGGGCACAAACAGAATGCATTTATTATTGTTGTTCAGGCAGCAAGTACAGCGATCTTCAGCCTACCCGTGTTCCACCTTGTTTTCATATTTGACAGGCACGTAAGCTTGCGGTCAGAACGAGCCATTTTTATGCATGCAGTTTAAGGGATATGATTACAGGCTACATCACTTGAGATTATGTTCATCTTATTTATTACTTTTATATGACGCTTTTATGCAAAGTGAGTTTCAGTCGAGGGAAGGGTTACACGTGTTTCTGTGTGCTCCCTAGGATTCGAACCCATGACCTTTGTTTTTAGCACAATGCGCTACTTGCTGAACCGCAGGAGCAGAGTTGACCGCACAATCTTCCGGACGCAGGCAGCCTTACCGTGGAGGTGTAAAACGACAGAGCTAGTTACCTGGAAGAATGTGAAATAGTATAAAATAGTTCTACAAAGTCTGATACCTAGACTCAATAGATCAATTTTTTTTTACTCAAATATGAAAAGCTGACAAAAATGACAGACGTGTATTTTCCTGTCACTGCAAACTTCTCCTTGGCAATTTCTGGCCCATAATGATGGAATTGTAGTTCACCTAAGTAACCACAAGGTGTCACTTGTTACCCACGCAAAAAGATCAAATGATCCAACTAAGTAACAAAGAAAATAAATCAATCATCTTTATAATAAATCAATTTTCACTTGTAATTGTTGGGTTCTGTGATTTGACACATTATTGATACATTTAGAATACTGTTTGTTTTGCGATATTTGCAATGACAAATGAAAATCCATTACGTTTGCTTCAAGATAACTACAATATTAGTCTTCATCTTGATACATTTTAAGTTCTAAATATTAAACTTAAATTTCAAATAAACTGCAATCCAATGAGTCTATGTAAAGAAACTGAAAAACGCATTCAAAGACGTGAAAGGTCAGAAACATACATAATACTGTTGTGCTTATTATATGACAAAGTGCAAAAGATCTTTTTTCGTAAATGAGGTAGGTTAGTGACACAGAGAGAAGGGTTCCACAAATAGCAGTGGCAACATGAGACTATTAACATTTAATTCTTATTTTTCAAACAGAAGGGCCGGATACAGGCTCTTGCGAGATTATACTCGCAATGTATAATTTAATCGCACAAAGGAAATGAGCGCGCGCTCATTTCAATCTCACAAAGCATGAGAAGGCGAGCATGCCTACTCTTCTACGGCTCTTCTCTTCGCATCAAAATAATTTGGGAGTTTCAAGGAGAATAAATGTCTGTTTAGTCATGCTTAGTGTTGCTAGCCAGATGATCGGAAGGAAACGGATGAGTGCAAGACGGTTAACCCTTGGTGTTATTTTAACGGAACCGTTGTGCTCAAACGTCAAGCGTGTAAAGCACGGCTAACACCTGCGTCTGTGTGTTTGTTGTGGCTTGTAGTTCTACTTGCATAGAGGCCTCAAGCTTCTTATTATGCGGATTTTATTCGCTGGGAATATATGGCAGACTAGTGACCAAAGGACAACCGTGAAACACAGCTGTCAGATAATTTTATTGATGTAGTCTACATTAATAGCTGCAGCAAAATAGGCATCTGTGTCAATAACTGTATCTTTGGGGCAAAATTTGAATTTAATAAAAACAACAACAATAATAATAATAATAATAATAATAATAAAACATTTTTTGGTGTTGTTCATTATTGTCTTGATTTAATTTTTTTATTATAATTAATCTGTAAAAGAAAACCGTTCGAAAGTAATCCATATATCTGAACAGTTTGAGGTTCAGTCAAAAAATAAATGTGCTTTTATAATAATTGAAGATGTAGTATTCCATGGACCTAATATGTAGCCGTAATCCACGTGGATTCCCAAATTTCCCTATCTGGCGTGTTATACTGAGACATATTTGGTATATTCGAATTGCTAACTGTTCATAAGGTTTGATTGCATAGGTTTTGACATTTTTAGTTATACTCAGCGCAGCCGGAACCAATGGGAGAGGGAACGTGGACCCCCAAAATTTCATATGGCTTCATTCATCCCCGAATAAATAGACCCTCCTCCCCACATATCACATTGTCTCCTACACCGATGGCTATACTCAAGTACATCGTTAGGGCTATTTTAAGCCCCCCTCCCAGATAAATGTGTATTTTCCGGCTTAAGTCGTGAATAGCTTTTTGTTTGATATATACGTTTACCACCCCAGTAAAGACTCTGTTCCCCTATCCATTCATCTCTAAATACGCCCCTGGCTTTACTAGCAGATTAAGCTAGTCTTTCAGTACTTACTTCAATTACCCTATTTGTCCACTTGGGGGCACTACTGTACAAACAAATGGCATTGAAAGTGCTTGAACTGTAGACGCAGCGTCTGTGTCAGAAAACATAAACGGACTGGGCTATATGTATGCCTATGTATGTGTTAAAGCCACGGTGAGAAGTGTGTACAGGCCACATTAAGAAATACAATGTATGTATGTATGAAATTAAAATTCAGGGTAAAACAGTCCAACGCAATGTCCTCAATACATAACTCTCAATAGTTTATATGTCTTACTGTGAAGTGTATGTAAGAAAAGGCACCTCGGATCTCATCAAAATTCCAACTTTCAGCTCAACAATAAGTGTGTGGGGTTGTCATTGAAGGGGAGTTCATGAGAGTTGTAGCCTTTCAATAATCCCCCCCCCCCTTCCATTTTCCCAGGAAAGCTTGGGTGCTTAAAAATCCCTAGTCATTAATGACCGTGCCTTGGATGAAACGAACCCCCCCACCCCGAATCCTTGCAAACGAACGTACGACAAGAGTTGGCCCTGGGTGCAAACGCCGCCTTTGAGCCTTGCGGAGAAGGAGTGGCACGATGCTCGCGCCGTAGGTCTTAGCGAAAGTCCTGGCCAGGACACTCAGGGACACAGCTGATTAAACAAAACGCACGACGGGGGACAGGGACCCACGCCGGACAGTTACGCTCAGAGTCTGCTTTCCAGCCCAGTGACATAACAGAGCAGGACTCTAGGTTGACTTCATGGAGAACCTCCTTAGCTTATGAGAGACGTGCATCTCCTTCAGCTTTCATGGTCCCCCCTAAGGAAAAAGGTCAATTCGCAGGAGGCTAGAATTGATACTTCACTTGCCGTTTGCACATGTACTTCCTAATTCTTCTTTTCGAATATCCCATCTTGCGACAGACACACACACACACACACACACACAGTCAGGGACAAATCAGGGACTTGAACACTCCCGAAATTTAGTCCCCCCCCCCCACTAGCAGGCAAATTTTACCAATATGAGATCCCCTTCCCACCCCCGACTAACAATTTTTACTAAGGGAAAGTCCCTGATCTGTGAAATTTACTGAGCGGGTACATTTCTTTATAACTGCAGGTCTGATATACACAGTTGAGGGGGAAGTTTGGGGTCTTAATGCAGGGTCTGCCATTTATCCACCCTGGGGCAATTCCTAGTGATAAGGGCCTGGAGAATTTTTTTCAAGGATTTCAGGGATTCAAACCAACAACCTTCCACCACATCATCCTGTAGTGCCCAGGGTTTTAGATTATGATCAAATCCCCAGGCCTGAATGCTGTGTGACCAAGAGCTGACTCACATGTGGCTGACCCTCTCCAACAGTGGTTGTGCCCGCTCCTGACTCCTAACGGCGGGGGCACCCTCGGGGCAGTGTGTGTGT
>JAODJX010000043.1:11051303-11073477 GCA_026776945.1 Isichthys henryi
TACAAATCTGTCATCATGTGCGTGTACACAAACACACACACAAACACACACACACACACACACACACACACACACACTCATAAGTGACTTTGTCTCCCTCAGGCTAAAACATGAGGTCGTACATCAGGGGTCTCCCTGTCAGGGAGGAATGAGACCGTGGTGTCGCGGCACCGACTCGGCTTCGCGGAGCAAAGCGCTCCAGTGCCCCAGATGTGGGCGGAGCCAGAAGGATCACTCATTTCAGAGAGACGGCAAGATGCTATCGGGCGATCTCAGAGATGAATGTCGGGTCCTCCCACTCGGTCGAGGTTTCCAGCTCATCGATCGCGGGCCGAGGCAGATCGATACCCGAGTTATTCCAAAGTGACGACTGGCAGTGATGCAAATGAAACTCCCTGCGTGCTGTTACACCCAGTCTGTGGTCAGGTTCTCAGCCTCTGTACTCTGAAAGAACAAGAGAAAAAAAATAGAAAAACAGGACCCAGGATCGCAAAAAAAAAAATCTACCGTGTTAGTTCAGCTTACAGCTGCTTCCTTATAAAAAAGACTGAAGATCAGGAGGAAACGCAACTGAAGTAGCAAGTAGTGAAAATGTTAGCATCCCCAATGATTTGTGCGACTAAAATCTGAAACAAATAATTTCCTGAAAGGACATTCCATTGCCAGATCTAACGTTATAGACTCACCGTCCCCTCAACTTTCCACACAATAATTAGACTTTCTCGCTGGCTACTGTGTGAATAGGGATGTTATTTCTCAGGTGAATGACATCCTGTAGTGTTCAACTATGATGTCACTGAAAGAGTTACAACTCTTTGGTGACCAAGATAGAAAACGCCTATCATAATCACGATGTCAGTAATGACTGCACTACCCATGAGTAGCAGCAGAGTATTATAAATGGCCATCAATTATTTGCTGGTTTTCAATGCTATTATTTATAACTGAGAGTCTTGTTCCGCTGTTACTGACATGCCTGTTCCCAGGGTATTGGAGAATGTTTGATATTGGTGAGGCACAACTTAATAATTTAAATGTAAAGGTGTATTTTTGGGGGAGATGAACGAAGCCAAATTAAATACTGGGGGGTACATCGCCCCCCCCCCCCCCCTCATCCTCCGCCCCCCCTGGCTTCTACACCTCTGCTCCAATCATGGGTATACATTGGGGCGAGAACCCTCCTCCAAGTCTAACAAAGTGGGTCTTTATTGTTGTCATACCATCTATGTACAATTCACAGCATATAGTGGTAAGAGTTAATGTTCCCCAGGACTGTGGTGCAGTGTGTATATATAAACTGCAGTTATATATATAAACTGCAGATACTGTAAACAACACAAGAACAACACGAGACGGAGAGGGGAACATGAGAATAACAGCTAACAAATATAAATAATAGAGAATATACGTACTGTCAGGATTGGTGCTTGTCTGACCCTGTCCCACGTGTTTTGTCCCCATTTGCCCAGCAGGTGTCACTGGCCATCCGGTTCCCTCTTGTAGCCCCTCAGTCCCTAGTGTGTTTCCCTACTCCCCAGGCCACCGTGTAGCTTAAAAGACTAAGGGGCTGCCCATCATCCAGACTCCCTTTTGTTGTGGGTTTGAGGCTGGCCCCCCATTCCCTGGTTGTGCTCAGTTGCGTTACTTTGTAGCTACTTTTAGTTAGTTCATATTTATTCTTTGTTTTTGGTGCTTCATGGTCCCTTTTCTGGTTCCCCTTTGTGGTCTTTTTTGAGTTTGATAATGTCTTCTGGTTGTTGTGAGTTGCTCCATGGATCGTTTCTCTTTTCTTTCAACATTAACTACTCACTAGCTAGGGGTACCCATACGCTGTATCACATATGGTAGTGACTGTAAAAGACTTGATTAAAAAGCTGAATATATAATGAATAAATAAATACAACAGAAGTACCAATACAACAGATGTGACACAGGTGTAAGAAAAAAATGTCATCTTAGGCAATGTCCGTTAGATAAAATGGTTAGTGCTGGTGATAGACCAGATTTATAGTGACGCTGGTATTGAGTTCAGAGTCCAAATAGCTTTGAGGAAGGAGCTGTTACAGAACCTCGCGGAGGTCACCTGGATGCTTTCATTGACTGTCATGGCACGTATTGCCATGGTACTTCTTAGTCACCCTGAAACAGTTAAATTGTGTTTGTTGCACTGCACACATGAAGCAGAAGTAAGTCTATTTTTGAAGTATTTTCAGACAACGTTTCACGACACTGGGGGGCCGTGACCTATGACTTCAGCAGCTCCTCAGTTTCAGATCCTCGTCTTTGGATATCCTGGTCAGCAATGCCTGTCTGGTGTGGGGATAATGTCGGGAATCAAGAGGGCAGTGGAAGGGGGGGTTATGTGGGGCCGTAGCTGCATTACGGTCATTTGTGTTGCTCGTATGCCCCTCCCTGTCGACGCTATTGACCTCACCCACTGTTGCCACTCCTCAGAAGGAAACGTGTCCATGTGACCTCATGTCCATATGACCATCTCATGGTCAACCAAGAAATTTCAAGTTTTCCAGAAAGGCGGTTGCAGCATTACTGTTTTTAAAACATATTGAATCAGTCTATGAGCAATGTATGTATGAGCAGGACTGTCACACTTTCTGTAAAAAAAAAAAAAGTTTTAAATAGTGAAATTCAGTCAACCCTCTGAATCCAAACGGGATTAGTTCTAGGACCCGCCACAGATGCCGTAAACCACAGATGCTTGAGTCCCATACTGTATGTAAAACGGCATATTATTTGTACATAACCTACACACATACTCGCAAATAGTTTAAATTGTTTCCAGATTACTTATAATACCCAATACAATGTAAATGTCAGAGGGGGAAAGTTCAGGTCCAGAGAGTACAAATCCAGGCCAAGATTTTGTTTCAACCAGCCAGCTGAGTACTCTGTGACTGTGACTCTTTATGCTCAGCTGGTTGGTTGAAATAAAATCTTGGTCTGGATTTGTACTTTCTGGACCTGTGCTTTTCACCTCTGGTAAATGCTTTGTAAATAGTTGTTAATGCGGTACAAATGAAATGGATGCCCCATGTTTGTGAAAAATGGCATCTTTTTAACATTTATGTGTTACATGATGAAGATGATGATGAAACCCTTTATTGCTGTTGCAACACAACATGTCACTGGTCACAAGTACCAGCGAAATAAACTGGCCATCAACCCGACCATACAAGTACACAAACATCACAGTATAGGGGGTAGACAGGTCGGGAAGACAGGGGCAAACAGAGAGAAGAAAAAGAAACAGAATAACACGAGGAGATAGGAGGAGAATAAAAAAACTGCCCCCACACTGTACTCCAGTGGGGAGGACATTGTACAAACATGCATGCAACAGTATGATTTGGAGACTGTGGTGGAACTTAAATCTATCACCAAATTATCTGGAAATAAGAATATTTTTGTTCGTCTGTGGAACATTCTGCTCTTAACCCTTAACCAACCATCCATCCACCCATCTGTTTTGTAACCGCTTATTTTGGTTGGGGCTGTGGGCAGTGTTCACACGTATCAGTGAAATGTTGTGCAACCTGCTTAGCTGACCGTAATTTGAAGCTTAGCTAAAATGCTCCTTTGAGAGCAGCTTATTTCATGAGAAAAACCACCTCGCTGCTCACAGAAAAAAAAAAAAAAAGTACCATGATGGAGAAAGACTGCGGAGAATGGGGAAAAGAAGCTGTGATGAAAAGAGAAGCCACTGATCTGCCAGTCATGATTAAGAGGATCAACCATGATCAACAAACAAACGGCGGACTTTCACATGACGCTGCTCACATGCGCACTTTTGCTCGACGATAATATTTACAAACCTCTAACGTGACCCTGAACCGAATCAGAGATGGATGGTAATAACAATACATTCCATTTTTACGGCAGTTTACAAGGACCCAAAGACATTTTTTATTATAGAATGAGGGATAGAAAAGGAGAGAGAGCACGGATAGGTAATCGTCACAAGATGTGAGACGAAAGACTTTTGTTTGTTGGCAAACAGAAAGGGGTATAGAACTGAACAGGAGCAGTGGACCAAATGAGACCGCGAGGGGTTAGAACAAGAAGATGAGTACAGGGGAAGATACAGGCAAACAGGAGAAGCGATGTCAATGAACAAGTGGGGAAATACAAAGGCTAACCATCGATAACAAGCAACAGGCGCCATTCATCAAAGATCTGGGTCGCATGAGGGAGGAGACAGGCGGACATCACAGGCGGGATGTAACAGTAAACGTGTAAACATAGGAATAACAATCCCAACAGTGTAGCAATTTACAATGCAATGTGCATATGTTATATTCATGTACATGACATAAAGTAAAGTACATGTACATGTAAAGTAGAAGAGAGGTAATGGGTAGACTGTTGAATTTACAAACTACACTTAAAGTTCACACACGAGAAGCAAAAAAAATTTCATATTTCTGCAATAAGTTTGGCAACGACGAGAAAATTAATGTCCGCCTCGCTGTCTTCAGTCTCATCGCCCCCTTTCGTTTGGTTTGGGTAAACCTGAAATTCCCCAGTACTGGTATTAGGCAAGACTACGTTGTTCCAATGCTGATCTGCGGCTTTTATGGGGAAGTGAGAGGGTGTGGAACTGATAGTACATCAAGACATTGTGTAGCAGATTCAGAGTAGTCAGTACATTTGGAAATGGATAAATAGTTTGGACACACCTACCCAATACCCAAAATAAAGGTTTATTTGTACTATTCTCTACTTCTCAGGATAATCATAAAGACATAAAAATTATAAAATAAAATATATGGAATTATGTACTGACCAAAGAAGTATTAAACAAAACAAATTGATTTAGGGTTGGGATTCAGAAGGTTGCTTGTTCAAATCCCAAGGTCAGCGGAGTGATCCCACCATTGGGCCCTTCAGCAAGGCCCTTAACCCCAATTTCTCCAGGGACTGGCTGAGCCTACTCTCTCCTCTATGCCCATTTCATGAGGTGGCCTCTGGAGATGCTTTTCCTGCTGCCCTGGAGGAGGTCACACGTTTTTTTGCTGAGCACTCATTGGCTGCTTTTCCTTCACTCTCTGGCCAAACTCCTCCAATACGATTTCTTCTGTGGTTAGGTCAGGTGACCAGGTCATGTGATGAGACACCATCACTTTCCCTCATAGGCAGCTTTGACTGGCACTATATCAATTCAAATATGTAGAAATTGGCAATTAAGCAACAATATGAAATATGGAGCAGCAATTCAAACAAAGGCTAATTAATTAATTAAACCTGTATGATAAGTTCTGCCTCCATCAAATCTGTTTACATCAAATAAGAAAGTTTTGGTCATTTCTTTCGGGAGACAAAGGGAATAGTTAGTTAATCCTGTACACTGCATGACCCACATACAAGAAACACTCACAGGTTTGAAAGATCAAGTGGCTTTGGACAAATTATATTTTTTGAACGCAAAAAACATAGATAATGCACCCTAAAAGGCATCAGTGCATTATAAATGTGTCACTCTGGCGACTCAGGTAATACGCCAGACCACTAAAGTGATTAAGCATAATTGAATCTCAAGGACCCATAATGATGGTTTATTTATTTCTGTAGGTGTCGGCTGTTCTGTCTTTTTCCGTGTTATTATAAAAATATGGCCGTTAATGAACCGGAAGCATCCGTCCCTTTTACAGGGGCCGTATTCCCTTACTGCTAATAGGCATGTAATAATGCTTGATAACAGGATGTGATTCATCATCTCAAACCTTTACCAGCTCAGGTTATTTTTCCAATGCACATCATCTTCCATGAGCAATGGTTAATGACACTGCGTGTGATATCTGTTTCCTGTTGAGCAAGAAAACGCACCCCCCGCAAGTGCCCCCACCCCAACCCACCACTGCCGCTGGGGGCTTTGTGCACAGCTGCCTCGAACCGTCGCTCACCCGCACGGCCACCCTCCCCCCCACGACAGCTAATCACACTGCCGGGACTTGATTCAGACCCGGCTGGAAGGGACGGCGGAAATAATATGCGAGGAATGGGACAGACGGGGAAGTCACTCCCCAGGCCTCAATGGGGCCTCCAAGCCACCGTCGACGCGAGTCACCTGGATGGAAGACCACCGCAGAGGGGCAGCGCGCCCAGCAGACGTGAGCTGCCACCGGCTGAAGTTTCTCATATGAGGCTCATTTCAATCTTGATCGGTAACAATAACGTGAAGGCGAGACAAGACCATCTGTCTCCATTACGGGGACAGTGTTTTCTCCCAGATTATCCACTCTGTCGTGTTCTCCTCAAGTTCCAAAGGAGACGCTGTCTCATACATCATTTTCTCACAAAGGTTGAAAGCCCCCCCTGCGGGTTGGGGGTGGACGGGGCTCTTCCTGCCTACTGTCCCCCCCTTCGTGTCTGTCTACCTTGACAGGGACGGCTCCCAGCTACAAGGGGGGAATTAGCATAGCAATGGGGAAAGGCTGGACACCACCAAGCCACTCTGCAGCCCCAAGCGTCACGGCGTTCTAGCTCTCGCCGGCCCCCGGGCAAATGGGGACCCCAGCGGAGATGGTCATGTTCTCAGGCTTCAACAGCAACCCCAGATCACACTACATTGTTAGCCAGGTTTTCTCAATTCAAGGCTTGGCTGCACATAGGCCCCTGTTATTGCATCAGGACATAATGAAGGCCGGAGAGATGTTTTCAAACAATTACTGAATCTAATGTCCGATTTACACAGGAAAAGCATTCATTCGGTGGCAGGTTATACATCATTAATCTAAGTGCCATTTTTCTTTGCAGAGATACCCCCCCCCCCAAAAAAAAATAATCACACTGCATTGCTTCTACAAAGAACTTGTTCATTCCATCAATCTATTTCATCAAGCGGCTGTCACCGTGCCGTTTTTTTTACCTGTGTTGCTGGCAATAGGACAACATGTGTCATCCTTTCCGATCTGAAGCATTTTAATGGCCTTGTTCCACTTCAGAAGCTGAGCATGAGAGCCAGCGAGGCAGTTCGGGGTCCAGGGTGATACGTGCATGCTGTGATAGATAGGACATTACCAAAGCTGTCAGGACCTGTTGCCCAAAACACACAGCCTTAGCGGACAACTTCATCTACAGAAGACAGAAACCGATTGCCATAATCTGGTCCACTGGTGCCAGTTTAGCAGAAATGGATTTAACACTTTTTACGTCAACGTGATCTTCCTGTCGGCAGGATGTCTGCATTGCTTTTTCCGGGAGCGTACATATGATATACATTAATGAGGACGAACTTCCTCCAGTGTCCCACGTGTGTTGTGGGGTTTAAGGTCAGCCCTTCCTTCCAGTCTGTTTTCAACATTACAAATCCCACTGGTGTCGGTTTAACTCGAGAACGAACGGCTCACATTTTCAGGGGTGAAGAACTAAAGTAGGAAGAGGGCTAGAGAGCCCAGTTTTGCTTTGCACTCCATGGACAGAGGGACCATTTTGTCTCTTAAACATTATCATGCAATACACTCTGTAACAACCGCAAGATTATTATGCTACGCTATGCCTGTGTGTATTCTGAAAGCAATGTTTCACTGTTTGATCAGTAGCTTAAAATAATAAATGTAAAAGGTCAATTATATGAATTACAGCGGTTTTATTATGATTTATTGTGAATCACTGCTATTCCAAGTTACTTAGTAATGTGAGACATTGTATATTTCTTCATACTTACGTGAGTAACAAAGATTAAAGATGCTTGAATAATTATGCTATACACAAAACAGCAAGTCAACTTAGGTGTTATGAGTTGCCCATTCATAAAATAAAGAATCAACAGTGAAGCTCCTTCATAATCAATGTCGCATATCAACGTAAAGAACAAACATTTGCATTACATTGCAGCTAGAAAAATATGCAGACATTTTTCCCTCAAGCCGGGCCACTTATGAATTTTCATAAGTCCACGAATTGATAAAATATTTCGAACGACAGTGGGGGTGTTTACAGTCCTTGGAAATCAATAATGAACTCGTTTGGGTAGAGGAAAGAGAGAGTCCTCCTGGTGGAAGGGCCAGATCATGCAAATAGTAATAATGACAGGAAAGAACGGATGCGAGTCACGAGCAACAATGGGAACCTTCATGCATCCATAAGCAATTAGAAAGTCATAAATGCAGTGCATGTTCATTTCACAATCGAAAAGAGCGAGTCTGCTTTTTGCGGATTCTTGGCCACATCTCCGGACAAAGCATGAAGCCTCTCTTCTTGACTTCTGTGCAATGTCAGTCATGCACATTTTAAACAGCAGCGAATAATGTTTCCTTTCTTCTGTGAAACATTAACGGGCTGGAGGGAAAAACTCTTATTTAGAAGAAGAAAAAAAAAAAAAAGCTTGCCTCTGCTTGGACCAACTTACGAATCACAAATGTATTTGTGAGGAATGTCCCCAGATTGTGAGACAGACAAAGAGAAATGTTTGCCTCTTGTACTCAGATTAACAGCATTCGCACAAGATCGTATTAATCACGTTCAACCCGACTGCGCTCACAAAAGACGCCGAACCACAATGAGTGGTCAGCAGTTACATACGGCTGCATCTGTGTCTGCTCAAAGATGTCTTAAGATTATTAAAAGCCACGAGGGTCAGAGATTATAACGGGTCCCTTCATAAGCTTGTATATACGGATGCATGAGCTGATCTAAATAAGAAAATATGCTTTGACTGGATGTGAGTGTATTAACATATTTCCAGTAGGATGTCATCATTTTACATAAAACTTGTCTTGCATCTAATATGTGCACTAGACTAACTGAAAAACCATATTCTTTCCCTTGTTGAGACCTTAAGTTAATTGGTGGAAGTGGAATTAAGATGTTGTTTGGGTTTTCAAGGAAAGGAAGAGGTAGCATTATGCTAACAGTGGTTAGCACTGTTGTCTCGCATATCTGGAACCAGGGTTTGAGTCTCAGCCAGGGTTCCCTGTGTGTGAAGTTTGCTCGTTGTCATTATGGGATGTATTCTGGTTTGCCCCTACAGTTCAAAAACATGCTGAGGTTAATTTGAGTTATCAGATTAATGGCCTTGTTCCACTTCAGAAGCTAAGCATGAGAGGCAGCTCGGGGTCCAGGGTGATGTGTGCATGCTGTGATAGATACTGTAGGACATTACCAAAGCTGTCAGGACCTGTTGCTCAAAACACACAGCCTTAGTGGACAACTTCATCTACAGAAGACAGAAACCGATTGCCATAATCTGGTCCACTGGTGCCCTGTGATGGGTAGGTACCCTATCCTGGGTTATACCCTGCTTTCTGCCCATAGCCTCCAGACCCTGAATAGGATAAGTGGCTACAGAAAATGGGTAGTAAATGAAGTGACCTCATTAATGTCCAGGAGAACAGAGCCATGTACCATAAGCAATCAGATACCCCGACCCATAGGTCATGAGAGCATGCATTTCATTACATCATTATTACTTTGAACATTACAGAAACAAACCAACTGGCATCCAATAAATCCTGGCCCAAGGGAATGTGAGCAAGATAAGGGGTTAGGAGATGCACGGGTGGAGAGATGACGAAACAAACCATCTAAGCATATCTTAGCCTGATTTCTCATGGGGCTTAAATACCATGTTGATTTATAAAAAGCGTGTGTGTTTACTTGCTACGCCATACTCGGTAAGTTTGGCTGGACGCATGCAAATATGTGAAATATGCAAATGTCATACACATATTTTACATATTTAACGTGGCTGTATCTTTGAAATAGTCTTTACTGAGCTTCCTGCTGCACAAATTCCATGTTCCATCTCACGTTTGGAAGAAAGCTAAGGCAGTGCTGCTCACTGTGTGATTTGGTGAGGTGTGAAGTGGGATCCGTATGGAAATCCATGCAAAATGCTTTTTTGAACTTGGCCAGAGAACGAAATCCACTGAACCAGGATGTCTGTCGGTTAGAGCATCATGCCTGTAAATAGAGCTTGAGCACCACCCTTAACAAGATGCAATATTTTCCCCGCAGGGACTAATAAAAAAATCTCTGGTCAAATTTCTGTACATAAAAACTGTGAAGGGGGGGATCATTACAACTCATATGGAGTGTTGACAGCAATGTATTAATTAAATATTAATAACTTTTTAAAATGCAATACATTTGCCACTAAACTTATTCAAAGGAAATTACACAAACAAATTGCGTGAATTCTTATTAAAAAAAATTTTTATTATTATTATTTTGGTACTTGACAGCTGACATGAATGCATCCTGTATCGCACAAAGCACAGCTCGGACGGTAAGTTAACTTTGACGGAGGGTGAATGGCCTAGTTGTCTTGCCCTCGGTAAAACTCGAGCGCGATCTTCGTCTGTGGGAATTGTAGTGTGATAATACTGAAATAGGTATTCCCTCAACCAATATAAACATGATTTATGGTATTAATACAAGAACTTTAACATACATTTTTTTCTACATTGGAACTACTTCAAACATATATATTTTGGTACACTAAACTAATTAATAGATATATGCATTTTGAAAGTTGACTTCATTTCCCATAGTTCAACACTTCATGTACGCAGGCGCTTCTGTGGACGTGTAGAATCCATGGCCGCGAATGGGGTGGAAAATAAGAGGGTATGTGGATTATGACTTATATTCAGAGAAAAAACGACATATTTAATTTTTTTTCGCTCGTTGGTATTGCGCTTTACTAGTTCCTATTTGCGGTACTTTTGCGATAGTCCGATCGGAGACTGAGCCAAGATAGCCTGTTTGCAAAGGGTTCGATCTTCTAAGATAACTGCAGGGGAAGCTGTGCGTCTCCGCTGAGAGCTGAGGTCGCTACTATCCGCCTATATGATGCCGCGGGATAAGACGAGTTCTCTTATCCAAAGAATTGCAAGACAAGCACATGTTACTTTTAAAAACACGGGCTCATCTGCAAGCGGGGCCAATAATGAAGTATTTTTGGAGAACCACAGTAAGCTTTGCAACCTTTTAAATGAAATCAAGGCGGCGGATCTAAAAATTGCACCAAGGAAAAGAAGGAGTTCTATCTCTCTGGGTACTAGTCCTCCGGTCACGTACATGCACATATGCGAAACGAACAGTTTTAGCATGGGGGTGTTTCTACTGAAGACGGGATCCTCCATCCCGCTACACGACCATCCGAGGATGAATGGCTTGCTGAAAGTCCTCTACGGCAAGGTCAGTATCAGGTGCTTCGACAAGGTGGAGGAGTCACCTGATACCGGGACTGAGGCGCGTTTCAATCCCCCGCTGCTGCCCTTTCAGAGGGAAGCTCTGCGGAGGTCGGTGTTGGGCTCCGTCTGTGAGATCTCCGAGGAGAGCGCTCCCTGCATTCTCACCCCCCAGAAGGACAACCTACATCAGATCGATGTGGTGGACGGACCGGCAGCTTTTTTGGATATACTGGCACCCCCATACAACTCCGATGACGGGAGAGACTGTCACTATTACAAAATCCTCCGGCCAGTTTTGGAGAAGGCGGACGAGAAGTCGGAGCAACAGGAGGATGAAATGTGGTTATTAGAAATCCCTCAGCCGGCAGACTTTTCATGTGGTGGTGAGCCGTACCCTGGCCCCAAGATTTCTCTTTAAATCAAGTAGGCTTTCTGTGAAAAATGTAAAAGACACGCGGCTTCATAAAGGGGAAGGAATTCCATTCTGCTGAGTGCGTCATCGGCGGAACAGTAACAGTTGTTTACTGACCATTCCTCAGGACATGCTTGCTTCATGGATTATTCTCTTGTGTACACATTATACATTTAATGCTGAATATTTAGTGGGCTTTTGGCAATATGTAGCCAGTGTGACGGTCGGATGTGTCTCAAGGGAGATATTTTCTGTAGCCGCACAATGGATGAAGTGAAAGTAGTCAAGGAACTATGTTTAATTAATTTGCGATGATTGTTGTCTGTATTGTATCCTGAATGTGCTGTACACCGCCTTATTTTTCATCACTCGAACACCAAAATACAACCTCTCGTTTACGCAAAATATATCCAATTTTTAGAACACTATTAAGAGGTACTCTAAGGCCTACCAAAAGTAACCAAATAATATTTAATCAATAAAATATCAAATGTTTAGTTGTGTGTCCTCACTTCTGTGAACCCTGTAATGATATAGCGAGAAATATTGACATACAGCCGTTGCATATGTAACGCAAATGCCTTGTATAGCTTATGTACATTTACAACTATGCATTTTTGTAGGAAAAACTGAAATACATTAATTTTGAGTGATTTAATGTAATTATTGAAATATTAACTTCTAAGGTGTTTCACAACAGTTATTCTTTTCTTTTGTTATACGTTTACTCCGGCGTTCTGCTTAGAACGGCCACACGTCCACGCGCAGGCCTATTCCGCACTGGGTTCCTCCAAGCAGCCCTGTAAACTGAAAGTACGCTTCACAGTAGTTTGCCGATTTCCTTGTTCCTTGCTCGTCTCACTTCCTGGGTGATTTGCTGAACTGGCAGAAAGTGCTGCTCTTTTAACCACTGTCTTTCATCCCAACGTTTTGGTCCTTTGAGGCCCGTTTTGCCAACGGCGTTTTCTGACGTGGCATCAGCGTGGCACTGCAGGCTCCTTAAATGACTAAGATTGAGCAGTGCCCTGCGGGGAATTGGAATAAGCACTTTATACACCCAAAACTGATAGCTACTATATCTACAAATGATCGGTTCCGTATTTACACGTGGAGTGGAAAGAACCCGACATCTAGAGGTTAAAGACGGGTTTGAACAGCTCTGCTTTTGGGTGTCCAACCGGCCATAATTACACCAAATTGAATGCATTGGGGCAATTATAAATTGTAAATGCATATTTTATCGAGGCAACGGAAAAGTACTATTGCATTATATAGTTGCACGGAGTTACGACAGTTGGCACCAGAATTGGTCTTAACTGCACGCAAAAAATAATCTGCTTTTTTGGAGAGGATAGAACTTATCGATTCGTATCTTTTTGGCCCTGTTTTACTGTTCTAACTCGTGTAATGTGCTTTAAAGTGCATTGCAATTACATTCAGCATAATTGCGCTTAATTGCCAGTCAGGAATTGCAAAGCCCGCTTTGTGACGTAGCCGATGGAGTGTCCTTGGTCTACATCGATCGTACAGCTTTCAATGACTGTTTTATTCTGCCCCGAAGCAGATTTTAAAGTTGATATGTTTCTTTTATTTCCTATGAATACAACAATTGAGAGGCTTATTTGTTGGCTTCAATACTGATGCAGACAAAGGTCTCTTCTGTTTGAATTGCAGTTGGCTATTTCTTAATTTCCCTGGCCGAACTTCTGGAGTTTTCAGTACGAAACTTTTAGTTTAAGAGCCTTATGTTTGGTCCGTATATTTTACTCGTAACGAATTACTGGTAGCTTTTGTATTTTATTCTTGAAACTGTTGCATATATTGACTATACTCGGCACAGATACAGATTAGGATTTATCAATTCATAAAGTAAATTGTGGTTCGCGCGAAACGTGCGAGTTTTGACCTCTTGGACAGGTTTTCGATGTTTACTGATGAATAGTTAAACGGAAAAAAACTGTTGCTGTTTATTCATAACCAAAAAGTCCGATTTTTATTTATTTTTACTTCAGAAAACGGTTACTCGTGCACCGGTGAAATGTGAAATGTTTGGTTTTCGTTTTATACAATGTCAATAAATGTGTTGAATATATAGGCTTTATGAAACACTGAACATTTAAACGAAGGTTTATGTTTTATGGTAAATTCCAGTAAAAGAATAACAGTGAATGTGTTTAAATAAAAGGCAAAGCCCGAAATAACTGAGGGCTGGGCGCCCAACCGCACCGCTTCTGCCTCGATAAAGCATTTAGTAAAGCAAGTAAATTCCTCCACACTTTGGTTCGTTTGCGTGGCCTCTGAACCCACAGCGCTCAGTCTTTATTAAAAAGAAAATAATAGGGCAGTTAACGGAGCCTAAAATACATATTACTCTCAGAAAAAAAGGCTAAAAATTTGTGCCTTGCTTGTCTGGGTCTGTACCCTCAAGGGTCCGCCAATTCCACCCTTAGCTGTTGGTAATTTTACCTTTTAAGGTGCAGAAACCGACTCTTAGAAACATTTCTGTACCACTGATGGTATATTAATGCTATTTGTACCTTTGGGATGTTCCTCAAAGTCATTTTCTGTATACTTTTAAAGGTACAGTTACAAGGGTACTGCTCCAGTGACAAGCAAAGGTACAAATATTTTACCTTTTTTCTCAGAGCGATCTAGTACATGCAAAATAACCCTAACTATGACTCCAGGTCTTCAAATAGTTTATTATCTATACATTCATAACATTGATCCCCCTGAAGGGGAAATATTTGTTATTCAACAGCATAAGGCCTGTAAAATAAATCCCAGTACAACTATGTGTCCATCCATCCATCCATGTGGTCTACTGCATGTATGCAGTAAGGGTCAGGGTGCAGATGATTATTATTATTATTATTATTATTATTATTATTATTATTATTCATTGTCATTCTTGGATCCAGTCTTGATTAATATGACACATTTCCGTTTTTATTACCAGGCTATTCTTCCCATTCTGGTGAAGATCTGTCATTAATTTTGAAGAAAAGAAAATGTTGGCGCTCATTTAAATATTTCTCTTTGTCTTATATGTTGTACATATATGGTATCATGTCTATCTACACGACAAACTTCCGCACCGGTTGTTCTTGAACTGAGTCGCATCTTTACATAGACACTGGAGAAACTTCCACTTCAAATATAGTGTAAACAGCCCGGTGAGTGGGCGCTTTCACTTGTTAATGAGTCAGAAGTGACTTTTATCCCTGGGTATTCCCCCTAATAAGGCTATACCTTTAGCGCTTGTGTTTGAGTTCTTTAGCAATATAACTAGAGCAGTCAGCCACAACAACAACAGAGCTCTCATAAACTACTTTTAGTTTTATTCAAAGTTGTTTATTTTGTTGAGGTGACACAAACAGTATATTATTTTAATTATGCTGTCATGCCGGTCCACCGTTAGTAATTTTGCTCTAAATACATTCCAGTTGTTTACGCTTTCACAGCAAACATCACGTCCTCAAGAGTAATAAAGTATTTACATTTTTAATGTTTATACTACAAATCCAACACATTCGGAAAGAACACGAAACAGCGTTTACAAAAATATATCATTCTAAAATTTTGATATTAATTGATGAATATTATTATACATTTCAGTTACAAACGCGCTATGAAATACATACAAAACATGACAACTGGCAAAACAAGGAAGAAACAACAAGTTTGTTAACACCGACACATTTTACCCTTTAAATAACTTTAAATAAACATTTGGAATTATTGCGGGTTTACTACTGTTAATGTCGTACCATTTTGACTCACATATTATTTTGCTGATCAGACTAGTTCCTAACAAATTGTTTTCCCGTTAGAAACAACAGCAAAGATGCCACCAGTCTCTTGTGCTATGTTATAATTTGCCACCCAGAAAACAAGTTCACTTGGCCGTGTTTTTTCGGTTTCATTAAAATAATTTGTTTCGATCTATCGTATGAATGATATTAAACTGACAAACAGCAATCTGGAAGTAAGATGTGCAGGTGCCAACTGACGGTGAACACGGTAAAAAATAATAATAATAATGTGGAGTTGCTCACTGCTATTTGCTGCACGCGGGCAGTGATATTTCTATTGTTTTTTACTTCTTGTACCACCGCCCTGAATTTGTTCTCATCGGGATTGTAATATACAAAGCGTCACACCTAAACTCCCCGGGATGGACATGAAGGTAACTGGGCAGAGCCCGAGCTGCAAACTCCACCAGCGGAGGTACTAATAGCAACCGAGCGATCGGAGTTCGTGTTTGCCGAGGGGACTGATGAAGACTTTCTTTCTTTTTGCCTCAGGTGAATTTTGGTGTGTCTCTTCCGCTCGTCGCTCCTGGCGAATTTTCTGCCGCAGAAGTCACAGGCAAAGGGCTTCTCGCCGGTGTGAGTACGGATGTGAGTGGTGAGGTGGTCGCTGCGGCTGAAGTTTCTCATGCAGATCCGGCACTGGAAAGGTTTGTGTCCCGTATGGATTCTGATGTGCCTCGTGAGCTCGTCAGATCTAGAGAATCGCCTGTCACAACCTTCTGCTGGGCAAGGATACGGTCGTTCATGAACTGGGGTCTTGCTAGGTCTGTTGGGGTATTTCCGCGGTCGGAGTATTGGTCTTAGAGGTAAATTTTGGGGGCTGTAAGCTGTGGGTAGTCTTGGTCCTTCTGAAGCTGGTCCACCTAATGTAAAATTCCTAATAGTGTTCAGAGGAGTCAAAGGCGGTGGTACTCTAAAGGACTCCAGCGGGCATGAAAAAGGTTTTCGGTCCGGGATGGTAGGCATGTCCCGTTGGCAAGGGGGTTGGAAAAAACTGGCATAGTCGGGGATAATAGGAAATAGACCGCTGTCCGTGTTTGGCTTCGGCGACGTGTAGGACGGCGGAGGGTATGAGATGGGGCAAGTGGTGGTTGACAGAAAAGCAGACGGATCCTGGTAGACCTCCGCGCAGCCAGAATAAGGTGGAGGTGGAGAGTAGATGGTGTCCATGTCGGAAGGGTTTTGCGCCATGGTGCAACTCAAGGTGCTGGAGAAGTGGTTTGGTGAGACAGAAGAAGCTGGTGAAGAGGACGCCGAGGAGGGTTGGGTCATGCCAAGGATCCCAATGTTAATGACGCCCTCTGGATTCCAGTTACCTGGATATTGGGAATCAATTGAGAACTTTCCCATGTAGGTGAATGGCTGGTTACGAGCAGCTGAGGACTGCGAGAAGCTGCTGGTGTAAGACAAATCGAGGGATCGTTTCTCTGTGCTCATGTCCCCACTGATTAAACCATCTGTGAAATGAAACAAAGTAGTTGTTAGTGACAGATCACAGCTGCGTCCTATTGCGCACGAGTGTGTTGTGCCGTTGCGCGCGTGTTTATCCACTACACAGTAAATATCCCGCAGTTTTAGTTGGCTGTATTGAGCAGTAGACCTGGGAATATACCCCGGAATGCAATTTAACCATGCTGTTTCTGTCATTAATTAATGGCACACTTTTTCATTTGTTCTTGGAGAAGAATATCGACACTCCGACATTACAACAGGTTTTCTGTAATTAAACAATTGTTGTATTTGTTTATTATATATGTTTACACGATATATAATGACGCAAAAATGACACTATCGACCAAACGAATGGATGCAACAGACATGCAAGTTTTACAGCACGGAAAATCGTAACAAGTTTTACAACCAATGCTTACCTCCTGAGGCTCCACTAACATGATCGTAAGGCCCACTTAAATCAGCATTTGGAAAGATTACAGAGGGTGCCAGTGATGTGGCGATATCGTCCACTGAATAGATGCTCTCGGAGAGAGGATGCACAAAACCGCTTAGCGTTACAGGGGTTTTCTCGAGAGTTTTTGCTGTCATCTCTTCGCCTAAAACTGCGCTTTTTATAAGCCGTTAGTGTGAAGTTGTTTTACCGACTAGCTAATTCTGTGATTATTCTCCCTTACTTCTTTTGTCACAGAGAATAGCTCAGCTCAGATTAGCTGTCATCTAGTCTGCTCTAGCACGCTGTAGTGTAAACACAGCTTTTTAAGTCTCTCTGGCTGATCTGTTTGGTCAATGACAGATCTTGGTCGCTTGCTAGGGGCACTTTGTATTTATGTGGGAATTTTTGAATATACCGTGACGTCGCTGACTATATAAGGACTGGGTGACAAAAAAACGTGCTCGGATTGGACTGAAGCTTTATGACGACACGTGAAAATACTTCTCAATGGAGAACCCTCGAATGACAGCTGTCTGTAATAAGATTTAGATACGCATATACACATCGATCTTAAGTTTTAAATGTTTATGATTGCAATAGCTGTGAAACAAAAGACGGGAGTCATTCATCTTTGTTGCCCAAAACAAAAATAGATATACAGATAAATATCCGTCTAAAAGCTAAATTATTTATCATATACTTTGAGGAAGTCCGGTTTATCTATCTCTCCATAAAAGGTATTTATCCGGTGAATTAAAGCACACCCACCTGTACAAATAAGGGACTCATTCCGGAACATGGGTGTCGGAAACTAACGAGTTCCGCGGCCACAGAAAAGCCACCAAACTGCAATCAGAAAGCCACAATCAAATGAGAGACAATCACGGAATTTTCACCTTTTCTGAGTTAGCGGCGGAAAGTGTGCTAGGCTTATTTGACTGTGTTTTTGGAAAGTAGGCTACGTGTGCTATTTATACAGTAGGCAGTGGAAATTATGTACCGCGTTGAAATTCGTTTTCTAAAATATAATCTGTCAGATCCATCCTGAGTATGACCGTGCAATAATTACGTTTACACAGTTAAAATAATTGTAATGCACAACAACAACAACAACACCAATAACAACAACAACAATAATAATAATAATAATAATAATAATAATAAATTTTCTCACATGGTCGCCATCAAGTGGTGGGTCCTGGAACTCCTGACTTAATAAGTACGGTTATCAAAATACAAACTTGGTAGCCACCTGCTCGCTCAAATACCGAATCATGTGACTGAAACTGAACATGCACAGCACGCAGCCAAGATCAATATGCTCATTAACTGTTTAGCTAAGCACTGAAAAGGCTAAGACACCAAATCTAAGCGAATTTAAGCGTGATGTGATTGTTGGTGACGGACGGGGTGGTTTTGGGCGTCTCAGAATCAACCACCATTCTGGGATTTTCACCTACGACAGTGTTAAACGTGTACGGAGAATAGCGCGATAGACAAAACTCATCCAATCAGTGACATCGCTTCCATCCATCCATGTTCTGTTGACGAAAAAAACCTAATTAATGAGACAGGTTAGAGGAGAGTGGTATAAGTATGTGCAAAAACGTATTTCTGAACGCACAAATTCTCAAACCTCGGAAGTTGGTCTGACCTTATCCCGAGTGTATCGTTCTTCCTCTATTACCTAGTGGTTTACACGTGTAGTGTTTGTTTTCGCAGAAAGGCATCTTCATGAGGTACAGAGGGGATTAACGTTAATTTACATATATGGACAGTACAGAGACAAGACAATACTGGGCAAACAAGTATCATTTGGAGAAATCTATAAGTAACCAGTTTTTTTTTTTTTTCAGACAAAGTATCTTACCATAGCGCTAAATATAGGTAAACATTTCCATTGCGAGAGGTGATAGAAACGATGCCTAAAATAAAGCCACATTCAAACATTCAAGCCTTGGGCAGTTAAAATTCCCCCGTGGGTTGAGAAACCTGAGTGTTAATATAAGACTCGGGGGAGGGGGGAGCGGAGGGGGTGGATTATCATTTCCACACATGGTTAAAGATGCAACAGATGACCTATTGACATGATTATACGCTATAACATCAATACTGTAAATCTTTGTAATGTTTTATGGGGGAGGCGAGACAAGTATTTATTTTTTGTGTCCTGATTTGGGTATTATAAAGTAAACACCACATTGTCAACAGAATTTACAAATACATGAGTGACAAGCTAACTAGTATGTAGTCTAACCTATTTAACGTTTGCCTTTGACTAACGGCTTTAGTTATAAGTAACCTTGGCCAACCATGTTTAATATGACAGCACATACAAGAGAATAACTGTCAGAAGCTCTTCAGAGTAGAACTGTGGCGGCATTCCTCACAATTACTCCAGGAACTAACATTGCCTCGTTTTCATTAAAACAATATCATTATATTTAACACGATAATGATATTTCACAAATAACTATAATGATGGCTGTAGTAATGTAGTAATACAATAGTGTCATAAATCAATGTCATAAATTGGCTACTTTTTTTGATTTATAGCCACACCCACCTATTCTTTTCTTTCCATTACCTTACCGCGTTTTTCCTGCGTAAGCGTTAGTCGACTTAGATTCTGCGAAATGCAACGCGAGACAATGAGATCTATCCTTTTCTCTTGTTTGCAAATCATCCTGCAATCAAGCACACACAGACACACGAGATGCGGAGAAACGAACGGCCATCGGGTCGGACATACATTTTTACGCCAGGAACTGGCGATACTGTCATTTTTTATTTGGGGAAGGGCAGTGGTGATGCACGTGGCAGGGAGTTTTCCCCGTTTTCATAAATCAAGGGAAAGTCAATGACCGCTGTCGGCTTCTCCATTCATTAAGCGCAGGCCACGCGGATGCATAGGCTTTATGGACGTGTCTCCCTGAAGTATATCATTGACATTTAGGAAATGCCTGTGAATAAACTAATTGCATTATACCTGAAACGTGTTATCATTGGGCGGTAGCCTATATATTATTACATTATTATTATTTTTGAGTGTAGCACTATTTTGAAAATGCTTTTTGTGAGTACGAGAAGATTAATGTGGTTAAATTGCAGGACACAAACACAATACATATAGGCATTCGTCTCCGGGTCTAATATTCGGTAAAGACATGGGTTCAATTAGCTAATTAGGTTTACAGTGTGGCTTTGTAGTACTGCCAGTGAATATGCAAAAGACACGCTTTCACTTTCTAAAATGCATTTTTTGAGAACGCATATTTCGCAAACGCTTTACAGCGGGAATCGTTTCACACAAGAAATGTTTGGATGCGAGACTGCACGTTAAGTGAAATTAATAGTTAGGTCTTCTTATAGGGCTGTTGTGTGGATTTTAAAAGCGAGTTTGAAAAAACAATGCTGTAATACCAAATTGTATTAAATGGTTTCTAGGATATTAACCGCAGTTTTACAAAAGCATGGTAATTGTGAAATTGTGCAGTATTATCAGGAATACTTTTACTATCAGTATTTTCTTGCAGTATTCCGCCTGCTACAGACAGATGGCAGTCTCCTGCATTTAGTACCTATCCCCACTGCAATCCACCTCAAGTGATCTATCCAGTTATGGTAGCGATGTTGCGGACCTGCATCCAGGATAGATCTGCATGGATGTTTCTTATATATTACACTTGCCATCCGAGTTACGTACAAAGTACAAAGGAGGGCTTTGTGCTGTCTCTTCTCACTGATGTGGTTAGATGGGGGAAATAGCTTTATATTTTATGTCTAGGAAAATTGCACATTAAGACCAAAAAACTGCAAAGGTTACGGGTGAAAAAGACAAAACGAATTTTGTGCCTCGAGACATTCGTTTAGGCGACTAGAAACGGGAACGTCGTGGTATTACTAGGTTAATTAAGGTCTGAGTCATCCAGGTTAAGTCAAAGTGAGAAAATTCGCCGCACAGGCTTTTCCATACAAAAGACATTGACTGTAATGACGTCTATACTACATTAGACTGAATATGATTTAAAACGAATTGATTGGATGATCAATCTATTGCTGGTGTGTATTCTCTAATTACTTGGATAATTAGGGTTGTGCGGTGTTGATCCGATCTCGGTAACTCTAGGGTCGGAAACAGCATCACAGGCTGCACACTGAACGTCAGCATTACTGAATATATCAGGCTGAGAACAAATAACGACAAATGTACTGCATTCCAACATTGTACCGTTTTAAAGGCGCAAGACTGCATGATGTCATTTAATTAACAATGTAACTGTAACTGTTATTGCGACAACAACTTTTTGCGGCACCTGACCCTAGTCTGGGACGTAACAGAAGCGATAAAGTTCCTTGACCCAAAACATTCATAAGTGCTGTACTGGCATTAAGGTGTATGGGTTGATATTTCACGTCCGTTAGCTTAATGCCATTCTCGCATGTGTACATGAGCCTAGAATGCCCGCCTACGTTCACTGTGCGACTGTCTGTATGAGGCTCCATTTTGTAAACTACAGCTATTAATACACAACATCAGCCTTTGCTCTAGGCTAACAGACGCTTGTTCATGCGATCACTTTCATAATCACTGCTCGTTCACAGTATGAATACTGTCCCCTGTGCTTGGCTAAATGGAAATGTCTCTTTCATCAATGCATTTTGCTAACTTTAAAGAAGTTGTAAAATAAAGGCAAGACTTATTTGTCTAAAAGCTCCAGGTTAAAAAAAAAAAGTACCATGAAAAATGCATTTCAAATACTTCTGCTTTTATGAATGATAAAAGTTGGAATTTTAAATTTACATGTAAATGTTTACATAACTACAATTTTCCCCCTCCTGGAGCCGAGACCTTATCGTGGTGGAGGGGTTTGCGTGTTCCAATGATCCCAGGAGCTACGTTGCC
>JAODJX010000043.1:11073577-11085000 GCA_026776945.1 Isichthys henryi
GGGCCTCCCTGCTGAGACTGCTGCCCCCGCGACCCGACCTCGGATTAAGCGGGAGATGATGGATGGATGGATGGACTACAATTTTCAGTGTTGATCTGCTGGTATTTGACAGAGTGAGACTTATTTTTATCTTTGCCTGCTATTTAGCAGAGAGGGAGGGATTTTAGCTTGAAAGGAAATAATATCACTACTTAAATATTTTTTTTCCCTCTATTTTGTTTTTTGCTACTCTGTATTTGCGGTTTACTGCTGAATTAATGTCGTGCTTCTTCCTGAGCCTATCTATGATGTCAGTCATGTAGAAAGAGACTGGGATTTAGGGTGAGTTGTCCGAAGCCGCCTAAATGCTATGTCATTTGTAAGTCCTATCTTTTAACGTAGAACTTACGAATAACGTAACGTTAAGAAGGCCTAAGGAAAGTCAGCCCTGGTCACTTAGCTGTTACCTACAGGCTTTTCCATAAACACTGGGTAACCTCATAACCCAGACATCACTTCCTGTGTCGTGCGACCACAGATATTTTTAGCATAGCCTCTAACAGCTTATCTGACTCCAGATATTTCTGTCACAAGCCTCAATTGTGACATTTTCACAAGGACACGTGTAATCTGGCTATACGTCAGGAACTTCGTTTGTCGTTCGTTCGCTTGTTCGTAAAAGTACCGTTTGATCTTTAGAAGCTCCGAAAGCAGACCTGCGGATAGATGTAGGCCTGATATTTAAAAGGACAACCCAAGTCGTGGTGCGAGGTACAGTTCATGATCTCCATCACAGCTTTACAGCAATAATGATGACTTTGGGTGAAACAAAACAGAAAGGATCAGTCACCAAGGGTGTAAGAGGTGTGAATGCAGAGTATGACCTTGGTGAAAACCACCGATCCCAACTTCTCCCTTCTAATGAATAACCCGCAACCCTGCACTGGGAGGCCTTGGAGACTGTTATCATTTACTCAGATACAATAGACACAGAACTGCAAAAATTTTAGACAGTCACAGAAAATTGTTTAAATGATCTTCATGTTGATGGAAAAACTATGACATCACGTCTGTCAAAGCGTGTGCAGCCTTTGACCATTTCAGAATCTCTCGTGAAGTTTTCAGCAGCCGTCCAATACTCCCAATGTAGCTTTTTGATTTGACCACTTTCACACCTCTTATGGCTAATCAGTGTTTTAGTGACTTTATGAAGTCGCATTAATAAGTCAAGTGAGCTGCTGGTGACATTTAACAAATGCATGGAATGGCTGAGGTGCCCCTGAGGAGAGGTTTGGGAACTGAAGTGGTTCATCTAGCAGATATCAGTAACTTTTTAGGAGGAAAGAAGAAATTCCAGTTGGTTTTTATTGTATTACTCAAAATTTGCATATATACTAATATTAAATGGTGTTTTTCATTCAGAGAAAATACGCACCTACTGCCCAGATGAATAGCTTTAAACATTTCCTATGGCTGTATGATTATTTTGCACAGTACTGTATACTTACTTGATTCTGGAGCCTTGTGCAGGGTTAGCTGTAGCTATAGAGAGAATGGGTATTTACATAGGGCCACCCAAGTAGGGGCCCAACGCAGTAACATCAAGGCCAACTATAATAATAAACCTTATAGCATTAGCACGTTAAAGAACAAGCCGCAGTGATGGCACCTGGCTGCAAAATGGCCACGGAGACGTCCGGCGAATCACCGCAGCATTCATTAGCGTGATGGAGACAGGCAGCGCATTTGCATCTACGAGTTTCCCGCGAGCAGAGGCCCCGTGGCTGTCAGGCCCTTGGCGTCGCCCCGCGCGGCCTGAATAAATACGAGAGCCGGCGTTTATGTGACAGGCGCGTGACACAGGAGCCGTGGCTATGTTGATTACAGGGACGTGTCGGGTACCGATAATGGGGGTGGGGTGGTGGCAAAAGGGGGGGCGGCTTTAAACATTTTCTCAGAGCCTGAACACCCATAATGAGGCAGAAGTAATGAAGCAGCTCCTTTTACAAGCAGTATTAATTGTGATCCTGTCTCGCGAGACGCCGACCATAGATAATTTGACCGCACCGCGACACAATCAGATTATCATGAAATTTCCTCTGTAAATGTAAATTGTCCTGCTTTATGAGTTATGACAAACTTCTTCGGGTTCAGACGTTGGAAGAAATCTCAAAGTAAATTTGAATTGGGGGCGGGCTTCTGGACACGTACGATATTTGAGGGTCTCTAACTTCAGCTATCAAATAAAATCGGTATTGCTCAACGTTTAATTTTGTATGTATTTAATTGTACGATCGTGCATTGATCTTGCAATCTTAAGTTTACAATAAATCTAAATTGTGGTTACGCCACATGACAGTTAGAGCTAGTGGCATTCGGTTTAAGTAGCATGTTTTGTTGATAAACGTAATGCATGTAGAGTTTAGAATAACGCGTAGCGCATTGAGAAGTTGCCTCTACGGGCCTAAGAGCTGTGAGGTAAGACGGGAACAGTGAGGCTAATGTCGAGGAGCAGCGGAGGAATCGCATCACCGAATGCTTCACATTTCACGTTGCTGAAAATTTCAACATCCTCCCCTGCAAATGAAATAAGGAAGCCATTCGAACTGCTCTTGTCTTTTGTTTGCACGCCCACAGGCCCAAAAATGTTTGCACGCCGTGCAAAAGCGACTCCCTCAGCAGATGGGCCGCATCCCGCCCGGAGCCCGTTGGCCGGGGCTGGCGGGTCGTCCCCGCTGGGACTGGCTGGCCCCCCTGCACACGCGCCCACACACAGCCGGCTGCTAAATTCACGGCCCTTTTTGTCCGCATTCGCCCCGTGTCACCCGGGGCCAACTGGTCCCCGCTCATGACGATTAATCAAGGGACCTTTTCCCGAAACCGACGGTCATTGTTTGTTTTCTGCACGCTACTGTTTGGAGCGCTCAGGAATCGGTCGGGATATGACGAATCGAGTACAGCAACGCTCCGCTTTCTTATCTCCGTGGATTTGTTGGGTTGATTTTCCAGATACCCTGTAAATGATATTACAGCTGTTATTGGACAGTCAGCCCGCTCGGTGTGTCATGCGACAATTATTATTCATGACAATTACTCACTGATTTCTAAATTAACATTTTTACCCGTCAAGCTAGGTATCTTCATATAGCCCTACGTTGCTTTTGCTGAATCCTGAATGTAATCCGACATCCGGTAACCGATGTAAGCAGAAATCAGTTCCCACATATATCGGAGGGTACTGCCTTTCAAGTCATTAAGTAATGAGGTGGGTCTTTTTTCAATTGAACAATCCTGATGTGCACAAAAGGGGGGGGGGGGTTTAAAACGCAATGGGAAAGGAACGCCAAGGCGTATTATTTAAAGAGTCCGGTCAGGCCTGTGGCATCGCCACATAAAGCAACCTGTCAACATCCGCCCACGAAATTCAGATGATGCCACTGGGCAGTGAATGGACACCAACCTGCCCCAGTGGTGGGCGGGGTCACGAAACACCCAGTGGGAGCTTCTATACAACTGCAACGGCTTTGTGGCGTATTTTTTTTTTTTTTGAATTGAATGTGTTTAGGAAACGCAAAACCGCCAAAAAGAAAAATTCACTGTGCAACACAAGCATGGTGAAATCTTAAATGTCTACTGTGATGTCATAAGGGATATTTGTGGTTTTATTCTGTCGTTCAGGTAACTAATGTTAGTTACAGATGCATAGTGATTGATCAATGGATCAGAGATGAATAGAATGAAACCGAGAGAGTTTTGAAGAATAACGCAAAATGAAAACGATTAATGATGCAACGTCATTGTGTTTTAATATCACACACAGTTTTTAAACTGAACTTATTGAGAATATATATATATATATAATATTGTATATAATATTAATATAATTAGTGTAATTGACTATTAATTGAGTTTTTAGGTATAAGCACAGAATTTACAGTCACTTTGCATTTCTTTGTCTCCTGCCAGGACAGAACCTGTAACTGCGACGCCGGAATGAGTGTGAATATAATTCCGCTGAATTCCGATCATCAGCTCATATCATCATAATGAGCTGCAGGCTTGATTGATTGCACAAGGATGATATTTTAGTCTAGCAAAATTACACAAGCGATAACCAGTAATCAGACACCCTCACACGGCACGGTAAAAAAAGTCCAGTGATATATTTCAATTACAACATATTACGCTTCCGGCTAAGAGCCTCTCGGAGGAGGAGAGCTGGATGGTCCCAGATCGGCACGCGGTCCTGCACGTGACGCCCCGGCGGCGGTGACCACACGCGCTGTATACTCACGGTGCGGAGGGGAGGGTGTGCCTCAGCAGATTCGAGCCACGTTCCTCCTGCAGTTCAGTGGGACTCTGGAGGCTGCAGACTGGGCTAGAGATATTCCAGGGATGGCTGGTACCACCACATCTGATAATCATCCAGTAAAGTGATAATCTACATCCAGGAGCCCCGAGGGGGGTTATATGGGGATTCCCCCCCCCCCCCCACCGGAAGGGTGACTCAGAGGAAAAACAGCAAGCCATAAAAAGAGGAAGACAATGGACCACCTCCCCCTCAAACTGCAGGGGGCAGTACGTCTTGACATTGAAATTGTCATGGTAATCAAGCAGATTGAAAGTCGGAGGGCCAGGGATGATAGAAAACGACCCCTTGATAGGGGGCACCGTAGGTGTGGGTGTCATTCACTCGCTGCACTCATGGCACGGACCGCTGCTCCAGCCTGGGGGAGCGGGGGGCACCGTACAGGCCCATATGCAAAGGACGAAGCTCGTTCAGTATCGTAGAGAGGGATCTGGATCCCAGAACATGCTGATAGCACGTCAGGTACCATGATGGTGTTATTGACAGTGTCTGAGGAAAAAGGTCACATCTCTGCATATCGATGTATTACACGACTCTGCAGCTGAGTGATGCCTAACACCCAAGGACGGAAAAGTGCACAAATACGCCACGCCTGGGGTTTTCATAACGCTGGCCAGTTCTGTTTGGGCCTGATCGTACGTTTGTGTGAATCGTGAGTGTCATCATTTCTCACGGTTATTGACAGAACACCGGTGCTAGTCAGTTCACCTAATGGAAAAAAGGTGAGCGTGTTGGCTATAGATCAGCGTGTCACTTTTACTCAGTGGAAGAAGGGAAAATGGTGCCAGAAAAGGTACCATGTACCCTACCAGGCACCATAGACACCATTGATCCAGATAAATAAATAAGTATTTCAATCAGAATGTATCTTGCACAGATGGATAATTCAGGTCCAGAAAGCAAAAATCCAGACCAAGATTTTGTTTCAACCAACCAGGCCGCTGTTCCTCTAAGCAGGATTTCTCAGCTAGCTGACTTAACTAGAAGTTAGCTAGAAGTTATGATTAACCAATAGGAATGCTCTTTACATAAACTCTAATTGGAAAACCCTGATTATCTTAAATTAATCCAGCTAACTGAGAAATCCTGCTTCGAGGACTCTTTATACCAGGGCTTTTCAAATCTGAGTCCAAATCTTGTTTTCAGTTCTCCCAGGTAGTTAGTTTAATAATTTTTGATTCTGATTGGTCAGCGGCTTCACACCTGGCTGTAAAGGAAGGCTGGGAAATCAGCAGGGCTTGTACCTTGAAGACTGTGATTTAAACATCGCTGTTATATGCAACTGATTGGTTGATATCTTGGTCTGGATTTTTACTTTCTGGACCTGAATCCACCTCTGGTATCTCCATCCATATTCTGTAATCACTTGTTCTATTCAGGGTTGTGGGGGGATGCAGAGTGTATTTTTGAGGCTATGGGTGCAAGGAACAACTCAGGATGAGGCGCCAACCCATGGTAGGGCACACTCAAACACCAGTCACTCAATCACCAGTCACTCAAACACCAGTCACTCATACATGATTTGGCAACTCCAATTAACCTCAATGGTTTTTGGACTGTGGGAGGAAACCGTACAATGACACAGGGAGAACCTGCAAAGTCCACACAAAGAACCCTGGACCCTGAGATCTGAGGCAACAGTGCTAACCCCTGCACCACCACCCCTCCATTTTCCAAACCGTTTATCCTTCTGGGTTGCAGGGGGTCCGGAGCCTATCCCGGAAGCTACGGACACGAGGCGGGGAACAACCCAGGATGGGGGGCCAGCCCATCGCTGGGCGCATTCACACACCATTCACTCACACATGCATACCTACGGGCAATTTAATAACTCCAATTAGCCTCAGCATGTGGGGGGAAACCGGAGTACCCGGAGGAAACCCCACAACGACATCGAGAGAACATGCAAACTCCGCACACATGTAACCCAGGTGGAGACTTGAACCCAGATCCCAGCGGTGTGAGGCAACAGTGCTAACCACTGCACCACCATGCCGCCCCTCCTTTATTACCTTGTCAGACAAATTTCTTTTCACACCCCACCCCCAAATGAAGGGAAATTCCGCCAAAATTCAGTGCCGTTTGCTGCATTATAAGAACCGACGTCAAAAATCAATGTTTATTTAATGCGTTTGTTGCGGATCACGGACAGCACCCATCATTAACATCACTATCTACCTCATCTCAGTTTTTTATATCATGGGATTAACAAAATGGAGAAGAGAAGGAGATGCAAACATTTAATGAAAAAATAACGCACAAGTAGTTCGATCGGAAATATATGCTCCAAATGCTAATGCTGATGTCACTAACGGACTGATACGTTAATTATGCTCAATATACAAATTTCCGATAGATAATTTCAAAGAAATTTCATCTGGTGATAACAGAGAAGGATATTTTTTGATCTAGAGAAAATGTAACGGAATGTTGTGCATGTAATGCAATATTGTTGCAATAAGTTTGTTTTTAGTCTTAAACAAAGGCGGACATTTATGCTAAAACAACTTCTGATGTTTTGTCTGGGTGGATGCCGTCTTTGGGCATGGTCCAAAAGTCACAGTTGTTAGTACTTTGCATCATTGGAAAAACCCGTCTTCTACTAAGGCTTCTTGACTTATGATGATAAAGGTCACCCACTAGTTTCAAACAGAGGAAACAGTCCTGGGTGCAGGAGGGCCTGCTGGCACGGGAAACAGAAACACCGTACTTTGATTATTTGATATTTAAGACGTTTGGGTACAAGTGAATAAGCGTTCAGTTGTTCAGGTGTAAATGATTCTGAGGTCAGTATTCCTGTTGCCCAGTCTGACTCCTACTGCCCCAGTGCCTATTGCTGGGAGCAGGGCAACTGGGCGAGGTGCCAATGGAATGAACGGCAGCCGTGTCAAATGATCTGCCGCCGTTTCCCTCATCAGAGCGGGCCATGCTCCGCCATTGACATTTGACTTTTCTATTATCCTAGAAAGCCATTAACACTAATGTTCTGTTACACACCGAAGATACAGAACATCTCTTCTTTCGTGCACTTGAGTAATGGTCAGCACGTCATAAATAATCATTTAGCATAAATAATGCCTCTTGACTGATCCAGCTTGGGGGGGGTTGGTGAGATGAGGCTCTGGGTTTAACTAGTCTGGGGGACAGTGGAAGTGTCTTAGCACCTCCACTCTGTGCATATTTCGAGAAGGAATGTCAATCCAACCGCTCAACAGTAACGGATCTGTAATCTAAGCTGGGTGTGATGACTCCACATAACTGTCAGATCACCAGGACTCTGAGAATGGATCTGATATTTAAACTCTATGCTATTGTTGCGAAGTAGAATCATTCGTACATATTTCTGTATTCAATATTCTAACAAAGTTGTGAAAGGCTGCTGGTTGTAGATAAGTAGATGCTTGCAGATAAGTTTCGGCTTCGTAGCGAACACATAAAACCAGGTTCCCCGATTCCGGTCCTGGAGGACCAGTCTGCCACACAGTTTGCAGATTTCCCTGCTCAGACACACCTACTAAACCTGGCAGTTGGCTGGTGAGTTGAATGAGGTGCATTTGAGGAAGGAAATTTGTAAACTATGTGGCGGACTGGCCCTCCAGGACAGGAAACGGGGAACCCTGTTAGAAAGCCTCATGGTCTGTATAATAATATATATACTTGTACGTAAGGTGTGGTGTGTAGGTATCTCAGTAGGAGAAATGCTCCAGATGCCAGCCTCAAGGCAAAGAATACAGCATGAGCCGTAACATTATAGGGTTAGATGTCAGTGTAGCTGGAGTGTTTCGCTACAGAGAGCAACTGTCTGACAGTCTTTCCACGTAACACTTCTTATACGTTAATCTACAAAATTCTATCCTGGAGAATTATTTTTGATCCGGAGACATTCTAGCCGTCCACCAGACGATCTGAAGATAAATGGATGGATGGATGGATGGATGGATATATGACACTGTGCAAAAGTCTTGGGCCATCAAAGAAGATGTTTGAAGTTATTGATCTGGATAGAAAGTGTATATTTGCTCAAAATAATACAATTTAACATTACAGGGTTAAACTTTAGAATGACTGCACCTTCTTAATTCATGGAACATTTAGTGCATTCAGCTTTAATATACATTAATAACAAACATAAAATTATGCGATTATAATGTCATATTTCAAATGACTATTGTTAACCCTTTTATCAAATGCACTTATTTTCTTATACCATATATTATGACCATGTATTATAATCTTTATTATTAATGCATATTAAAGCTGTTAAGATATATTACGATGTTTAGGCATACTTACATGCTGCTTATGAATGTTCTATGAATGCATTATAAAGGCATCATGAAGCAGTTAATGTAAAGTGTTAATGTAAACGCATTAAAATATATGGAAATGAACCTTAAATTGTAACAAGAATTTCATCTGTTACTGAAATCTCATTGGTTGACTATAAGAACACGTGTTCACTTCCTAAACCTCTCTTCTTGGGCACCTCGGCCGTTCCATGTTTTCCATGAATTTCACCACCAGCTCACCTTTTAAATGAACTTAATGGGTCAAATGATGTTATGGCCAAACCTTGGGATGCTAATGGTCAAGTCAACAAATTCACATTATACTGGGTGTATTGGACGGTTGCTGCAAACAATGGGGTGATTTTAGGAGAGGTTTTGAAATGGGTAAGTGATACACTTAGTCATTAAAACATAGTTTCACACCAAAACAAAAATAATATGAAAATAATTTTCTTTGGTAGTCTAAGACTTTTGAATTCAGCACAGTGCTGAATTCATGTTCAACAAAATAAATAATTCTAGAAATATCGATTTATCGATCTATCTTCTTTAAGGATCACAGCCAGCCTGGAAACTTACCCAGAATGCACTGGGAACAAGGCCGGGGACACCCTGTATGGCAAGGGGTGGGGAGCCTGCTCCATGGAGGGCCACCCCTGTGGTACAGCATGCTGATGGGGTAACTCCTGCTACCTGTACTGGGAGAACAGAGAACATACCATCACAATGAGCCTTGCTCTTTAATATATACACCACAGAAAAAGAGTAAGACATGGAATGCGATTGATATTAACATGATTAATTCTGAGCTTTAGCGGTAAATATCAACGCAGCTAATAGAATTTATACATTACACTTCCATCAGAGTGCCCCTTTAAATAGAGAGAAATTAAACAACACGCATGTCATGTTCTTTGCAAAACAAATTTATGCGGAAGAACATTAAGCAAATGGTATCATTAAAGTCTTTAATCTTCACCTGAAGAGAGTTCAGAATGATTACGTATCAAAGTCTAGCAAGGCCTCACAGGACCAGCTACGCGTCAGGCTAAAGCAACAAATGACGGCTGTAAATTGTTCTTTAATTTAACGGTGGCCGTTCGGAAACGTGGGACCTTGTTAAAGTCTTTGTTGTGCCCAGGCCGCAGTCAAAGTTTACTCGTTAAAAGTACTTAATCAATCTTCTTTGACATGGTCAGAAACTAATGGCACGTATCAAGGCTATTAGGTTTTATGAACCGACGGCTTTAAAATATTGAGGGAAAATCGGGAGGTCATTAAGGTGCCCTCTCAGTCCTAATGTTTATCGCCGTTTAATGATGTACGCCTGAATACTCAAAAAAACAAGCGCACGTTAGACAGTTATGCAGTACACTGAAGTCCTCGTAACTGGTACCCCAGCAGGACCGGTTGGGACAGTTAGATGCACCCTCGCCTGGCCCTCTTTAATTGAACTTCTCCAGCCACCCCCCCCCCCAGAGACTTATTAAACACACCCAGGATTACACTCACAGCTTGCTCTATCGACGTGGTTACACCAATCACCTCACCACATGGAGAATGTGACTTCGTCATGCGAGTTTACAGCTTTCATTTGTCGATGCGGTCCTGATCTGCTCAGCCATGGGTTCGAGGGCTGCCATTGTTCATGAGGCTCTTCTTGCTGTGGATCTTAGTCTCGCCACACTCGAGGGTCTGTCTGATTCACTCATAAGAAGGCATCGCTTTATTTCAAATAAAGATTAATTGCTACAGGTAATTTAGAGACACTAACTATTGTATATTAAAATGGATATATATTGCATAAGAAACTGGCTATTTATTGTTTTTTTTTTAATGGCACATTATCGTAAAGGGTAATTTGTTGTGTCACTATCACCAGAATCAATTTAAAAGATGAATCATCTGCCAGTTTTTCGACAGCACAAAAACAAATCTGCAAATATCTGTACCTAAATTATAATTCATATAATAACTATACTACGTGCATAATGTCAAGCTCTTGCTGAACCATACTCTATTGTTTTCGTCCTTTATTCGGTGATGTTACATGGGCGGATTTCCGCTGAATCACGGAAGTTAGATGCCAGGATGTTCTAAGAATAACGGGCGTAAAAATTACGAACAGATCAGGACACTGCGGGGCTGAAATGTGTCTGAGGCCGGACAGAGGAACCGCAGTCTCACAGCAAAGAAGGCAGAGTATGGAGTCAGTCGTAAGCAGCCCGGCCCCACCCTGCCTAACTCAGCCCCCCAGTCTAAGCCAGACCTACCTAGGGTGCCACCTAATCCATGTCAGGAGAGACACTATGAGCTACTTCAGGTTTTACAGGAGACTGACCAATTAGCATGCAGCAAGATCTCAGTGCTAAACTGAAATACAGGTCATTTTAATTGACAGGGTAGTGTACAGACCCTGTCGTAGCTCATTGCATCCCCTGACATGGATTAGTTGGTCTTTGTAGCCCCTGTCCAGCTCGCCTCTATTCCTTTAAAGCCCCAGTGCTACACCCTTCTCTCTAACCAGCGATTTTAGTGCCTAGACCAGGTACTTAATTAATTAATTAATGTTCATTGACTAGCAGATGTGGATTAGAAGATGGATGGATGGAGGAACGGATGAACAGCAAAGCGGTAACGGCCCAAGCGATAACTACTAACGTTAACATGAACGTACTTTTAAATGAACCTGTGGTTACAGACCTGACTAGCCATCTCGTGTATCTGCAGTGTAAGGCAGAGTCAGGGCTGATCCACCGGAGCAGGTGGACCAGGGATCCACCGGG
>JAODJX010000043.1:11091816-11116312 GCA_026776945.1 Isichthys henryi
GAACAGAAGACATTTTTACTAGTTTTTGTTGTGTTACTCGTAATTTTCATATGTTCTTATGTTAAATTATATTTTTTTGTTTTAAGAAAATGTGCACTTACTACCCAGATAAATAACATTAAACATTAAGACTTTTGCACAGTGCTGTATTTCTTTATTTATTTCTTTGTTCATTATTCACAAACGCACACCCATTAATTGAGTAATTGGTGAAATTGACAATTGTGCTGCGGTCTCTTAATTTTTTCCAGAGCTTAGTTCATTGAGCAAATTTTGTTTTTTAAAAGGTTTTTTTCAGTCACATTGACCATGACAACATGCAAAATGTGATTCTAGATATGTCTGCCGAATTTACCTAATGACTGGGATCTTTATTCCGTGAATTGTGATCTTCGCGAGCTCTACTTCATATTAAGGAGAATAATATCAGTTTTGCCATGTGTTTCTGACATTACAGCTCTGCGTTAAACCACTGACTGCTGCGTAAGGACTAGACTTCTTGCGTAAATTCCACATTTCGGGTGGAATTTACCTGTAAGCACAGGCTTCGCCCCTTCCTCCTTGATCTATGCTTGTTTACAAATGTTTTTTATTCTCTCCCACCTCTGAGTGTTAGACTTGTTCACACTGGATCCCTGTGCTCGTTTTTGTATCTTGTGCTTGTGTCTGGCCTGATTTCAGGTCCCACATAAGCTATAAAAATCCTAACAGCCATGCGCAGCGCTGAAAATCCTGAATCGATGTGTGGAGACACATCTGACAACAGTGCTGGCGAAATCGAACTCATTCTGTAAAGCCCAAACCGTCTGAAGGGGAAAATAGTGCCAGTCTGGATTAATGTTTAACAGTGGTAATTGAATTGAACTGAAATGAGATTACTGTCATCTTGGCTATTGCAACATCAATAAGGGTCGTCATCTTCGGCAGAGACGGTGATGCCTTAAACAGGCAACAACAAATATGAAAATATTTGCACATCCATCTGATACCTAGGATCATTAAGACAGATTAATAATCCTGGCTGGCTTTGCCTCTGAAATACACAGATAATGCCTTTCTTCAGCTGTACTAAATGTATTTGCTGTCTTAAGCCAGCAGATCATCCAGGCGAGGAGATGAGAGGTTTCACATCGCCACGGTAAACTCCGAATAGGGTTTCAGAGATTGAGAGTTTTCAGACGTTACAGGAAAAACACAGCCGATGGCACAGCAAGGTGGCCCTCAAGTGGGTGCTCCGCTAATACTCAAAGTATCTTACAACTTTTAAGATATAGGGACAATCTCTACTATTTACCCCGAAAACAGCAGATAATGAGCTTGTGCCGCTGTACAAATCTTTGTACGTTTTATATGAGGACACCTGTGCAGAAGGCTGGAGATTCAGAAGGTTCCAGATAAAATATTAACATGTGTAATTAAACAACAGGAGCCCGTGTGCTGTGATATTTCAGACCTTCGGTGTTCCACTACTCAACAATTAAAACTAACTACCAAGAAAAGCATCTCTCCACTCTCACAGCTGAAAACGCAATGAACGACGCAACCATTGTTTTCGAACTGTCGGGGTGCAGATGTGAGCTCATTTGCATATTCGTTTGTGACGTCGTGATTGGCTAACGGAGCTGCAGTGGAGCGACACCCCTTCAGTGCCTGTAAAACACTCGCTCTCAACACCTACAGCATCTTCCCTGACGAACGAAAACCAGCAGCATTTGGTCATTGTGCAGGTTTCCTGCTGAAGGTTAAACCGCCGTTCATATGTGAGGATTTTAATCATTTATCATTGCAAAAAAATGTGAACTTTACTTGCCTGTTCTCGTCTGGGTTCCTTTGGGTTCTGCTGGGTATTCCGGCTTCCTGTTTGAGTCAATACACATGCAATTAGGCGGACTGGCATCCCTAACACTTCTGCAGTGTGTGAGTATGAATGAGCTTGTGCTAGATGATGGACTGGAGCCCCATCCGACTTCTCACCCTGCTTTGTGCCCTTTGCTTCCTTGGAAAAGGCTCACCTCAGTTCTGTAGCACATAAGCAGAGGATGGGTGAATATTTATCTCACAGGACTCTTTGATATCCTAAAAATTGGACAAAAGCATCCACTCAATAAATGAAATGTAAGGAAATCATTTCTGGATCTAAGGAGTCAAAGTTTATTGTGGGGGGGGTTGTGTCCATTGGTGGAGCAATAAGAGCAGGTTTTTCCTGCCTGCTAGTGCGGTCGTCTGTTGAACAGGTGGACAGTGTTCACCAGAGGTGGGAAGTTCAAGTTCAGGAAGTACAAATCCAGACCAAGAATTTGATTCAACCAGCCTGTTGAGTATAAAGAGTCACAGTCAGAGAGTTACTCAGCTGGAGGAAGCAAAATCTTGATCTGAATCTGTTCTGGACCTGAACTTTCCACCTCTGGTGTTGAATGTAAGTCCCTCATTTCCTTGTACCACAAAAATACTCCCCAGGAAAGACGTTTAAAGAGACACGTACGAAACCATTCACCCTCAGCCTGCCTTTGGACTGCCGCGTAGCTCTATGAGTTAAGCACGTGGCTCAGAGGCTGAGACCCTCAGGTTGTGGGTTTGAGGCACCTCTCTTGGGGGCATGGTGGCCTAATGGTTAGGGAAGTGTACCTGTGATTGCAAAGGTTGCTAGTTCAAATCCCTAACCAGCTAAGTGCCACCCCCAAGCACTACTCCCCAGGCGCTGAATTAGCTGCCCCCTGCTATGTCATGATGCCCCATATGGGTTAAATGCAGAGGACACATTTCATTGTTGTGCGCTGTGGTGTGCTGACAATCACTTAACTTTAACGCCTCGCAGTTGTAGCCTTTCGCAGCCCTGACACTGTATCTCCTGCCATTACTGCTCACTGTCCAGATGCTCCAGATGTTAGCCAGTACAAGAGCAAGTGAATGGCATTCAATTAAAGTGATATTAGCGGCCTGTGCTGCACTCTGTCTAATTTACTCCTACTCTGATGTAAAAACATTAGTGACTTTCTTTTTTTAATTGGACCTCGTAATGTCTTTTCCTCCCACTCGACTGAAACTAAATAAAAGACTTTGGTGACTGAAATCCCCCTCATTTACTCCTACCCGTCTGTAACACCATTAGCCAGACTTTAGGGCAGATATTGTTTCCAATCAATTTTATTCAGAAGAAACGCGAGCTCACAAGCATCATTACCAGGGATATAATGAAATCATACAAGATATTTGTGTGTGCCTGTGCTGCGGATACGATAATCAGGGGCATTATTAAAAGTGAACTTGCTTTTATTCTCAACTAATGTTTCTTGGGAGGATTGCTGAGATCATACTGCAAAGTTAGTGTGGCCCGGTTCGGAGGTCAAAGGTCAGCGGTTGTTGTACGAATACAGGCTGTTGGAGGTCGTCTTATGGTGATGTGAGGCTCGCCCGGTGCAGGCAGTTTACGTTAACTTGTGCCGCGACGCAGAGACTGAACGTAGGGTTAATCTTAACTGTCAGATTTCCGTAGGGCTAAAAAATGTCTAGGGGGAAATGGAGAGTGTGCACGGTGGGGGAGGGGGGGGTCAGGGTAGAGCGAGGCCACTGCAGCTACTTGCCTCCCCCAAAGGATGCGGCACAGCCAGAGGATGAACACACTCAGAATGTCGTGTAGCTGGACAAACAGAGCAGTGAAAAGGGCCGTGGGTGAGCGAGGAAAATCCCCTCTCTCGACCCAGTTCCCGGTATGAGTGGCTTGCTGTTTGGCGTTCAGTCTGAGAGCTTTTCACAGATGGGATTTTTTTGAGATGGTGCTTGCTGTGTGCTGTGAGCTTTCCAGTAGAGGGATGAGTTTCCTTTCTTTGAAGTTCAGTGCACTCCGAGCAGACTTCCTCTTGTCATTCTGCCCTTTTTGGCAACATGCACATTAAAAAAGCGATTAGACCGCAATAATAATCATCGGAATAAAACCGAATTTGTGACGTGTTTCCAGAAACCGTCTGCTTCCCGACGCACATTTGAAAATATTTTTGCCAATGGCCACGAATCCCTATTTCAATGCTGAAAATCCAAAGCATCACCGTATTACCAACACAATTTAACTTGTTACTGTCTTGTAATTCTGATAAAAAACATGTTGTTGATAAAAAAAATCTACACTCTGCAGAATTATGGAAAATGCAATTGGGAAGTGGGAAAATATTAAGGACACCTGGTCCAGAGATGAGTCCTCTCTATACCATTTTACTTGCTATAGCTTTGATTGGCCTAAATATCTTCAGGACAGGGAGAAACAGAAAATTTTTCACAAGACCCAGACAAGCTAATTAGTTACATGTGTTTTTATTATCAGATAAGTGACATTGAGTGTTTTATCAAACCCAGCCTCAGGATTTGCTGAACAGCAAATATTATTAATACACTAAGTGCTGATGATCCTTATTTCCACACTAGTGGAGATTATTAACGTTGACGAGCAAATGATGAACTGGTTTTCCGCAAGCTGCTATAATGATACGTAATAAATGTACTGCTTAGGATACTCTAGGCACAGATACATGCACAAATGTGTGTGTTCCACGTGAGCTCACACGCATGCGTTAACTTTGGACCGATCAAACTTTGAGAAGTGTACTTTTTGTTGGACACTAGAAGCAGATGACATCCTTACACACGTTAGTTGAGTCGCCATTGCGCAGAGATATTGCAGTACATTATTTTACATCCTGTTATACACTAATTGAGATAAACATACATTTTCTCTTCATTACGTCAGATAAGTGGTGGAATGTATTTTGAGAATCATTCATTTACAGCAAATGTTCAGCAATAACCCCAGTGAGATTGTGAGATCATTTCTTCAGATGACTGCATGGGATGTGACCTTTATTAACCCTTAGTAGGGAGTCCTGTGTGACTTAGTGGGTTGGGAATCTCTGTCCGTGAACAGAAGGTGGCCGGTTCGGACCCCAGGACCAGCTGAGCAATCCCACTGCTGGGCCCCTCAGTGAGGCCCTTACCCCCCCAGCTCTAGGGGCACTGCATGCTGGTGGTCCCTGCGCTGTGACCCCCCCAAGCTTGCTGTCACCCGTATATGGGTCTGTGTGTCTCATAGAGAGCAAGATGGGGTAGATGAAGACCCAATTTCCCCATGTATTCTGTTGACAGGGTGCCCTGCCCTTAGATAAAACAAGACGTTTTGACTGCTGAATGAGTAACAGGGGGCACCTGGGCAAAAGGGGAAGGAATGGTGTGTAGCGAATGGGCTCCATGCATCTGCCAGAACTGGTGGGGAGCCTTGACCCCATAAACACTTTTACAAGCTCCGGTTAGGCATGGGCCATTGTAAACTGATCCTGGATCAGCTCTGGCAGGCAGCCCTCCGTCATGTGACTTTTCTCTTCCAACTGTGATTTTGCAGTTCAACAGGCAAGCATATCCACCCCAAGGAGAATGTTCTATTACCCGAAAACATCTCGTACGTGGTTAAGGCAGGCGGTAAAAATACTTTCCGTAATAATTCTCATTCCCATAATGTCTATGACTTCAGATGTGAGCTGTTTGAGTAATTTACCAAGCTAAATTGACATTAACTTAAAGCCACAGCTGTCCCCTTTAATAAGGACTTAATACAATACAATACATTTATTTTTTATATAGCGCCTTTCACAACAAAGTTGTCCTAAAGTGCTTTACAGGGTTGTGTTGTGATACATAAAGCATAATTAGAGAGAGATAATTAATAGAGTGGTATTTAAGTCATGTAAGCCATCGTCATCGTATACCGCTCTTCCCGCTTACATTCGGGATTAACCAGGCAGTCTGCCGGTCCGCCTGCGACACAGAAGAACTTGAAACGCCGGACGACGTCACACGTCGCGCAATATCCAGTCACAAAGTAGGACAAGAAAACTACTGTATCACAATCGCCTTTGTAGTGTGACACATCAAAAGGAGCACTTGCCCTGACAATGCACCGTTTCATAGAGGAAGACAAAGGTATGAGATCTTTCAAGCGAGAGTGTCTGGGAGGTCAAACTGTCCTTCCTCTGACAGGAGACACTGGCTTCCTTCAGCCTGCCGCATTGGGTGAAAAACTCAAATATAACTGCTGAATGGTCCTTTTTTTAAAAAAAAAACCATAACTCCTAAAAAGACTGATACTGTTAAATTTACCATTGTACTGTCTCTGGCTTTCTTCAAAGCATTTATGCTCATTGAGGGCGATCTGATATTAGCCCCCTGTAAATGTGGCTTTTGTAATCAGTACAAAAGGATGATATCAAACATTAATTTGATTGATATATGCATCAAGAAGAAATGGTACTCAGCCTCTCTTCAGGTTACGATGGGGTTATGTTCGAAAAACCTGTCGTAAGGCAAAAATGCATTTTAATTTAATTTAATAGTACACCTAACCTAAGAAACATCATAGCCTAGCCTAACTTAACCCTGCCTAGAACACTTACATTAGCATACAGTTGAGCGAAATCATTAACACAAAGCCTGCTTTATTATAAAGTGTTGAATATCCCATTTAATTTATTGAATAATGTACTGAAAGTGAAAAACATTTACCCAACATAAAGGCAATATGTCGCAAAACGGACCGTCATAACCTGGGGACCGTCTGTATGCTGGTGTTTTTAAACTTTGTGTCTTTTCGTGCGTTGACCTGGTGATTCTGCCGCACGGTTACGTTCACTTTGTGTTTTGTTTTCCCCACCTGACTCTCAGGCACTAAGTTGAAAACCCCCTCTCTCAAGCTGCTTACCAACAAGGCCCTTCCAGTATAAAAGCTCTCTATCACGCCTCCCCTGCAGGACGATGGCTGCATGCTCCGCAACGAAAAAAGAAGAGGAAAAAAGGAATGAGTGACATATTAAATAAAACAGAAGCGCGTTCACTTTGGTAGCTAACCAATACAAATAAGACAGATGGAGATTCTAGCTTTATAATTCTTCCTTCTGTTATTATTACGCCAGGCAGGAGAGGAATGAGAGCAATAATACCTCTAGCTTTATATGATATGTTTCCATTACAACTGCAATAAAGAACGGTCATTTATAAAGACATTAACTTCATTTGAATGATGTTTAATACATACGGCTTATTTTATTGACTAATAAAAAGGTGGAATTTGAGAATCCAATGAAACAGTTTGACTGGCTTTAAATTCCATTTTAATCTGGTTTGAAGTTTTGCTGTAATTCTGGAATCCCTCATCTTAAATGAAAGTGGCAGAACCTGCGCTTTGATGTATCAAACGGGGACAAACGATGACAAATGGAGTGAAACCTGCGAAAGTCACTTTCTCTGAATTGTGAGCCATTTAATGGTTTCTTCCACAACAAACAGAGTCGGCTGCCGATGCGATCAGGTGCAAGAAAGCGCCAGAGGCAGCGAGGCAGTGAGGCAGCGAGGGCAGAGTGGCTCCAGGTAAGTCAGACCCGGCCTCACTGTGGGGCATCCCAGGCTATGACAGGAGAGTATCAGGTTTTAGAGAGTCTGGATGTATCATCATCTTGGCAGGAGCAGAGAAAACTACCACAGGCAAGGGGAGATGTCTGTGTGTGTGTTTCTAAAAGAGCTACTTCCCGAGGTAATTTGCATGTTAATTGATCATGTCGGTCAATCTTCAGGAAAACCACAGCTGACCTGATTGTACACATCCTCTGTCAAATCTTCTCCACGAATCAGTTAACAAACTTAACACTGATCATTATTTCATCAGTGTGGACAAATAATTGCCCGTCTCCTATTATGTTATTAAGACTCGACGTGTTTGATGTCAAAGAGACTCTGGCGTGATGGGAACATTGGTAAGAATATCATTACCCTCCACCCTGGCTGTTGTCAGACGTACAAAGTAGAAAAAAATCACGGTTGTGATTTAGTGGACCGTGTTCCCTACCCCCACGACGTGGTGAGGCAGCCCTGGACACAGACACCTCCCACTGCTTCCAGCGTTTGTCTTACCCCAAACGAAAGAGTGTTCCAACAGAAAAGAAAAGTCTCGACACTGGGCCTTGGGGATGCTGGCTTTTTAAAAATTGTTATGTAGTGCTTTGTTATCTCTGCCCCGCTGGTAAAATAAAGTTCACAGCGGTCATTAATAACTGTCTGCTGGGGGGTCAGTGCTGAAATTATGGGCCCCGAATACTGGCGCCAACAACAGGTGGCAAAAGCCAAACTCGATGACCATCTGGGCCGTGGCATCTCGACTTTTCATTTTCTGTTCTTCTCTATTTTATTTATTTTCACATGCAACCATTTCCTTATAAAGAGAGACATTAAATACATAACAGTCCTTCTCACTTTTGGCCAGAGGAAGCATTGAAATGTTTGACCACGACGCCGCAAAAAAATAAAAAAGGAACATTGAGTGAAACTGAGGGGGAAAAAAAAACTTTGCATGACCATATGAACAAAAGAGGCAATGGGGGATAATGACAGTGCTGTGACGAGCAAACAGGAAAAGCATGAGCACAGCTGAAAGAGACGACGAGGAGGTGACGGTCAGCCCCCCCCCCTTCCCCAGCAGCAGGAATGGCCATGAGGGGGCGGGTCACCTGACACCACTAGATGGACAGAGAGCAGTCTGATAGCCTTACATGTGTAGTTTAAAGAAAGAAATATTTGTCAAGCACATTAGCTCACCGAGGGGTTCCTTTTGTGTGGCAGTGTCGCTTCAAAGACACGCCGGCATTCCCTCTTCCTTTTTCGGCAGCTCCTGAGTGGGTGTTTATGTGGGCACCCCCATACAGACAGCGAAAAAGGCACTCAGAGAACGGCCCCAGTCTCAAGCCAGTGGAAAATGCACAGGCTAAGCGCAATCGGCAAAAGGGGGCAAAGCAAAGGACAAAGAGGTGCACTAAAGAGGGGCAGTCATTCCCCACCGTGGTGTGGGCTGCTGATTCCTGGCCTCCTGAGGAGTCGTGGCCCCGCGAGAGTAGCTGGCTCATCACTACTTTTCAAGCAGCCTTCACGCAGGTAAAAGACGTATCAAAACCTCCCTCCTACTCGAAAATTCCACCTTTTATTTTTTTCCCCTCCCTCAATCGGAGTGTCTTTACATGCTGTCAGAAGGGGACCCAAGTCACGGCAGCTGGGAATAAAGGGAGCTCTGACGTTACAGGAGGCGCCACGACAGCGTCAGGATACAGAATTCTCGTAGTCAGTGTCCCTCCCCTATAGTGTTTCAGGACGCGAAACAAAACCACGCTGGATGGCACTGAATGGGAGAAAGGGAGCAGGAAGAAATTTTGCACCAGAACAGACTTTTGGGGGTTGACAATAAATTATTGTCATGTTTTTTTACCACTTTCCTCAGAAGGAAATGTTTATTCCTTTGACCGTTTCTGCATAATAAATCTACAGAATCTAATATACACATAAGGAACAAGAAATCACCTCCTGATACTTAACCTGGAGACTTTTTGCTCAAAAAATACCATCCATTAAAACATTATGCAAAGACAACCTCATTTTTAAATTTACATCTTCTACTTCGTTTATTTAGACTATAGCATCTATATTTACTTCATTTAGCTGACACTATTATCAAGGTAATGCCCCAACTTGATAGCGTTTGATAGCACTCTAGCACACGGGTGAGATGCAGAACAGCAGACTGTTCTGAGACGCTATCAGTGAAGTTTATTTCTTTGGTGCTAAGTGAGCTTAGAGAGAAGTCCCTCTGTTCATACGAAGCAGTTCTGAACTTCTAAGACAAGCACAAAGGGCCATACTATTCCAAAGACCCAGTGCAAATGAACTACAGGCATCTTTTTCAATGAGTTTTGACACAATTCACATTTGTCTTGTTGTTTCTAAGGACACCCACTGAGTTCCAGTGAGATAGCATTTGGTTTTATTATATGGGTGGATGCAAAGGCTCATTTCAGCACAGAACATGTGAAAACACAATAAATGCTTCTGGTCCATATTCCCATTGAGGGCACCAGGCCGGAGAAACAAGCTCAGCTTTATTCAAAGATATCGCCTTTGTTGCAGAGGGCAGAATCAGAGCCGATGTCATTGACTGGATAGATTTAGCTCGTTGTATAATATTTGCAATAAAGTCATAACTGAAAGCGCTGAGTTCAGTAAATGTAAATGCTTAATGTGGGTTTGGGGAAATACTGCATGGTATCACCTCACCTCTCCTGGGTTGTTGGTTCAAATCCTGCCTCTGCTCTGTGTGTAGGAAGACTGTATGTCCTCCCTGCATTGTGTGGTTTCTTTCCACAGTACAAAGACATAAAGCTAAGCTAAATTGCCCATAGTCTGCATGTGCCCTGTGACAGACCCGCATCCTGTCCAAGGTGGATCCCAGCCTCGTGCCCTATGCTGCCTCGAATACGGTCTGGGTCTCCCCGTGACTCTAAGTAGAACAGTAATTGACAGTTGGATATAAATATTGCACGTACAACTTCACCAGTTCACTTGTACTAGACATTAAAGGAAAGAGACAACACAGAACATCTACTTTGAATAATTAAAATTTATCAATGTATTCAAATCTACAAGATCTATTAAATTAGGTTTTAGAAACCAAAATTGTAATTTACATTCTTTTTTTTAGTGCTTGCAGTATGAGTTGTGAGGAAACATTGAACAGTAGTAATTTTGACTATTATTTTTCAACGTATGATAATGGTTATGTACTTATGAGGTAAGACGAAACAAAATTGAATGTTCGCTTAACATATAACGCCGAGTGCACGGCTCTCATAGATATGATGTAATTGGAAGGTGGAAATCGCCACCTAGTGGCATGAAGAAGAAACTTCATATTGGTTAATTTATTGAATATCAGACATTATTTGTTATTAAATACGTCTGGTCGTTAAATTCTGGTCGTCACTACCCCGCTATTGTGCAACAAATAGAGTTTTGTAATGTAATATTTTCAAATAATAACTTTCTTGGTTTGTTGTCACATCAAACCTCCTGCGTATTAGGGAAAGAAGCCATTGATGTGTCACGAGCTCCCTCTCGTGTCATGTCTAAATACTGACATGTGGGTATGAGCGATGGTCAGTTCTATAACATGGAGCGCGAAATTGTGAAAAAGTACTGATGTAAATATAAGGTTTCGGTCATTGTTAAATGTATCGTTATATTAAGCATATGAAAAAATAATATAATATATGGATGCACAGCGACTGCGGCGGCTACTTGCACTACATACTGTTTCCAGTAGATGACGCGGGCTCGGCAGTAGTGCGATATCGCGAGAAATCTCGATGCTAAACGAGATTTCGTAACGAAGAGACGTGGCAACGTCACGATTGCGTTCGTTAGCTGTGTACAGCTTGGGGGAACTTGGGCTTTTTATCTTACCAGCACCACAAAGCGGCAGCCCGCAGAACCAGAACAGCTGGTCTCGGAATCCAAAGCGGGTACCGATGAGCGTTGGCTCGGAACAGTTCGATTTCTCATGTAGCATATATGCGTGAAGATTATCGCGATGGAGGTGCTGGAGAGTCCTCTTAACCTGGTAAGTTTCTGTTTACTGCCTGTTAGCGTGTCTTGCTGTCCGTTTACCCGCGGTGTAGCTAAGCGGGCAGCGCGCTGCTTTCACGCCGTGTCTCCCCGTCTGCTCGCCGGGGACAATGAGAAAATCGCCCCCCCCCCAGTCGGTGGTACTATCATTGTGCGTTATTCGGGCGTTAATCTCAAAGATCCACCATGGTGGGTCAGGTTAGCTTAGCGAGGCTGTAGACGGTTATTTTTTAATCTTCATAACGCGTGTATGTGTTGTTAACCATCTATTTGCGTTATAAAATATTAAGTTTATACTGTTAGTAAATCCGTTTAATGTAGCTCTCGGGTTGTCACTGGTAAATGTAGTTAGACCCATGCCCCAGTTTGTGGATAAACTGTCAACTAGCTGGCTGCAATCTTTAAAGTTGTCTTTAAAGTGTCTGGTAATATTGGGTTTTGTTTCCGCTGATTTATAGCTGTAGTTATTACGGCTGTGGCGGCAGACACACGTGTCTGCTTTGTCTCTTGTTTAGCCCCAGGCGAAAATTAGCCATGTAACTTGGTTCAATAAATGAGCAATGGCTCATGTCTCCGCTTGTGGTCCATTAACAGATGTGGACTTTGCCGTATCGGGCTTGTGGGAAGTTTGCCAACTTTAAGCTATAACTAGGGATTTTTTCTGACTGATAGTAAACAACAGGTCAGCTCTCTGCCCTTTTAAAGGACACATTTAAAAACACTGCGGTCAATTCTTCTTTCAATACCCCTTTGTCAATACTTGGTGTTCCTAGTTAAAGTGTCCATCCAGTGATTGGTGTGTAACTGGATCCTTACTGGTATGTAACTGGATGTGTCAGTGGTCCTGGTTGGGGACATAGGACTTCTGCGTTTTCAGTTTGTTGTGGTTTATCGCATGTTTCCACAGGCCCATCAGCAGAGCAGGAGAGCGGACCGCCTGTTGGTGGCAGGCAAATATGAAGAAGCCATTTTATGTCACAGGAAAGCTGCAGGTCTGTTACTTGCTATTTCTGGGTTTGTTTGTTTTTTTGTTCTTCCTCGCAACATTTTAGTCTGTTTTGTGTATTTGATGGTTTTGGAAAATAGTATCAAAACTGTGTTGAGAAAAAGATTAAATGCTAAAACGTGTATATTTTTCCTTGTAGACCTTCTGGAGGAAGCGATGAAGCTGACCAAGTGTGAGCAGGTAGTCTGCATGTTAGCTCTCTGTGACACTTGCTACACATCAGATTTGTGTGCTCCTAGGTCAAAGGTTACTATATAATATCGTAGTTATCATTTGATTGAATGTATCCATCTGGTGAAGGATCAGGACAGCCATTGGATTTTTGGTGTGGAGCTGATCTTACACAAATGTCCCACACTAAGGACATGACTTAGGATTGTCAGCTTTGGCAGCTTTCACGGGAAAGGAACCCAGAGGGTTGATGTCAGCATGTATAGCGACCCCCCCCCCCCCCATACACACAGGAATCTGGGCTGCCCCCCTTCAGTCATTTTTGGCTTTGAAGTATCTTTAGACTGGTTAAATGTACACATCCCAGGGTCCTTCACCTTTTATTCATACTGTATTGTGTGAATTGCTAGCTTTAACATACAGATACTCACAACTCGTTCAGTCATAGTTTTAAATGGAGGTGTGTGTGTGTGTTTAGGCTCAGCTATCCCTGGAGCTCCAAAGGGAGAGTCACCTGAAGCAGCAGCGGCTGATCGAGGAGAAGTGGAAACGGGCTCGGCGGGAATGGAAGCCTCGGGTCCTCCTGAGTAGTCCTGGCCCCGAGCAGGTGCTGTCTGGCCAGCTGCAGCCGTCTCCAGGCACGGGAGGCCTGGATCGGGAGTACGACACCTGGCTGTACCTCCTGAAGAACAAGGGCCCACCGCAGGAGCCCTGCGCTGGCAGCAAGGCCCTGAAAGACGACAAAACCCGTCTAGAGGAGCAGGAGACCGCCATCGCGGAACTTCGTCGGCTGGTGGACGACCTGCTGGCCAAGAATGAGAGGCTGAACCATGAGAAGCAGAGGCTCACCAACGAGAACCAGCGGCTGCAGGCGGAGAACGCCCGGCTGAGGAGCGCGCCATATGCGGAAGCCCACCTGGTGGAGGGGTCCGACGTGTGGATCCTACCCCAGGCAGGGCAAGAACGCAAGAGCAAGGACATCCCCATCCCTCACCTGCCGCCCCTAGAGATGCCGACTCCGGTCATGGAGCTGCCCGAGGACATCCAGCACGAGCTGGAGGAGCTCCTGGATAGGGAGAAGCTGTAACAGCAGGCACACGGAAGGGACAAAATGGTGCCGACCACTGGACAGGAAGTTTGACTGGTGGCGAGAAGGTGCCACTTTCTCGCCACGACCACAAGGGGGCACTACTCACAAATTTTCAGCAGTCATTTCTTTGCCGATTTTATTATTTTTTTTCTTCTTCCTCCTCCCTCCAGTGACTCCTTAGTTACTGCAGCTAATTCACAATAATCTCTTGCAGGATTTGTGCCTTCCGATACTTTCAGAACTGTGGTACTCTAAGGCCCTAAAACATAAGTGATTTTAAATAAAGAGAAAAAGGACTGACATCGTCTTTAAACAACGTTGCTCTCTCAGCTTTGATGGACAGAGGTGGCTCTGGCTTTGTTTTCGTGTCGTTTCCATAGAAAACGAGAGATCTTAGCAAAGCCGTTTAAAGGGACTGAGCCAGCGCAATTTGGGGAGCGTCGCGGTGCGACTTGAGACAAAACTTGAGCAAAGGGGCTGCGGCTGAGCCTCTCTGTTGAAGACGATGAACACTGTGATCTTCATCAAGGAGCTCTTGGCATTTGTGTTGTCCCGTCTGCTCAGCTGCCCCCTCAGCCGTTCCTTCTAAATATGCAGCCATGAAGGGTCAGGGTTAGTCCTGGAGGTGCGTCAGTCGAGTGAAACGTGAACATGTTGTTTAAAATACCTCCCTTTTCTGTCGTACAAGCTTCACAGTTGGTCTGTGGAAAGTGATGGGAGATGCATCTTACTCAGAAGAGCGTGGGCAGACCGGGGCTTGGTGCAAGTTGCCCGTCCGGCGGCATTTTTGCATTACCCGATATGCAGCATGTTCATTTCGGAGGGTTGGCGCTCTCGCCCGCCTTATCGGAAACGTCCTGCTACCCAAAATCACGGTGCGGCGGACGTGTGGTTATCCAGCAGCCGCGTGCGACGAAAATAAATTTAGCACAAAGGCTTCATGAGCCACTGGTATCAAAGCCTGGAAAGGAGTAGCCAGTGAAGGTCTCTGTTTTGTCAGATGTGAGGTACCTCATCTCCTAGTTTTTGTCTCTTTTTTTACTGTAATCAGTCAATGGATGGACACAGTGATTGTGTAGAACACACACATTTTCAGGTAATTGTCTGAATATGCAGAATGCAGAAACATATAGTATATATTCATAAATATATATATATATATATATACACACACATCAGGGTGTGTAGCCTGTCTTTCACATTAACCTGAAGTAATCAACTTGTGCCAGACGCGCCAGGAATAACAAAACTATGAGATGCAACTCATGGGTTTTTTTGCTCAGCAAGAGGGAACCAAATCCAGTGTTTTTATGTATAAATTATCGGTTTACAAACAGTAATCAGGGTGCATCAACCTTTTTTTTTTTGTATTTTTGCTTGATGTAAATCTAAAACGGATGTGATATTGATTCTCATAACATTGAAAATGTAACTTTGTTTTTGGTGATGCATGAATGACAATTCTAGTTCTAAGTGTACAATCTTTAAGATATTAAACAGGACTTTATTTAGTTTTGTTGCAGTGGATGTTGGTTTTTAAGATCCTTTTTTTTTTTTTTTTAGGTGAGCTCAGTATCTGGGTGTCTAATGTAGAAATGTGTATTATGTCTGCAGGTGTTTCTAGGGTGAACAGAAACCACACAAGTTCTGTAGACCAGTTTCTTATTGCAGGGTTGTCATTTACTGATTGAACTGCAGATAGACCAAAAGGTGAATCTGCTCCCAGTTCAAACAGTGACTGCATAGGCGGTGCAAGAATTGCTCACTGCTAAGATCAAATATACCGGTAAAAACATAGAATCCCTTTTTCGGGCAAAAGTGAGTAATCGGGCACAGACCGAAATGAATTCTTCATCCTTAGAGTAGGTATAATGGACAAAAGTTTTAGCTGTTGAGTTCGATTAGTTAAACGTGTATTTTAAAACGCCACTGATTGCTCGGAATCCATTGTATAAATTCTGCCGCTAGATGGCAGTAAAACAAGTTGACAATCTGTTTACGTTTGAAGCATTTAGCAGAAACCGATGTACTGTTCGCCGTTTTGGCATAAACCAGATTATAAATAGGACAGTCAAAATACACATTTAAAATTTCAGATTATTTCGCTTTGATTGTGGAACGGATACGGGCTATTCTACACACAAAAGGTATTTCAACTTGAAATTTTAAGTTCCCTAAATTGATTTGGAAATCTAAATGCATCCAAAAATGCACTGTAAACTGTCCACCGTAATGAGAGTGGATCCGCAGCCTGGTGCTGATGATATAGCCTGGGTGGTGAGTTAGACTCATTAAGGCTCATGACAGCCAGTGGGGTCTCCCGGCAGACCCCAGGCACGCGGCGGCACGTCTGCGAGCGCGGTCACGTGTCTGACGGCAGCGCGGCCCTTTGATGCGCGCAGAATATTAATGGGAGAAGCTGTCGGGAAGGTAGCGGCACGGGGACGCTCGCGCGCTGCACGCGCAGACTGTTAAACAGGCTCAGGCGGTGCCAGTGGATCCGTGAAAGGCTCCTCTCCTGCTCCCCCCCTTTCTCTTCCCATCTCAGATGTTCACGGGTTGTAATTACGGAATCGACTCACCAGGGGTGTGGAGTGACTGCGGCCGGGAATAAAGTGCAGCTGCAAAAGCACAAATGATTACTGAAGCTAGCGGACGGAACATGATGTGAAACAGCGCGCACTCTGAAAGGTACCTGTCACTATTCGTGACCGCGGACGGGTGTCGCGCCCGTTTTGTGTTACGCCGGATAAGCTTAAAGGATAATGAGGGAGGGGCGGCACTGTTACCTCCCAACTGTGGGACCAGGGTTCAAGACCCCATGGGTAGAGATTGCACGTTCCCCACACATTGGTTTCCACAGCCAAAAAGAGTGCGTGCGTGTGAATAAAGATCAAAGAGGGAGGTAAAGGTACTGAATACACTGGCAGGAATTAAGAAGTTTCCAGCCCCATATCGTGTCCAGGAGACAAACTCTTTATGCCTGTTTGAGGGCACAGGACAGCTAACGTGAAGTCGTGTCACAAACACCTTGTTGGCCACATTCACACAAAAGTCATCAATAGGACGTTTTGGCAGTGGGGAGTTCCCACAAGCTGTCAATCACCAATATAAAAACCAATGGGAGATGGGTCATAGGTTAAGGGGGGTGCTGATTGGCAGCACAATGAACCCACCCACCACAGGTCTCAAAGGCATTTTTTAATTCTCACCCCAAACTGCAACTGAAGTCCATGACAGTGCCACAAAGGGGGGCAGGCAGCTCACAGGCTGAGCAGCAGATCTACAAGCCTAAGTTTACACAGTACATGCCCCAGAACAATGGCAGCACCCCCACAGAGTCCCAGCACCCCAATACCCCAATCGTGCAGTTGTACACCATCAGCCCACAAGCAGAGCCAACACAGGCAGACTCTGATAAATCCATTTTAATGGACAATGTAAAAGCCCTTTGAACTTCAATGTACAAAGCATGTAACACTTGCACATTTAAAATTTGAAATTGAAGCAAGCCATGTTTTAAAAAAATACATCATCGAATGTATATATGTATATATTTACACAGCATACTAAGTTTTTTTCCCATTTAACTTCAAAAGTTCACCATAGTAAATTTTAACAAAACGAGAATTTTCTTCAATAAATTACAACTTTGTAAATGTCTCAATTTTACAACGAATACTTTTTAATAAAATGCAGAAAGTGTGTTATTCATGTAGCATTTTTTGTTTCGTTTAGTTTTTTTATACATATACCTTTACAATGTTTACAATAGTTTGGCAGTTAATTGTCAAAAGATATGGCATGAGGACTGCAATTCAGCAAGTACAGGCAACAGCTGGTGTCTATCCTCTCACAGTAACTGTCTCAATGTAGTGAACGGTATCAGAATCGGTTTAGCAAACTGTACAGGTCACATTTACATTTGATCTATAACATAGCATAGAACTCTTAAAAAATAAATACATCATTTTAGTCATTTTCACCGAAACAATATACAGTAAGAAAAGAAAAGAAACACGAGGGAACAGCAAGGCCATTACTTGCAGATTATCTTTTGACTTGCATTGAATCACAGTTACCTGATGCTCTGGGTTATACTGCTGTGGGGTCAGTAACAAATAAATACCTTTGTGTTTTTTTCTTTAGTTTTTGTCGGCTTGGCACTGGAGGTTCATGACGCAAAGGTTAGTGTGCATATTCCACCTGACAGGGCGGCTGTGTGACAGTCGTCTCTCCTGGCGGGAACCAGGTGACCGTCACGAGTTCTCCTCCGTTTCGTCCAGCTCCTCCACGTAGCACCGCTTCAATGTTCCCACGGCATCTTTCACACAGTGATAAAAGATGTTCTTGACCTGCAAAAGATGAAGAAATAAAAGCACGGTTGAGGGCCGAAACAGAAGAGCACTCACACCTGACTCACGCAGGGAAAGTCGTCAGAAGACGGGAAAACGGCACGTGACTCGTGAGAAGCGTGTGTGGATCAGCATGGACCCCACAGCAGATTTCATATCCCACCTCTTGAGCTTACCATAAAAACTTAACCTGAACTTAACCAAAGACTAAGAAAAATAAGCAATGGCCAAATTGAAATTTCACCAAAAATGTGAAGAAAATGGTGAAACTGGGAAAACAATGAATGGAAATACCCGTTTGGGTTCAGGACAGCAAAGCGTGTCATTTACAGCAGAGATGATGTAATCACACGGGGAGGAGGGGCCGCAGCAGCCAGCGGGCGCTGTTCCGGAAAGGGAGAGTTGAATCGCATCCTTACCTGTAGCTTATCTTCATAGTTCATTTCTTCTTTGGAGGATCTCAGTTCCTGTGTTAAATGAAATGAGTGCACCACATGTTCCGGGGATACAAAGTCATTAATCACCTGGACACAACTGTGAAGGTTCTGCACCTGAGGAGCGTGGGAGAGAGACAGGGAGGGGGGGCAGGGAGGGAGGAGAGCATGTTGTTCTCACTGCAACAGAGTAAACCACCGCTCCCCCGCCACCAAAATGAGAACACACTCTGAAATGCTGCGGCTTTGCCAGTACACTTCAGGCCAGTGAGTCATCAGTGAAGCTACATCCACAAGATACTGGTGGAGGACGTGGGATAATACAGCTGGGAAAGACACACAAGAACGATGGTGATCACAGCAGAAAGGGGAAGGGTTAGAGCGTGCGGACGGACCTGGTGCAGTGCCCCCGCGGGGATGAGGATGGAGTCCCCCAGGAACTGGACCACCGTCCAGCCCTGTACCCCGCACTCCTCCTGCAGCCGCTGCCGCAGCTTCCGGGTCAGGTAGCAGCCGGGCTCACGGATCGGGTCGTGCTCGGTGGACACCTCCACCCCCTGCTCCTTGGCGACCTGCCGTGGCAAACAGAGCACCAGGATGTTGATACAGCACCAATAAAAGAAATTGCACGCGCTGGGAAGGGGGCCCTGTGCTTAATCACGCATGTACCCACAGCGAACATATCTGCTCTCAGCATTTGGAGGTAAAATGTGCAGGCAGTGCTAAGAAGAGAGGAATGTACTTGTGCCTATAAAAAGGACAAAAGTTCATGAGTAGGAAAGTAATTAGGTATCCCTCAATAAAAGGCCTGTCTGGAGGGAGTGAAGTATTTTATAACGTTATCCATGGAAAAGTAAAGCAAAGTGCTCCGGAGAATCGCGGGCTGGCGAATCTGCAGCGCTGACCTTGTACAAGAACTCTTTAATTCTGTCCACGTCTCTGCTGGCGTAGATGTGCCACAAGGCTCCCGGTGTCTCACTGGAGTCTTTCAATCTCTTCTTCAAATTGTCATCCAGATCCTCTTCCTCCAGTCTCTTCAACACACCTATACACACAGGACACGGTGAGGAAGAAGGTGCACTGCCCCCCCCCCCAGCAGACAGCTGTGGCTCAGAGCCTCCAACCGCAAAGGCGAGCCCCCACCCCCCCAAGCCGCACGCTCTAGGCTGTGCCATCACAAAAGCCACTGTGCTATAAATAGCCGGCAGGCAGGCAGGGCACAAGGGGGAGGGGAGGGGGAGAGGCAGGACTATGCCCAGGCAAGATGCCAAGTCTAAACACCAGGGGTCACGACCTTGCGAGTTGCAGTCCTACACTGACGCGGGCTCGAGCTCATCTGCTGAGAGGCAGCTCAGTAGGACGCCATTTTTAGCGCTGAGCTAAGCCTGCTATTTTTTTTTTATTGTAACCGGAGATTTCAGCACACCAACACGGACCATGGACACATGGTCTCAGGCCGGCCTCGCTTCAGCGTCCGAGGCCTTCTCCAGCCGGGTGGCGGCGCAGACACAGCCATTTGTGTCTCGCTTGGATTTGTTCTCAACAATTACGCAGAGTCCGAGTGTGCGGGGGCCAGGGGACTCCTGTAATTCCTTCCAGATGTCTCTCCTCGGGCGCTCATCGACATTCCATTGTTAAAAGGAGGCTTTAATGTCGCAGCACACTATTTTTCCTGCTCTACGCCCCCCCCCCCCAAAAAAAAAAAACCAAAAAGAAAAAACTAGTGCACAGCCCCGGCCATTAAGTTCCCACAGCCGAAAAGGGAGGCAAGTCTGCGCTGTGTCACTCTCTCCAGAAGGGAAACAGACTGACCTACTTCACTAAACTCTCAGTCTCCCACCCTGCCTAGCAGCGGGGGGAGGGGGGGACGGGGTGGGGGGGACCCATGTACCTGTTTTTGAGAGGACTCCGTTTCCTTTGGCCACACCAACGTAAACGAGGACGCTGACGATATCGGAGACCTCCAGGTGGAGGTTGGCTGTGCCGAAGTCCTGCTCTTGGGATGCGGCCACCCCTGTGGGTGAGGAGAGGTGGCAGATGAGACGAGGCAGGGGCGGGGGGTGTCGTCATGGCGACCCGACGCTCATAGGACAACAAAACGCTCGTATGGAATTAAGTATCTGCCATTTGCTCAAAGGCACTGATAACTCATTCTAGACGGATAATTATAACCTCTTGAGTAAGTCTCAAAGTAGCAGATTCAAGATGAAAATGATCTGTTGTGATGTGCACTGGTAAGCTACTGGTATGTGCCGAGTTCTTTCGACAGACTATGAAGTACTGGAGTCATCTTGGAGCAAACACACACAGATGTATCCGTGTACACGCATATTGAACAGCCTGATTACACATCCGTGTGTGGGAGGCGGGACGCCGGCTCGGGTACCATATGCACAGCAGAGTCGCGGGCCCAGGTCAGGCCGTACAAAAAACGTCGGCAGATGGGAGGCCAGGTTGAGGTTCCCTTCGGGGTCAGAGTATTCCGGAAGGGGAAGGTTCTTCATTAGGTCGTCGTACCTGCAGTGTGCAGGAGAGGGACATTCAGATAATTACCATGGGCCTCACAAAGGGAATGAACCGAACGCAGAAAGACGAGGACCGCACCTGGAAGGCATGAGGGCCATGAACTCCTCGCCCGATGGCCAGTCCTTCAGCCGGTACACCATGGCATCCCCGTCCTTGGACTTCGGCCGCTCTACGGAAATAACCGGATTGTCGGTGGGATGAGTGGCGAATGAACAAAGAGCCTTTGGTTTACGGGGTCGAGGTGAGGCCAGCCACTCACTCGTCAGGTCCTCGAAGCCATCCCAGAATTCCTTGATGCCGGAGTTGGAAACCACACCATCCTTGCAGTTTAAAAGGTCTCCCTGGTGGTCAGCGAATTCCTGGTTAAAGGAGTCCGCCTTCCATAGACTGCTGTTCAGTTTCTTATGCACCCCCGACACCAGCACGGGCTGAAAACACAATTAAAAAAAGGATTTTCCCTTCAGTATGTTCGTCTGGCATGGACCGAAGACGAGAGGAATCAGGAAATAAAAATGAGGGGGGGGGGCTGCTCCAAAGAGTCACTAATAAATGAGGAAACGTGATTATAAACGAAGAACAGTTTGAGGGGAGAGGTGAAGCTGCCCTTGAATTAATGTCTGCCAGATGTTTTTGTTAGTGGTCTACCCACAATGTTCAGTGTCTCAATGATACTATTTAGACTTTCTTTAGCCAAACCTTAGTAAAAATATGGTTTCTTAAGAAAACGGGCTACTGCCCATCACTAAAAGAAAAATGTACTTCATAGTGTTGCACTCAATCTGTTCAAGGAAACAGAAGCTCAAGGTTAATGCAGTACAACTGATTTGTCATTCGCATTATAGAAACTGCATTAACATACAACTGAATATTAAACATTACCGCACTAGAAGAAAATGCAATTACAGCCTGGAGCCTCATCTTAAAGCAAAGCTTTCCAATGATGCTACAATCTCACAGTGCCCCAAAAATAACTCCATAAAAGTCATCGTGAGTCACTGCAGAAAGATCAACACAAAATAGGAGAAAATGCAAACAGAGATGACAGTAGCGTACAAACATGGTCTGTGACGCCCCAGCACCAGCTCTAAACAAGCACGCCAGTGCACACGCGGTTCCCACAGTCCCCTCAGTAACTCCCCACCTGGCCCTGTCTCCAGCACTCCCTGAAGAGCTTCCAGTTGTTGGGGTTGCGGTGGTCCTTGAGCCAGAGCAGCCGGTGCTCGTACAACCAGCAGTGCGGGATGTCAGCATGCAGCCTGGAGGCCTCATCGGCGGCGGCGGCGGCAGCCTTCCTCCGCTCTGGTCGCGCCTCCTCGCCTGCCTCACGCTTGGGGCCTGCTTTGGCAGTCCTGTTGGCCGGGATCTTGTTTTCCACCACTGAGGCGATGATGTCGTCCAGGATGTTGGGCATACTGCGGCCACTCTTGCCGGTCTGTGGACGGAAAGGGCCCGGTGTGAGGGGTGCCAGGTTCAGGCCTAGCCCTCCCACCCAGGGGTGCGCAGCGGGCCCCACCTGCGACGCGGTGGAGTAGACGGGGGCGAAGGCAATGCCAGCATCCGTGGAGCCCAGCCGCAGCTTGCCGGCAGTGGTGGTGAGCAGGTCCCGCAGCGTGGAGCCCTGCTCCGTGCTGTTGGTCACCAGGCCCTCACAATGCTCCTTCTCCTCCTTGACCGCCTTCCCCAGGGGTGACTCTTTGTTTTCTGAGGGGAGAGAGCCAAGTCATTTTGCCGGAGGTAACAGGAATTTAACAGCCAACTTTGTGCATGAGAATCGGCACTGCTGTCAGCCAAACCCCCCAGCCCCCCCTCCACCTGGCCACGTCCTTTTATTGTGTCACACCCACCCTTCTTCTCCTCGCGGGACTTCTGCTCAGCCAGGTCGGCCAGGAAGTGCAGGGGGGATTGCGACTCGGGTGGGCTCAGCTTGCTGTCCGCACCACACTCACTGCCAGGGCTGCCTCCGCCGCCATTGGCCTCCACCCTCTGGGGGGTGCCCTGCTGCTGGACGTCGGGCTTGCACAGAGAGATCTTGTTGCTATGGTTCAGCACGTTCTGCAGCACCTGGGTCAGACGACAAAAACAGAAGCGCACGTGAAACTTCTGCTCCACCTGGCCGGGTCACGCTAGCCTGCCGGCAGCCGTATTAAATGAGGGTGCGGGGGAACAGCACCTGCGACACGCCGTTGGTGGACGGGAGCTTGGCCAGCAGCGAGCTCTGCTTGGCCACGCAGGCACAGTGCGCCTTGATGCTGTACTTCTCTCGAAGGGTGTGCATGGCATTCACCAGGTCGGTCAGCACTAGGAGAAAGGCATGGGGGGCATTAATAAATAAAATGACAAATTCACGTCAACATTTGTGTCTCTTCATGAGCCTGAACGCCAGGGGGGCGCTAAATGAAAGGTAATTTTACTCCCAATCCGCCTCCCTGAAAGGCAGCTTTGTCGTTCCCTACCTGTTCCTGGGATGATCTGCGTTGGCATCAGGTGCTTGTGGTCGTGCGGCTGGCCCTTGACACACTTCAGCCAGGCGTACAGCTCTTTGTCTGTGGGACAACGGAAGGTGTGTTAATCCTCCAGGACCGCGACGGCACACTGACGACAGCCCATATTTAAAACCACCTCTTTAATTTGTGTGTTTATCGGGAGGGTAGGGGGCAGGTTCTGCCAACACCTCAGGATGCCAGCTGTGTCACCGCAATCCAGGAGGAGAGAGTGTGTGCAGATGGGTACTTCTGCCAGGGGGCGCTCAATACACACCTCCCCTGATAGAGAGAAAGAAGCCAAGTGTGGCAGCCTCATCTGCACCCACCCCCACACACGCCACCCGCCGCGTAGAGCGGCAGACGACTCCCCCCCTGTGTTACACACCTGTGCGGCGATTTAAAGACGCAATGGAGAGTGAGGTTCGGATGTGTTCAGATCCTGTGCCCCCCTCCCGCATGCCCTCCCCCCCCCGGCTTTCCAGTAAGAGTGCGCATGGTGGCTGACCTTTGGAGCTTTTCCTCTCCCTCGCCCTGTAGCAATCCAGGCAGACCACAAATCCGCATTTCTGGCAGACCCAGTGGATGTTAAACAGCGTGGCTTCGCAGGCGTCGCACATCTCCCGCACGCCTCTCACCGCTCTCTTCCAGGCGATCTTGGCTGCGAGGCAAAGCAAACAGGGCGGATGAAACGAACGTTCACGGGCAGCGGGCTCCCAGCTGTGGCCGCGCTTCGCCCTGACAGATGGCGCCGGGAAAATAGCGGTGCTGTGCTCCGCCTGTTTTTTTACGAAAGTGCGCACATTTCTCCACACAAGGTCCGGTACATTCTGTCACCTACATACAAGAAGGTTTTCAGAAACCTCAGTCTTCACAGACAGGAAAACGCTGTCCGTGCTGGTGTCAAGGACGATTCTATTTTAAATATCTTTCCTACCCAATTACTCTACATTCCACTCCCC
>JAODJX010000043.1:11134189-11150420 GCA_026776945.1 Isichthys henryi
TAATTAAAAATCTTTGGGGTGGTTTTTGCCCCCAAAACAAACTCTATACAACATATTAAACCTTTTTTTTTTGGTTTGGGGGGGGGGGGGGGGGGGGGGGGGGGGGGGAAATCAGGCGTGGGAGCTGCAGCCATTCTTGCCTGCCTGTGTGTTTTCTAGAGCAGCCCTGTGTCCAAATTGCACTTTGTACCAAACGCTGATGTAATTAAAAACAGCCTCTCGTCGTAGCGCCGTTATGCTAAATGGGCCAGAGTGCAGCTCGCCCCCACCCCTGTGCTCACACACTTCCAGCAGGGATCACGAAGATTACAGACAGCCAGCGATACCCCCCATACACCCAGAGAGCTCTTCTAGGAGAAGGGCAGTCCTTAATCAGCTTAACTGGCCATAACAAACGAAGGTACTTGTCAAAATACCACCGCCTGGCACTTGGGGTTGCCCTGGTATAAACACTGATAAGACGGCACGTAGCAGCTGAGCTAATACGGCAGGACTAATGCAGCACAGATCAATGGGACCCGGGGAACATCCCAAGCTGCTATACGCCACGGTCAAGAAACCGCCCACAAATCTGCCGCCGAAAATAAATAAATACACACACACACACACACACACACACACACACACAGACACACACACACAGACATTTCAGCAGAATCTTGGCTTCCTGTTAAACGACTGCATTACCATGACACAGATGACATCCTTTACCCCAAAACGCCAAGCGCTACTACGATTACACACACCACAGGAAAGGAGGCCAGAGATAAAAGATAACCCAACGGTGTTCTGCGGACAGGCACCATGACTTCAACAAAGACTGACTAAGATGTTTTTATAGCCATAATACAAAGACCACATCATAAATGAACCAAGTAAACAACGCCCAGAGTCACAGTTTGCCCTTAAGATATTCAGAGGTTTCCAGACAAGCTCAGCCCGTTCGATGACGTAACCTTTCACAGTAAATCGGTATACCTGTAGCCCGTGAGCCGTAGCGTCTCTCGGCAGTCTACGTGGGCCGTATGGCCCGGGGGAAGCAAGAAAGAAGCTGAAAGGGCACTTTACCTTAGTGGGGTCTCACTGCTCCCGGGCACAATGAGCCAGCCGCTCGGACAGGGCGGCGGCGAGCAGAGCACGCGCTGTTTCTCCCGGAGATGGGTGAGACGGCGGTGGTGGTTAAATGGCGAGCCAGGCGCTGAGGAGCACACAGGCTAACCCAGCCCCCAGCCGCATGGCTGACTGTTTCCGCGCCCTGACGAGAGCAGGACTGACGGAGGAGAGAACACAGCAGGCAGAGGCGGTCGGGCGACTCTCTCTCTCTCTCTCTTCCCTTTTCTCTCTCGCTCACTTGCTCGCTCGCCTGCTTACTCCCTCCCTCCCCTGCTCACCCAGCTCCCCAGCCCCCGCGGTGGAGGATTATCGCTCTCTCTTTGTCGTCAGCGATGCGGCGCTAACGACCCACAAGGTCCTGTGATGAGAGTTCCCGGTCCGCCTGGATGTGGGTCATCGCCATCTCCCCCGGGGGCTGGTTACACAACCTATCAGTTGTTCCAAAACAGGGCGCCGTAGCCACCGGGCACCTGATCAAGCCCACGAGGAAGGTCCTTTTTCTAGGATGGGTCTGGTGGTCCCTGTTGTCGCCACAGCCTCCCCCCCCCACTTTTGTTTTTTCGGAGCTCTTTACAAGCCACGCTTCTGACGCCCGAATGAGAGAGTGACTCCGACGTGGAGGCGTGTTCTAACCAGGAATAGGGCGGGGCCACTTAAAGTGTAACTAATCCCCCATCACAGGTGGCAGTGGAGTCACTTCCAGCATGAGTCACAGTGCTGATTAGTCACTTGGCAGACCCAAAACAGGGTGGGTTATAAATTCAAGAGCAGACAAAGAGCAGAGAGGAGGCCAAGCTGACATCTGAGCCCTGCTGCCCGAGTGGCTGTAAAACAGCCATACTGCCCTGCACTGCGGTGAAACCCAAGCCTCGTAAATTTGATAAAGTGCCCTGAACACGGGACACATTCAGAGGAGAAACCCAATAGGGGGACTGGCTCTGAGAACGGCTCTGAAACAAGTTTTTTTGGAAGCTCAGCAATGCAGGCAGAGTTTCTACGCCGCCCCACCCATTTCCCCTGCGAGAGTCTTGAGGGCTGACCGACGACAAAGCAGACCTTGGAGTGCGATGCGCGCATGTGCCTGGGATTCCCTTCCCCGAGCTCGGGGAGCGCCGTTTTCCATGCCAGAGTCGGACCTGTGGCGAGAGGTCTGTGCAGCTAAGAAGCGGATCTTGAACACACAAGGCACAGAGAGAGCCACAGCTGAAATGGGCTACCATGTGCCAGCCGATGGCCGCCTGGCTGGAGCAGGTAACTACAGGCATGGTACTGAGGCCCCACAGACCCTGGGTGGGTCCTGCTACAGTCGCCGTTTGGCACGAACCTCTTTACCGGCATTAAATTGTGGGAGGCGGTGGGCGTCGCTTCCAGGCTGTGAAAGCAGACTGGTTTCACTTCTTTAAGCCATCGATTTTCAGACGCTCCTTCTTGTTTTCCAGCCCCCGCCTCACAAGGTCACGATAGGGCAGAGACCAGCCCAGTAATACTGCTGCGCCAAACTGGCAATGTCACCTCGCATAGAGCAAGCCTGTCTGTCCCCAAACCTCAACGCCTCAACAGTTAGAGCTAAGAATGCTTCCTCACCTTTCCCTTTCAGAGAGGTTACCGCGCTGCTTGGTAGCACAACACCACCGATAATTATTCAATAATTATACCCTGAAAAGAGACACGCCAGAAAGGCAGAGTACAAGATCAGACAGTACAGCAGTGCGTTAGTACGCCATGGGATACGATCGTCATGCCAACACTGTGATTACGCAATCAATAACTCACATCTTTAAGCAAGAGACAATAAGAAACATGGATTACAGCTAATCACCGCCAGGGGTGAGGGGCCTGAGACCATCTCCTTATTACTGTGGGGACTGGCATGCTCCTAATTAGTCAGACATCTGCTTACTGCATCACACAATAAACCTGTCCCGGGATGTCCGTGTTCATCTCTGCATCCCCACTCTCCTCGTAATTGTCTTTCTATGCAGCTATGATTTTTAAAATAAAAAGTATATGCCATGCTATGAGCTGCACACACACACTGGCACAGGTGTCTGCTTTGGCTCACGGCAGACAGAAAACCTGACAGAACACGAGGAGCTGACAGGCGATCCGATGCCCCACCTCGGTCTGACCCGATTCCGTCTCTGCAGGTGCTACATCCCCACTTTCTGACAGAGGCTTAAGCTGCCGTCTTTCGTGGCCTCCGCAACTCCCTGGTTTTACGCGAATGCAAATAAAAATCCAATCTATCGGAAAAACCAGCGGTTCCCCCAACAACAGACACCCGACGTGAGACGGCGGCTGGAGACGGAGATGGCGTCGCAGACGGCGACACCAGTGTGCGGAGCATGGCCCGCTTCCGCCCCGGTGAGGACGTACCACGCAGGGTGCAGACAATGCAGCCACAGGAGAGAGGAGATAATTCCAAGCCTCCATCTGCACCATAAGACGCCGAGAGGCAGGTACTCGGTGCCCTCGCTCCCAGCGCGATGGCGTGTCATTGGCGAGCTCGCCAAAGAGGTGAAGAGTGACCTAAATGACCCTGATTCATAAAAATAAGTGCAGCTGACAGGCTGAGCGGGGAAGCAGCTCAGCAACATTAAGCGACATCAGCTCCATATCCCTGCTGGCTCACGGCCGCAGGACGGTCAGTTCCCAGCCTATTTACCATCTTCTGTTCCCTGCGTGCCGCATCACAATAAGATTTACACTAAGAAACACTTCTCTTTTTTTTATTCTTTCTTTGAGAACAAAGGACCCAAAGTAAACAATTGTGGGGGAGGAAAAAAATACAGGCACATACGTATTTCTTCAGCCCCAAATCAGCACTTGACAGGAAAGTCTGCCGAAATGATCACTGGTGCACGCTGGCCTGAAACGACTGACAGTGCCTTCAAACGGACGACCTCACCACTGTTACGTAACACAGGCCGAACTGAATATCTCAGATTCCTGGAGGAGAGCTTTTGTCTCACTGACAGGCACTAGCAGCTTAGCCATGATTCCAGGAAGGGTAGATGACTCGCATTACCCATACACAACTACCCGTACCTACCGAGGACCACAGCCATAGCACAGAAACTACAAGGTGATTTTTTTAAACCCAAGGCCAGTTCACAAGTCATTCCGAGCAAAGCGAATCACAAACTCCCGATGTGCTTTAAGATCTAGCCCAGAATATGAGATTGGACACAGGTGGCTGACAGTCCCTGGGACAGCGTGAATGCGGGATAGGCCGGGCCAGTCGTGCGTGCAGCCACGCAGCTCCGAGACGCACAGACGGCCTCGAACAACACAGAGCGAGTCACTTGAGCCAAGACAGCCCTGCCTTTGATTCCACGTCAACATGGCTGCCTCCGCCATTCACAGAAAAGGCCCATAAAGGGGTGATTGTATTTGTGGGCCTGAAAATATCAAGATGGATACCCCCCGATGTTTATCCTTGAAAACTAGCTTTGTTACCCACAGAATGTAGAACCAGGGAATCAGATTTTCCCATCTCAAATTTATATTTTATTCACTATTTAAAAAAAAAAAAAAAAAACAGAAATAGAAGGCCTCTCTGTGAATTCATTGCCCTGTTTGGTGGAGGAACTTGATATGTATACAAATAAAATACAGTGGCTACCCAGACTGCAGACACGCACGGCTCTATCATTACCTCATTAGCAGTGGAGTACAGCGGCAATGTTGCTGCTGGGCATTTCCCCAGACGACTATTTACCCTACAAAGCCTCAGACACAAGAAGTTAAGCACTTCAAACGTCCCAGACAAAAATAACCCATTATTAAAATATGGGCATTTCCTGGGAGGAAATGTTAACTAAAAGAAAAGGCATCTGAGTATTGAAAAGGAAATATTGGACAAAACACGGCAATCAGAATCATTAATTGGAGTACACAAACAAGCAGATTGCAAAGGGGACCTTTCTGGCTTTGACTGTGAAATACCAGTGTGATGTTTAAAGCGATAGGTATCTGTCCACATGTCAGCAGCCTGGGCAGGCGTGCGAGACCTGAAGCAAAACCTAAACAGCAGGAACATTAACTCACAAAATCGAATGCCTGACATTCCCCGGCCCGTCAGCTTCACCTTGACGTTGTTGACATTTGGGAGGGTCGTTTGGTATTCACTTAGCCCCTATCAAACGGTGAAAGTGTATATACTGCACAGTGCTCATTTCAGCACGGCGAGTGACTAACATATGGGTGATGTTTAACTATGCGTTTCAGGGATCTTGTTCTAGTGTCTTCAGCAGCCTTTCAGAACTCCCAAGCATCCATCCAAATAAATAAAATAATAAAACGTCGAGCTTGAATGTGCATGAAGTTTCTTTCCACTGTGCTTTCAAATTTCTGAAATAACTTCCTGAGGGAGACATTTCCCACAGCAGATTTCCTTTGGAAAATGTGTAATTTATCTGCTCTCGCTGGGCGTATTACACATTAACAGTTGAAGGGCTTATTGTGATTTGCTGGCAGACAAGACGGTTGAGTGCTTAACACCTAACGCACAGATGGCAGAACAGGAATGACTTTTTAAACGCCAGGCCACTGGAAAAGTATCACGCTTTACAGGACGCCACCACTTTGCCTGACTGCAGCTCGCAAGGCCAAAGTGTTTGTGGCCTTTGGGTGAAGCTGGCCTACTGTAATCATCTTTAGTCCTCATGATCTGCATGAAAAAACAAACATCTGTTCTTGCAATCAGAAATGTGCATTTCCAGATAAAATTGCATGAAAAACAAAAGTTGAGCTGTAACACACTAAGACTGTCCAAAAATTCAAACAGGATGCCAAGATGTTTCTGTTGTAGGGAAACTCAATTCCTTACAAGCATGAGGCATACCTCCCCTAACCTGAGCCATCTTTGTTTTCCCACAGGGAAATCTGCTGGTCTTACTTTTTGCTATGGAGGCCTGTCAAAGACTCGACTCAACAGCAAGGTCTAGCCCATAATTTGTGTGCATGGACACAGCATGTATTCACCTGGACAGATGAGCAGACTGGGATAGCGGTAGCAGCGGTTAAAGGATCTCCAAGCCAATAGCATTCTCTGCACTCCAGACCACTTTCACTCTGCATAAGCAGCTAACATTTTATGTATAAAGGTCTGTGCTAATTAACGGAAATAAATCATCCAGTGCATCGTACTGACAAAGTGCACTTCACGGTATCACAGGATATATAATCTCAGCATGTCTCAGCAACACCATATGAAGGCCATCATGTCAACTAAAACTAGAATGATCAGCATACACCCAACAAACCGCAATATTTTCAAAACATATTTAAGAGAGAGAGTGAGAGAAAGGAAGCTCCGCCCAGTGGTTAAACCTCAGATTCAGGAGGAACAATGCAAGTTCCTGCCTGACCTTACGACAGTGAGCCATCTAGTCTCCCTTGCACAGTTGCGAGGGTCCATACAGACACGCCAATGCAGACTACATGAGCTTTTGTGAAAATCTTCCAGAACATATTGTAAGAGGTGCTGCAGGAATTTGGGGTACCAGGGGCCGCTACTGCGCACAAAATCCAAGTCGTTTGGAGAGGGTGTTAGCCTCTGGCAAGGGTGCATCTTGTCTCCACCACCATTTGTGAATTTCATGAACAGGATATCAAGACACACCCATTATTGGAAGGGTGGCCAGTATAGAGGACTAGAGGTGACATTCCTGCTATTTGCAGATGTTATTGTGCTTCTGGCCTCATCCGACCAGGAACTCCTGCGCACATGAATGGTTCAGTGCTGAATGTGAAACAGTGGAGATGAGAATCGGCACCTCCAAATCCAAGGTCATAATGCTCTTGCAAAAGGAACGGGTTGCTCATTTCCAGTAAGGTTAGAAGATTCTGCCCTCAATGAAGGAGTTTGAGTACCTTAGGATCTTGTTTGTAAGATGGCTTCAGTGCCTATTCTTTTGGTTTGGTAATGGCGAGAAGAACAAGGTCATGAATATAAGCTCTCCACATGGTTGCCAGGCTCTCTCTCCAAAACAAGGTGAGGTCAGAGATCTGAAGGGACCCTGAAATATAGAAATTACTCCTGTGGCTGGAAAGAGGAATCAGTTAAGGTGGTTAGGGCACCTTATAAGGACACCACCAAGTCGACTCCAAAGGGAACTGATCCAGGCACGTCCCACTGGGCAGAGGCCCCAGGGCAGACTCTGGACATGCCTGAGGGACTAAATCTCCCAGCTGGCTTGGCAATATCCAGAGGTACTGCAAGAGTGACCTTCTAAATACAGCTAGAGTCCATAGCCTGGGTAAGGGAGGCCTAATCTGACGTGCTCAGAATGCTGCCATTATAATGCTCACCAGGAAGAGCGTCGTGAAGAAAAAGCAAAACATCTCAGATAGGCAGCTACCGCAGTTCAAAGCATAAAGGGGCTCTTTACATGAAACAGACCACTGCCTGTACACAATCCAATGAATCATACAAAAAACATCAATTTCAATAAGTTAAATTAAGTCTCAATTAAGTCTTGTTTTTATACAGGTGGAACTAATCAAATATCTTCATTGCAAACCTATTTGGGAAAACTGCATGGGAATAGAACACTTTAATGACTTTACATGTGGCAATATCTGCTCTGATTGGTAAGTGAAGACCCTGCTTTGTTTTTTTCAAGTCCCCTGAAAACTGACCCCCCTCTTAATACTTCCAACATAAAAGCTTTAAAATTAGGACGGAAATGCCTGCCAAATAATGTCTCTCTGAAACATCGGGCATAGAGCCAAAAAGAAATCTGTAAAGCAGGAGGAAGGGCAACCATCCATTAGTTTTAATGCAAGTTGTGCAGTCTGCAGACACTGGCTGAGTGCAGTGACCCTGCTGTATCCATTCATCTCTGCTCTTAAAGATGCAGGGGCCCTAGTCTGATCACATTAATGGCAACTTGACCTTGATGAGGTCATGTAGTGTACAGAGCTAATAGAGAAGCACATTACGTCATACTTGGCTCTGTAATACCATGGGAAGGAACATGCTCACAGATCCAGGATAGACTTACAGTCCCTTGGAGTGAAAATCAGGGAGGCCTGCAGGACTGAGTGTAATCAGGGCCCATTTTCCACTTTCCTCCCTGACACTGAGTGGGCTCCGTCCAAGCTTCCCACAGACATATTTCAGCTGAGTCTAGCCCTTCCATGCCACCTAATATTCTGCTCAACTAACACGATCTGGACTGATTTAATAGTCTCTGGAAGATTCAAAATTCCAGTTTTATATTTCCCCAAAAAAAGCAGTCATTTAAAGCTTAAATGCCATGCACTGCATTTAAAAATAATCACTGACATACCAGCACACACCTGCATCACTGACTTGAGATTCCATCAGCACCAATTCAGTCCAGCATATTTCTGCAAGACATTCTTGGGTCTGATTTAATAACACTAGTGTCACTGCAACTCATTACCACTAATTAGAAATATGCATTGCTTGTAACGCTTGACTGTTTAAATACTGTATCATGGGAATATGAATAAATCACAGGGAGCCAACAGTGACACCAAAGGCTTAAATACTGTCTGAAAACAGACGCCATAGCAAAAACAGTTAACAGAGAGAGCAGTTCTCATGGGACTCAGTGGGCAGTGCTGTGACCTCACACCTCCAGGTTCGAAGGCTCTATGCGTGTGCAGTCTGCCATGCTTACAGGGCATTCCCCTCTGTCACCCTGCAGTCCAGAGATACGTTGTCTGGAGAAACTGAGATCTCCACCATGGCACACACACTGAGGAACTATACAACATGAGTAAGGGGTGTCAGTCATCTGGGACAGGCCATAGGGCTCACCCTGACTGCATTTGATAAAGCAGCTTAAACTGACGGATGGACGGACAGAATGTACATTTTTCTTTTTTGAGGCCCATCACCACACGGAATTTGCTTGGCAACAATAATTGTCACTCACACTCAACACCAATATCAGTTCATACACATGTGCATTTTATTGGGCCCAAGGCGAAAAGATGGTAGGGGTTTAAGAGATGAATAAAACCAGACACCCTACAGGGAGGTCTGGAGAAAGTTATTCTGATGCTCCAAGTTTGTCTGGTATTCAACATCAGGATAATATCAGGATGTTTTTAGCATTCTAGAGTTACTTTTGAAATGCCACAGAAATATTTTTACTAGCAATGGATAATATTAGCTGCAGTACGACTACATGAACGCCTGTCTACACAAAACCTTACTAAATACTTCTAGCACACACAGACATATATTCTTTATAAAATGAGCTGTTAAATTAAATGTGTTCTTGCTTTAATACAATGCTGAGCTTATTCATTTTATGAAGACAGATGAACAAGCGAAATACAGAATAATGAGCCATGTTTGAAACTGAAAGAAGCACAGTGTTAATATAAATTCTATTAAAGTATCTGGTGTATTATAGTGTAAAAATTCAGCAGCTGGGTTTCACTCGCCAGCATGATGCCTGATCAGACTCCCTGTTTAATGCACATCGCGTATGATATAATGTCAGATATCTTGAAGGAGCAGTCATTCCTGTCATTAGGGCACAGAGAGAAAGGCTCGATGAGTCAGTCACACTGCTCTCTGATGTGTGACAATAAGGGGCTCGTCCCTAGTCACGTACCACGGCGTGACCTCAGGCCAGGGACGACTGATGTCACAGTATCCCTCACTGAAGGACGGCGTCTCAAACAACAAGGGCACACGCTGACGTTTATAACACGCTGCCAGGTCTGGGCCCCTGCGACGAGTAAGGACCCCTCCTCCTTCTCCCTACTGGTGCACTGGTATGTTGGTCGGGTTTGGGAACCGTTTAGGTAATAATAAGCTACTCCACAACTAAAGTAGCCCAGCAGTGTTGCATCTGCAACGTGCAGATCATCAGTGGTGGTGAGGGTGAAATCACTGAATTGTGACAGCGAGCAGAGCCCCAGCGTGAGCTTCCCCCCTCCCCCAGTCACCTTCACAGACTGGCCGCAGAGCAGGCAGAGCTCGGCAGAATAAAACAGCTGCTGACTGAGGCAGCCACCGCAGCCGCAGAGGCCATTCAGCTTCCCGTCTCTCACCCTACACCCAGGGGTCAAAGTTCAAAGGCACACTTCTGTTCAAACCAATCAGGCCAGACTCACACAGACACAGCGTCTTAGCTTGAACTGGCGGACATGAATCCATTAGCTAGTGGGTCAGACTGATCGTCGTGATAACACTGTGGCACAGAGACTCGGATTGGCGGCACTGCGGGTCTCACACTGGCGTGCTGGGTGCTTTTCCAAGCGCGTGTCAGAAACAGCTCATCTGTGTGGGGGGGGGGAGAGACGGCTGGGCCTTGACAGCGCCGTTTCATGACTCACCCTCCCTCTCTGCAATGCGGGGGCAGCGAGGGTTTGGCCGCGGTTCAGAGCAAGACAGCAGCTCTCAGGAGGAGCCGAGCAGGGCCTTCAAACTCGAGCCTCGAGAGCAATATGGACGTGAAAGGCAAGACCAGCTCCAGGCCAGCGCCGGGGATCCCAGCCACCCGGGTGTCATGTGCTGCAGAAACGCATCTCTGCTGAAGTCATCAGCGGAGTAATCAATCAAGATACCTTTTTCTCTACGCTTCCTTAATGTTTTCTCCACAGCGTTCCTTCCAGAAATAGTCACTTCCTGTGTCCTGGTATTTCTAACCTCCCAGAATACAAAGGCTTTCAATCCTTCAACAAACGAAAGGTCCTCAAACTGTACTACAGAGCAGAACTTTCAAAGTAACCTCAATAACTTTCAGTTTATATGTTGTTTAAGACTAAAACAATACCTTTAGAAATGAGGAAATTCATAGGCGAAGCAGACATGGTGCACCAAGGCACACAAATCAGCGTTCAGAGAACATTTTTAAAAAGGATCAGTTATCAAAAAATTCTGTGCGTGTTTTTTTTTTTTTTTTTTTTAAAAGATATATACTTACACAGCAGTGCTGTAAATGCTAAAAATAAACTGCACAGCACAACTCCCGGAAGCAATACTAAATATTTATAGTGACCTGCATTGAGGTAATGCTTAAAATTGCATGCAAAATCATTTTAAATAATTCCAAAGCTCACCAGCGCAACCTAAAAGAGATCCGATCAGGAAGTGTACAATTACCAAAAACGATTCTCTTTTTCCTGTTTAATTCTCACTGTATTTCAATCTCCTTGAAATAAATCGCACAGAAGGCAGGGAAAGAGCACTCTATGTGGATGCAGTCCACAAACAAACATCTGACTGAGGGTTGTCGAAGGGCTTACCACAGAAACGGGCCTCCCACGGCAGAGATGGAGACCCGATACTGCTGCCTCGCAGGACTGGCGACTTGGCCCACCCAGCGAGACACAATTAAAATCCAGCTCCGCAAAGCCACAGCCACTGTCCCTCGCTAACCGGCCAGGAAGGAACGCGCTTGGGGAGGCTAGCAGAGCTCCAGTATGTCAAGGCAGGCGCCGCCGAGGGAGACTGTACAGGAAATCCACAGACGTTTCACTTCCCCATACCACGCATGCATGTGTGTGAGGCGAAACGAGATGGGTGTGAACATCTGCACTGGTTTCATAAACAACAAATTAACGGCGTTCCGTATGTCACAGTCGGAGATGCAATAGGGCGCTCCGAGGCCCACCCACAGACAGGCATTACAAAAGACCAGTGTGATCTGCGGTCAGCCCAAAAAGTCGAAGACTGGAAGAAAGTTGCCTGCTATTCTGCACCGTCCTTTTGCTGAAACCACGAGAACACAGCAGCAGCACAAAGATGAGGCCTGTGAAAAGGACTAGCCTGGACATACGACCCCGGGAATGGACTATCCAGGACGCATGTCATTGGGCAAAGGACTAGCCTGGACATACGACCCCGGGAATGGACTATCCAGGACGCATGTCAGTGGGCAAAGGACTAAATGGGACATATAACCTTGAATGATTTGGAGGACGAAGTTGCTTCGAATAAGAAACAAGAACCTGAAGTGATGTGTAACCATTTACACACTGCCAATAACCCAGGAGGGAACATTACAGGAGCCCACATCCTGTTTGGTATATGATTCAGAGTCTGTAGTACGCTATAGTGCATTACAGGAATAAAGTACGTTCTGTTAAAAGCATAATCATCATCATTTTTAATAGTACTTTCAATGCTATATGTTGTTACTTTGTACTATACCAATAGACAAAACAGTGTTCTGAGAGCTAACCTGTCAAATCAAAATGACATTCCAGTTATAAAACCTTAAATATGCATCATAGGACTGCTATTACTGTCACTTGTTATATATATGCCTATATTTCACATCATACTATAAATCAAAATCACCCAACACTACAACACTACTCTCGAAAGTATATACACAACTAGTATGTCAAAGCCTACCATCTTGCTTAATTTTGTGCCAATGGAACAAAAGAAAAGGTTTCATTTTTCACGTCTTGCCGCTCACCCTTGAGCCCCCAGGCTTGTGAAGGAGGACACCTATAAAAGTACAGCCTGATGTAGGAAAAGCGTACTGGAGCAGAATCTGACGCCGCCTATGGGGTTACACTGCAAATTAACACACAGATGACACACAAATGCCCATTAATCACACAAGACATGCACAGCTACTCCCACAGTACTTTCTCCCCGTCTTTATTTCCTAGCAGATGTTGTCTACTAATGAGCCAGTGGCTGGCCTCTGGAATGTAAACGGCACGATGGTGATTGAGTCTGAGAAGGACCTGCTCCACAGAGCGCCGAGACGAGACATGGCAGAGTGTTTACACTGCGTACGAGGCACACACCCGCATGACTTTTCGCTACACGACATCTACAATTCACCTCAACACAAAAGAAACAAGTGGGAATCTCAGAAGAGGTCGTATCCAACTGATACCATCACTCTCATCGTCCAGTTTGTTTTGTTGTTAAAGACAGGGGTTTCTATTAAGGCAAGTTAGGGAAAGTCTTCCAGACACCACAAAAGCATTCGAATGACACAGCACATGAGTATGGTGTGAAACAGGAAGCATTTAATAAATAAAAATTAGCCCGTGGGAAAAGCCCCATGAGAGGAACATACTCAGGACCCAAAAGCAAAGTAGTGGGCAGGAATTTTTCAGAGCGAACAAAGGCCGTTTCCAGGCTATGTTCATCTGGAAAAGCTATTTTCCAACACGTGGAAGGCTTTGCCAGTGAGTATAATCAGACGTGAATTTAAACCAAAAAAAAAAAACTAAAAATCAACCTGTATGCTAATAAAAAAAAAAATCACTCTATAAAGCTAAAATATAAGAGAACACTGAGAGGTGACCCAGTTCATTCTCTATGCTTTGTCCCTAAACAGACAGCGGTTTTCTGAGTCCAGAAAAGTACAGCCAAGTGACACTTTGGTTAAGGTTATCTGGAGGTGCAGAGGGAGCTCAAACCAAACGTTGCTGTGACAATGGGGGCTGCTCTGGGGCACCTCCCTCTTGTTTCTGCCACAATAATTCAAGATAGTCCCCCACACCCCTTCAAAGGCAGGCAGGCAGGGGCTAGAGTTGCCCCAGGCTGCCCCCGTAAATGCCGCCTGCATATGATTGCTACCATTAAGCAGCCAGCTGTGCTGCTGGCAGTGAAGAATGATCTGTATATCCCCCCTCCTCAGTCTGTGTACATCCTCTCCTCCCCCAGAGCCCACCCCCGCGTTCTCTCACACACGCAAACCCACACATGCTCACAGTATCTCAGTCAGACATGCAAACGTCCTGTTCTGCAGGCATATACAGCAGGTTGGGTGCCCCCGGCAGCAGCCCACAAGCTGTGCTGGGACCCTGAGCCACACATCTGAATGCAGGGAGCAGGAGATCAGCAAGGCACAGGTAAAGCACGTTTGCAGCAACCCCATGCTGCTCGTGGCTGCTTCAGACCAATCTATGAAAGATGCCCAGTCAAATCAAACTAGACGACACAAATAGCAAGGATAAATACTCACGAATCCTTAACCGACAAGAAGAAACACAAAGACACGAATCTCAATGCAAATAAACTGCTCGGATTACAAAATCATAATTACTCACAGGGCAAATCAAGCGTGAGCAGTGCGAACTTTAAAACCCGAATTACTTGCAATTGTTCAAAAAGCAGACTTGAAATAAAGCCTCCGTCACTTACTGAAACAGTTAGGCAGAATTACGAAACGCAAGCGAGTGGCCAGCGAGCCCTCTCTCTCTCCGAGGTCACCGGGAAGGAGGCGAGCGGCTGGGTACAGAACAATAAGTGCCTGCTCTCGTCTTAGCGCCCCTGACAGCTGACATTGCGGCTCCAGGCAGAGGGTGCAGCGACTACAGCGTTAATCATTTCCTGGAACCTCGGAGGGACTGGATTTGCTCAAGGTGGTCTGGGGTCACGGCAGCTATCCTGGTAAATCATTACACGCCATCCTTCAGAGGCCCTGCTATTATTTCCAGCTCACACACGTAAGGAAAAATGGCGACCAAAAAGAAGCACTGCAGAAAAGCTATCATAATGCAGAAAATGGAGGTCGAGTGGAGGATTACAAGGCAGCTGCACGTGTCACGTCAGATTTTTTTTTTTATGCATTAAAAATATATAATTCCCTGGTGTGAGTGCCTTTCCCAGTACACTTTCAAGTGTGCAATTAAGTAGCTGTTACACAATAAAATCAAACACAAACATGAAAATTAAAATGTTCAGCGCAAGTCATTAATTGCAGCTGATGTCAATTACAGGTTTGCATGCAACTGCTGAGATGATCAGGCGTTTGTATTATGTCTGAAGGAAGTGATCTCGAGTTAAACCTTGACAGCACTCTCAAAAACACACAGCACAAAGCCCCCTTTGTGTGCGTCAGAGGCCAGAATGCCACCCCCCCACCACCACCACCACCACCGAACTCTAAAAACAAAACACAGCTCACTAGAAAGGACAGCTTGGTTTCCATTAGTAAACTGGAGACCCCAGCCAGGTCAATCTCCAAACCAATAAACTAATGAGTCATGTTGATTTCTTGGACCATGGAGCAGGTCTGAAGGACACTGAAATGAGAGCCCTGTGGCTTTGCAGACACTGACCAAACAGGAAATGAGGGAGACTCAAAGCTTCCAGTGGCAAGTCGAGTAAAAAAAAAAAAAAACCCCAAGTACAAAAATACATTCTTTTTACTATGGTGGTCATTACAACAGTCCGGAGTCCGTTTTGAAAGACCCAAAACATGCCTGTGTCATTAACATTTAAAGGACACGCTGTCAAGAAGCGGTGGGACAAATCGTGACGGCCAACACCAAAACAGCGCTACGGACTGCATCGCGGACGTAGTGCAAAAACCAAGCCATTCACCAGCTCCTGGACATGACCCAAGAACAGGATCTAAGAGGAGTAATATCAAGACAATAAGGACTTACACGAATAAAACCCAACACAAAGCTTTAGTAATGTAAATAGGCTGGGCGGCATTCCAAAACAAACTCCTCGATAGGTCTACAAGCAGAGGCTCCAGAAACGGCCGACGGGATTCGATCGCTGGGTCACGTTCTGTCAATAGATACTGCAGGCTCAGTGCGACGGTGGGACAAAACAACCGCTGTGCAGAGTTTGGTACCGCCCGCACGTATCAAAGGACGCCAGACAAAGAGCGAAGCCCCGGGCCGAGCACCGACTGAGCTGAGCTGCTGACTAAGGACATCCAGTAGCCGTAAATGTCTGCATCTCCCCAAAATAGCAGCCATAAATAAACGGGCTGTGAATGCAAAACAGGGGAGGTGATGTTTTTGAAAACAGAAACCGCCGTACATGCACATCCAAGCCTCAGACACCGAGTTCCGACGCATAATTACGGCATCGTCTTCTAATGATTTAAGGCGATTCTTAAACCATACCTTTGCAGACCAATAAATTCCTGAGCATCAAAGCTGAATCTTCAGGCCAATAATGGAATCCCCTCATGGGCCCCTTTCTTCAAACCATGATCCCACTTAGACATGTTTGGGATATTTGCGTTCGCGGTGTAAGAAATTCATCACTCCGACAGTGCAGTGAGACAACCAAAGAAAATCTCGGCTAGGCAGGCTGCCGGGGGGGGGGGGGGGGGGGGCGGGGGGGGGGCCGCCGGGGGGGGGGGGGGGGGGGGGGGGCGGGGGCGGGGGGCGACGGGCAGGA
>JAODJX010000043.1:11150520-11210360 GCA_026776945.1 Isichthys henryi
TCTTGTCCATAATACCACCGCTAAGGGCAAAAACCTAATCCTACTAGTAGCAAAAACTACAGTCTGAAATGTTAAGTGCTGCTTCCTACCAGGCAACAGGGTTTATGCCTTTGGGAGGGCTTAAAAAAAAAATGCGAGACATAGAGAAGAACTGTGCAAGACGCACTGGGATATATCTGCAGCTCCCAGGGCCTAGAAAGCAGGCGGATTATACACCTCAGGAGCCGTGAGACGACAAGCAGCGCAGGGCAGGTTGCCCTGCCTGAGTGAGATGTCTTGTCAAACCAACACTCCCCTCATGAAAGACTTCCCCTTAAAGGCTTCTCTTTAAAGCGTTGCCAGATGGCGCTATGCTGCATGTTGCATCAGAATGCCGGCCATCTCTCTCACGCAGCACTCACTAACCGGAAAAAGCACTAAACTGAACATCAACCGAGGGTAGTGTTTTAAGAAAAAAAATCTCACTGAAACACAATTCTACAATAAGATTTCACTCTTTCAGCCTTGCTTTAATCCAAAGCTTGTTATGCCCGTTCTCCGGTGTTTGCACAGCTGGTTGTCCTGGCTCACACTTACCAAGGCAGGCCACTGTATATGCTTGGCCTTTGTTCCCTGAGGCTGGGTACCATCCTTCCGCTTCGCCCAGACTAGTTGCTGCTCTAGCAGGAAGATCTGGAAGTCTTCGTACACCTTGATCCACTCGCGCTTCTCCCACTCAAGGTCATCGAACTCCACATACACCTGCAGGGGGAGCAGAGGAAGGCAGTCAGTGATGACGTGCATTATTGTGCGGTCATGTTCAGGCTGGTCGCTTCAAAACGGCACTCAAAGCTCAAGCTTGTGTGCCTCCAACTACTGACATCTTCTCCAGGATACATTTTTTTCTCCCTCCTCAAAACAAGGTAGATTTTTTTGGGCAGTCCCAAAAGGAGAAAATATTTATTCAGGCCAAATGTGCGACAAGATTAGATGGCAGTTACGGAGCTCCGGTTAAACAGATTCCGCAACAGTAACAGACCAACCACTATAAGGTGCCCCCTCTGGGAATTCAAACGGCTGCTTAGAAACAAGAAGAGGGTTGGGTAGCCCCCACTTTCAGAGTGGAGAGATAAAATGACAGGATAGAAAAACTCAAAATTCCCCACAGTGCCATCTTATTTTCAATTTTCAATTTTATTAACAAAAAGCAAAAAACAGATTAAGTATATATTTACTTCATAAACCTGATAGCATGGAACAACAGATTGTCAATAATCAGAAAAACCATTAATAATTAAACAAGACTAAACATTAAAGATCAAAAGTTCATTGTCATGGGTTATTAAAGGCATACAAGGTGAACCAAGGCAGTGCTGAACTAGAGAAACCCAACGGAATGATGCACTGCCACCCTCAGCCTGAAGCAACAGATATCAACTTTTATTCTTTGTAAAGATCTCTGAAGTGTTTAGTATGAAACACGCCACTACCAGTGACTGGCCGAAAAACATCCTCATGCAATCCATTCTCTAGCTTACTACATAGCAAAAAAATAGGATGAATTCTGCATTTAAACCATTTAAAATGGAATAAAACCAGCACTACACAATCACTGTGCCTTTAAATAAATCCTAAGCCTACTTTGTCGTTTCGTCTCAAGCAATATAAATGTAAATGCCAGCAGGCTGTCACCACCATTGGACCGCCATGAATAGCAACAGGCTGAATTGCAAAAGAAACAGCCTTTCATGCACATACACGACAAAACAGACTGGTGTTCCACTCAAATTTTAAAGCCACTGGGGTTTAGGACAACACCGAAGCAGGATAAGCGGTGTTCACTGTAAAGGTAGCGACTGCATCTCTAATAATATGCATGCAATTAACACACAAGCTTATAAGAAGGGGAGATCCTGGATGTACCACAGGATGCAGGTTTAAAAGCACTCTGCATCTCTGAAAAATATCATCGGAGGGGGGCTACAGGTAGGTGCACAGCTATCACACCAGCTGCTAAGGTCTGAAACCCATTACAAGCAGCCTCCATTTGTACACACAAGATGAGCTGAAATGTTTGTTTGTTTTTTTTTCTCTCTCTCTTTGCTTGGACTCTAAAGTGAACCGGATTCCACATCTTCCCATCACAACCAACCACTGCCGCATGTATTTAATGGCTATCAGAGAGCATGTAGCCCATTCAGTTTTATAGTGGGCCCTGATTTACTATCATTCAAAATGCAAAATGTGAGTGTAAGAGAAATTCTTCTGCTTTTCCAGCTTAAGCTGTACTGTGCAGCAAAACAACATCCGCTCTAACAAGCGCCGGGCGGCATGACGACCTTACATGAGGAATAAGTCCCTGAGCCTCCGGCATTTTCCCCCCTAATATTTTTTTTCTTGCTTTGTTTTTGTTCTGTGTGAGATTTCCTGTGAGAGCGGAGAGCAGGTGAAGAGCCGGAAAGGCTCCCAGGCAGGCAGGCAGTCAGTCAGTCAGTCTCAGGGAGGGCTGCCAGTGGAACCACAGCAGGCCCAGTATGTCAGCCTGGAGTACATGTGACCTCCCCACACTGAGGGGTCGGGTGCGGGGGGGCACCGTAATGTAACGTCATTTCCCCCGTTGTTGGCAATTAAACATTCACAATGAAATTATTTTTCAGGCACTGCAAGGGACGCAGGAGTACTGCACTCACAAGGACCCAACACAGTGTAAAAAATTCAGCCTCATTAAAAATTGACGTGCGAGAACAGAGGCAGGGGGGTGATGATGTTTGCTCTTGGTATCCAAGCAGTGACCCATCAGGCCACGGCACTGGTGCCAGCAGAGCGGATTAGCAAGCCTGGCACACACTGCTGGCACGCCAGGCGCATACGCGGCAGCGTGTGGAAACGTGCTCCCAACGATGGGCTGGACAAGCTTGGGGGAAACAGCAGGCTGGTGTGAGCTAACAGAGTAAGTGCACTTAGCACTCAGAGTGTCACTTTGCTAAAAACCGACATGCTGTAGCAGTAATCCTCCGCCACATACTTTTTCACATTGCAAAAACAGCGTGTGGGTTCAAAACATTTTTTTGCGACATAGTAAAGTATGCAAGGCACTGCCAGCTGAAGTTATTATTGCCTTGGACACAGAGACAGATTAACTAGAAGGTGAATATAAGGACACAACCCAAACAAGAGCCAGAAACAAACACTTTCTTCGTCCATATTCTCTTACACTATGATATGTCATTTAGCTAAAAGCAAAAAGGTCCTCGCTTGGACTCATTTCACATTCCAGCCAACGCTGACCAAAAACACCATTTAAATGCCGTCAAATAGCTTTACAGGTAAGTTGTGATTTTAAAAGCAACTGGAAAAATTTAAATTTTTGGATTAAAATACTGATCTTCCTACTCGTATGTAAAACAAGGTATTTTCATCATTTGACAAGTATTCCATAACACCCCCACACACACAGATACAGACACGCTGCACTCAAACCCATGCTCTCTAATGTCATGTTTCCAGTGTGGCTACACTGACTACCACCAGTGAGGAAATTAACACGCTCAGGCACCTCTTATCTATTACTCTAGCCATAAAGATGAGTGAAAAACAAGCACCCTGACAGGATCAGCTGTGCATGTTGACTGCTAAGAGTCTGGTGAACCTACTCACCCTGCCAGGCAAGCGCACCATCGAGAGCTGCCCATTCCGATCGCTTTCTCTGATAAGAGAGGCGGTAACGCAAGCCTGGCTGAGGGAGGCCTCTCGCGTTTCTGCCTGGCAGGCTCTCACTACATCAGAGAAGACAGAAGAACCGGACCAGCAGAAAACATCTTCAACCTAAGAGATCAAATGTATCCAGCCCCACGGGCTTCGGCACAGTGTTCTAACCGCAGCCATAAAAGATAAGCCTGCTGTCAGCCTTGTTTCCGCAACAATATGAGAAAGCAGGAAACTGCGCTGATGAAAATTAGTCTTTGGTGGCACAGCTTCAGGTGACACAATATGAAGACGGCTTTGAAGGATAAACCGCGCAATGATTATGACACCGGCGACAAAGACCGCAGGACCCCAAAGACGCTGATACGTCGCAGGTTTCAAACAGGGCTTTTAAACGCTGCCATAGAAGGCAGTCGCTGAGCTATAGAGGAAATCCAAAAGGTTATGATGGCTCAGAATTCATGACATGTAGCGAGCGAAAGAGAGGAGGAAAAGAGGAAGGGCGGTGAAAACACAATGCGGCCTCTGGATTAGCCGCCGCCTGAAAACCAGCATAAGCACACCACACCAATGCCGGGATGAGCACTGCCTATTCACTGGAATCTTGAGCAATGCATTTCAGGATTTACCGCATACTCTGAATATAAAAGAATCATAATACATGGACTGTTTATAATAGAAGGAAAATAAACCCACATAAACACGCTACAGAGATGCCATATCTACAAAACATCCCAGATGTGCGACATAAATTTCATGTAAAATAATCCTTCTTCAGAAGTCATTCAATGTACTTCATCAGACACAAAACCTAGCTTCATCTGAACATGCACAGCCGAAATAATCTTCATAAGTGAGATCATCTCAAACAAAGAACTGAACTAACTTTCGACAAATCTTTGGCTGCCAATTAGTTTAGATAATCAGATGCTAAATTTATTCAATGGGAAACTCATGTAATCGCTGGGAGATAAGATTCATGGCAGCGAAACCTTAAGAATGCGCTACAAATGTAAAAGGCATCACACATTTTAAGGCCTGGTTGCATAGCAACCGACAGCACTCTCCTTTTAAGGCAAATCTCTACAACAGATGCCTGCAAAGAACAGCACGGTGATTTCAGACACGCGCTGGCCATGGCGAGCCATGGCAGACAAGCTGTCATTTTTTTCACTAGCCTCCATTGCAGAGTGAAGGCGGGGTGTTATGAGTAACGGTGGATGACGTTTCCAGCTGCTCGTCGCTGCCTTCAGAAACACTCCCAATGGTTCAGGGACGGCAGATCGTCAATCACACCGAAATAGACCTACGGTGCAAGCAGGAAAGCTGGTGTGCAAGCAGTGATTAAACTGGGAAACTGGTTGAATGGAGCCAAAATGTAAAAGATCAGAGGATTCGTCATTAAATCCTTAAATTAACTTATTTTCATATATCAGCATGCAGTGCATGTCGTGTACTGTATATTATATTTCAGTTTTTTATTGAAGCTATCAAAATTTTTTAAATCCCTTATACACACATACACACACACACAAACAAAACGACATAAAAATGCTTTATAAACATCACAAAAAGACACCAGTCCCCCCTCCTCTTAAAGGCTTACCATGCCATAAAGATGTGTCCATGTCTAAAGGCAGCAGGGGGTCACACCATTACCGCCAAATCACCGCAAGCACATACTACGCTTCTTCTCTACCACTAATCTCCCTGTCAAATCACAAACTATAAGATGCCAATTTTGCTTAAAATATAATCAAATTACAGTACGTGGAAGGTTCAGTGGCAACACCGTGTGTGTAAGATTTACAATAAAATATATTATCTAGGCACTGTCTTAAAGGAATTGCCACATCTGCCATTGTGAGACATCCAAAGCAAAGACGTCTGCATCGGTAAATCATTTCAGCTCGTTCAGGGAGCTGGCATCCGCCCCTCCGCTAAAAATACAACAGTGCTAAGACCTACCATACCCTCACTTCCCACCATGGACAGTCCAGCGCACATCTGTCATCGTGTTCCCTTTTACCAGAACACTTAGGGACAGATTGTCCGCCACTTCGGAGATGTGAACACATGTTCATTCCCTCTCTCGGACCTGCTCTCTTCATTAACGTTGGCTCACTCACCAAAATAAACTATGCAGAAACCATGCAAACTCATAGTACTTCCTGCTAACATTTAGCCAAAGCCATCACAACTGGACAGTGACATTAAAATGTTCAACTAAAACATAATATATATAAAAATCAGCCTGACTGTATATAAAAGCAGAAGTAATCAAAGAAAATGTGGAACCATGCCAGACAAAAAAAATACGTAAATTATGGACACTATCCTCATATGTATAAAACGTATTATCATTACGAAAAATGTTTAAGTAGATATAATCGCTGGAGTTTGTCATGGGTTAAGTTACACGAAATCATCAATTCCAGTTTTCAGGCTGATTCATGGGGTAATAAGGGAAACGCACTGTTAATGATCTCTGGACTGATATTGCCATCATTTGATGAAGCGTCATACTGCGCGAAATTGCTACAATAGTACATAAAAATTCAAACAATTGGTTTTAAAGATATTGATAACAGTGATAGACAAAAAGGCATTTAGAATGACAAAAAACATTAAACCTTGCTAAAGCTATATAAAAAAAAAAGAATAAAAGAACTGAAACAGCAGGCTGCCTGCCATCCTGAGGCAACATCTGTTTTTGTACTCAATCCATTCTTCCAACACAGGATCAACACAGCATCTTTGTTTAACAGGCTTTTAAAGAAGCTCTGCCCACAAGCACGATCTGATCAGGCAGGGCTGGCATAGCACTGACCTTAGTTATGAATAGAGCTGTGAGAGGTAGCACAGAAGCAATCCAAGGATTATTTTTTCTAAAAGGACAGATGCGGGTACAGATAGCATAATGCTCAAGAACAATGCGTTTACAGAACAAAGAGAAAAAAAAACGGCAGAATGATGAAATTGACCACTACAGTAACAGTCTACGTATATCTGCCTTTACCGAGATTCGGTCTTTTCTAAAACTATTTTCCACATCTTAATGACAAACTGAATCATGAAGAATGAGACAGGATGCTAGTTCTCATGATGATGTCAGCCGAGAAGCCGATAGCTATCAACAGCTGTCAGCAAACTGATAGAATGTCTTATAAAGCAGGGAGGTAGACATCCAGACCGGCAAAAAGATCAGCAATTTGGAATCTAAATTCTGTGCAGAGTTACAATTGATACGCTGGATTGCTAGGGAAAGTAGTAGTCGTAGTACAAGTGAAAGACGACATCTTCAGTGGTCATGTTTACATCTGGTAGATTCAGATATCTAGAACAACACCTCTCTTATCTGGAGAAACAGCTTAAGAGACCAACACAACACGTTATTCAGAAGCAAATAAATCACTGATTTAAGGCTTTAAGGTTACAGGAAGGCAAGCACAGTGGTGACTCACAGAAAATGGTACATAGCTTTGAAATCAAGAATGATAAGAGGCAAACTACCCATAAACTCGAAAGGTCATGCACAGTTCAAACTTAGTGAAGGAGGATATTTAAACCATACCTCAAGGCCATACCTCTGACATTAGGATACAGCGTACAGGCTGAAACCAGAAACCAGGTGTGAGAGCTCAGACTGAGCAAACTCTGCTTCCCACAAGGCATTTCCTATGAGTCTCTTACACAAGCTCCAGCTCTAATGCGACTCACATGTCCAGCGGTGAAAGGGTTGACCTCATGAGCAAGATTCATGAGATCCCCTGAAAGCAACGGCAGGGAATTTCCCAGCTGAACTGCCCCAAATAAAGCCATCAACATGGAGAAGGGCGGGATGACCTCTGAACCGATTCAAGCAGATGCCCCCACATATCACCCACCACCCCAGACACACATTTCCCAGACTGACATCCTAGCATGAATAAAAACAAATAAAACAACTTAAATAATGTATTCGCCTTGCTATAAGCCTACTCCTTGTCTGCAAATTTAATCTGATTTATCAGGCTTGACAGAACTGCTAACATCCGGGGAGTCTTGCTAGAAGAGTTTCTTTATCTGCAGAAAACTCAGTAAACAGAAGCTATGGCAGTAACGTGAAAGGAATGGCTTTCAAGACACAACAGGCAGCAGGTCCAAGGGACACCTTCAAAGGCCTCACAGAACAAACACGGCAGTGCCACGATTATTAGGGCCACCAGTATGGTCTTTACACTGGCCAGCAGCGACATTTCCAGTCTGTAAGCGGGGACAGCATGCAAACAGCAATAGTCAGCTAGTTCCGAGTAGCAACACCGTCACGACCATCAGCTGACTGAAACCTCTGCTTACAAACAGTACTCATTAATAAAGAGTTTTACTAGGACTAAATGTTATACTATTACTAGTTCCATCACTGAGGGTTCATAAAACTGGTTAATCATTACCATGGCTATTTCTGATGCTTCGTTAAAGTAATCTGTAAAAGACAAGTCACAATCTTGAATATTCAAACGACCTCAACAACCCTACCAGCCCATAGTAAAGCAGGCTTTTCCTAAAGCCAGGAAGATAGTGTTACGCAAGCAGGAGGGGAGGACCAACGGCAGCAGTCTGTAACAGGCACACATCCAACTCCTTGGCCTGCTTCATAGATTCATCTCTCTACAGTTGGGTGTTTCTGATCTTCTTCAATAATTCCACTTTAAGCCCAAAACTATATTGCATCCTTCCAACATGCACTGGTAAATCGGGCTCACTTGACTAAGACAGACAAATAGAATAAGAAAATTAAGAATACCCATATTAGTGCCAAACAGTATAATCTTGTTGGCATTATGGGAAAAAACTGCAATTTATTCTCTGACCCTTCAGTGCTAATGGATTTCTTGGCTTTATAGCTTTATGGATTCCGCTCCACACATTACAGCTTCTAATTGCTTGCTATCTGGAATACGGATTGATTGCACAAGGACTGGAGATCGCTCTGTGCAGAACCGCACAAATAAATACATGGCATGACGGAGAGGTCTGCCAGAATGATTAAAAATCTGGCAGCAGATTGAAAATTAATGTCACCAGTGGTGAACGTGTTAAGAAAAACATTTCGCCTGAAACAGAATTCAAAGAAAACAGATGAGAGATCCTAAAACTCAAGAGGCCAAAACATCAACAGCTCACTCCAATTGACTCCTACCAAAGACACTAAAGATAAATTTACCAAGAGGCTAGATACTGCCTAATACCAAGAAAGCAGACTCTTCCAATCCTGCATTACATACATGATAAACTTTAAAACAATCCAGCGAGATTAAGCAGCATCTCTCTGATAAGGAAAGACTGGCATCAAGCATTTAACCGTCTAAAAATACCCCTGCTTTGGAACAGCTCACTGATGTCAAAGCTTCATCTTATTAAAAAAAAAGAGTCCTCTGAAAAGAATGGCCGACTGTCCAGTTTTAAAATGAACACAAACATGAGAGATTACTTTTACCTCATTCCCCATATCCATCCTAACCGGTGTGCGTGCATGGGGAACACCAAAGAGCAGTGTCGGCAAGGAAAACCTCGCACATCCAATTAAATACTTTTTTGTTCTACCTCTGAAGCCGTGTCATTCCCGAAAGACAGAGCTCCTTGCCAGGCGCGGAGGCACCAATTAACTCGCACACATATCGACGACGTGACTCCAGCCAGCAGTGGATTCACAATAAAGAAAAAGGGTGAGAATAAAATAATTGAGCTTCCCTCACTATGACTTGCAGCAATGTCTGCACAAACCCAATCAATCCTGAGATGACATTTTTTCCACCTCTTTATACCTTTTTGTTAAGCACACTCGCTCACCCCCCCCACCCCCATTCTCCCGCTTTGTGCCCTAGAGGAACTGGCACTGAAGCGTCTGCACAGTGACCACCATTTCCATCCTCAGTGAGCCGTTACTATGTTGGAAATGTGGTAACCAGGCTCTAATGCAGGTTTCTGGTATACATGTGCAGAATACAAATTACCAACACACGACCCCAGAGGAAATGTAGAACGGTTCCTCCGTTTCAGGGAAGCGGGCTTAGCCTCTCAATTAAGGCAAAGAGAGACCCCATCGCCCAGTGTGAATTCAAATAAATCTGACCTAAATCGATATAAACATACAGATCACAACGGTGCTTTATACACACACACACACACACACACACACACACGCGCGAACATAAAACAGTCGAAACTGTACCCATGTCTCTCCTCTTCTCACATGTATTTGGTTTTCTAATATCTAATATGAGATATAACAGTTACTTGGTGCGTTCAGCTCAGCAGCGCATTTATAAAACAAAACAGAAAAAATAAAAATAAAAACAGACGAGAAGCACAAATTTAAAATCAAAACAAAACAAAACCAGAAGGAAGAGCAGAACTGCGAGGGCACAAACGAAAGTCACTGGAACAGAGGAGTCCAGTTACTGGTGACTTCAGGGAACTAGTATTCTTGACATAACATCCCTGCTGAAACCTGAGCACACTCTACAAATCGAGAATGTTAAAAACAAACACTGGTCTCTATTGCCATCTGTACAGTAAATCTGAACACATTCCACAAGTCATGCACTGACATAACGCACACAAAATTTACACTGGAGACCACACATACTTCATAAATTAGAATTCTGCCTCAAAAGCGAATTACACAATGCTTTAATATGTCACCTTGGCAGGATGCATATTTTTACCATTGCAGATGAAGGCGTTTGATGAGAGTCAGACTGTGATTTACCAAGTAAACAACAACAGAACCAACGTGAAAGCACCCACTCTAAAAAACACAGCAGGCAGACAGACAAACATATCAAATCACTTTGCAATTAGGCAAGGGCTTTCTTTAATCGAAGATTGCTTATTACCCATTAATCGGATGTTCTTATAAAATATCTAAATCTAATAAGTTGAAGACTACTACAATGTAATTTAGTACAAGCACCATTTAACGTACAGATGAAAAATAGACTAGTCCTCAAAGAAAATGAAATGCAACCCAGTGCATGCTACAGACTAAATGGTGCTATCAACAGACCTCGGACCTGAATTGAAAACAGTCCACTGGTGGTATATTAAGCAAGTGTTTTTGATTTACTGTTAATTGGGCTGTTTCAGATAAGAGCGCAAAGGGTTCACCATCTCAGAAAATCAATCCAATTGTTCTTTTGAGAGAGATAATGGCACCACCTAGCAATAATTAACGTGTACCAGTAACATGACAATTTGATCTTTGCTTGACAAAAGTAGCTAGGCTCAAAGGAACTTCCCGGAATTAGATTTTAAAATCCCAAAGTGGCGTGTATCAGCCTGCTTTTGCAGCTTACCGCCACGAGACTGTGAGATACACAGCCAGACACACAGAAAGCTTCTCTGCAAAATTGTCTTACAATCATACAGATTATTTGTATTCTGGTGAAAGCGTTAAGAATCCTTTGTTGCATTTAGATTTAATGAAATGTGAATGGGAAAGACGGCAGGTTGACAAAATTTTCAAGGTCAGCCTCATTGGCCAGGCTATGGGCTGAACAGCCAATAGCAGCCCACTGTCCTGCTGCATCCTCTGTTCTCCTACCCAATAGGGATGGATAGAGCACAAGGATTTGGGGGCAAACTCCAAAAAGAACACAGCATGCTTGTAATCACGTCAGCCAACTTTGTGTACACATTTGATCTATCGTCATGGGTTATCTGATGTGATTGCATCATCTTTTATTTAAACTGCAGAACAGGAATCTGCTACAGAAATGTTAAAATATAGGTTAAAATAGATTTTCTTTCCCCGTTTGCCCTGTTTGTCTTGACATCCTACATCCTAAAAATAGCACACAGAGCAACCAGACAATCAGTTGTGGAAATCTAGGGCAATCAGGACAAGGGGAAAATCCTTTCTGCTCTGCCCCAGCTCTCGTTTTGTGTTTCAGATGGACAACACTAGTCCTCTTTCCATCACAGTGCAGAAATTTCTTGGGTTATGAGCTTCAAAAACTGCTGCTTTCTGTAACCAAATCAAAAGAAAGAAGTTTCTAACCACTTCTGAGGAGGAAGAAGGCAATTACTCTGTTTAATGTACATTCTTATCAACACTCCTACAGTCTCACCCCACAAAAACAACTGTGTTTGAAGGCAGTAACATTTATAAATCATACAGAAATGTCAGCAGACATTTGGGGAAATTATAACTAACATTCCCAGCCCAAAAAATTATATTTCACATTTTCAGAAACAGTCTATTTGAATGCATGATGCTTTTAGTCATCCGTAACCAGGCTGGGGAGAATGAATGTGACCTCTGGAGGCTCCAGAAATTACAGAATCCTTAATAATTTCTCTCAAGTTAAGACATCTCAGGCAAAACACACAAATTATTTACTGGCATGTCGTCAAAGCCTTCAGCAGACCGGCAAGGCCCAGATGTAACACACTGCATAATTCATGTCCTGTGCTCAAATGGAACTGCTGTCGAGAGGGGGCTTCTAGGAAGAGTGAGGGTCATTCCCACGGAAGACGTAGAACACGGGCCTTCACACAATGCACAGCAGCAAGTGAAACAAATCAGGGGTACTGCTGAAAATAGCAACATAAGAGGATGCCTTCCCTCATATCCAGCCTCACCTCCCTTTGCCCTAAGAGGCTCTCTTTATACCATAATTTACTCACCAAAAAGTTTAATAGCTTGGTGCCATGGGTTGCATTTAGCTTGCACTAAATAACCCCATGAAGTTTAAAGAAAACTGCCTACTCTCAAGCCATAAAAGGACCCTCACACGCACATAAACACCCCCTCCCCTGCCTCTTTTCAGTCTGCATCTGAAGGTGACGACCCTCCACACGGACATGCCACCAGCAGACTTCGGAGGCCTGTAACCTTTCGCCTCTATGTGTGACATTCATCGGGCTGCTCGGCTCCACCCACAAGCGGGGTGACGAAATCCGGAGGGCTGGCACACGGCCTGGGAGCAAAGAGCAGCAAGCCCCCCCAGGCCCACCAATGAGCAAAGCAGGTCTGGGGGAAAGCACAGGCATCCCACCATGAGTCGCAAGTGCTTGTGTCTGTGCAGTTTTATTCTAGGTACTGTGTGAAGTGCCGCATAGATAGGACTTTTCCGGAAAGGGATCCAATAGCCACTTCCACGGAATCAACACCCATGATGGATCACTGCTGTCAGGCATGTACACAGAGCATGTAAGCACAGTATGGAGAGGAAAAGCCTAGAAATGCTCCATATATTTTGGAAGCGATCCTTCCGCTTGGGTTCTCCCCATGCTGGAGGTAGCTTCATATTGCTTGAGGCCCGTTCCTCTAACCGTATCCACTGGCAGATAGCTCAAGCGAAGCCTTAGTTGCTCTACCATGTGACCTTGACCTCGGCGGCACACAACCAGTAAGTTTACAGCAGGACTTGCGCCACCAACACTGCCGAGGGACGCTGGGGGAAAAGGAGCTCTGAGAAGGGAGCCGGGAAGCAGGTGGGGGTAAGGTGGGATAAGCGAAGGCTAAGCAATGGAAGAGAACTGAGCAATAACTGAAAAGTCTTAAAGGAACCACTAGATAAATTTTCAAATCGGCGTCGCGAAAACAAGTCCGCTTCATTTTAGTGAGACAGCAGCATTATGTGAAAGGAAAGGGTTAATTTTTTTTTCATATGAGAACAAAGCCTGCTTCTGTTTCAGTTCCTTGCACATAAAAACACATGCTCCAGTGATCTCCCATGTATTAGTGGTAGTGTTCCTTTAAGTCCAAAGCACATTTTCCAGGCGTCTTCTAGTGTTTGGCTTTCAAGCAGAGCCGACGATAGATGATCCCCTGACAGGCACTGCTCATTATGGAACAGGCTGGTACAAGTAGAGGGAGTGGCTGCAACTGCCACGCCCTGCCCCCTGGATGGCCGAACCCAGTACAAATAATACCAAGGCCCTGCTCGAACTCAAAGCAACACCCCCGCCTCCCTCCCCGCAACAGCCTGGGGGGGAAAAACACATAGCGCTGTCTTTTATGAAACAGGAATTTATAGCGAGTATGGCCAGTTCAGAGAGCTGTTGTTCAGGTAGTGGGAGCCATGCATGGAGAAGCACACCGAAGTCTGTCCTTTCAAAGGAAACATTGACGGCGTCATATCACAGAACTAAGCACGTTCTGTTCATATCCTGTGGTGGCTTATGGCATGAAAACCAACCAAAATATACATGGTTTTTCATAACCTGTGTTAACTCGCAAATGGACTCTACTAAAAAAAAGGTTTTTAATTAAAAATTAAATACCATGACACGAAGTCCAAATCCTTAACTGCCTGGAACAGCAAGCACTGTAAATGGCAAATGGGAGGGGGCCCAGGGTCAACACAGGCGTCTCTGCTGCCTCAAGACAGGACCGTGTGCCAGCTAAGACAAGACAGAGTGCATGAAGCAGGGAGCACGACAGGGCCAAGAGAGCCCAGTCACACGGCACGGGCAACCCTCTCCCCATTGGCCACACGAGGGGAGGGAGGCACAGCTGCATACATCTCCCCCCAGCCGAGCCCAGCCCTGACTCACATTCTCACAAAGTCCCTCCCCCGCCCATTTGCAGGCTTCAGCTGGGGCCTGCAGTTCACACGAGGAAATGACAGACTGACAGGTATTTTTGTCCCTACAGGCAGAGTTCCTTTTAGCCACCAAATACATCAGCCAGCGTAATTAGGGCAAAATTACTCCACAGAAATGTTCTGACTCCCAGAATGTAATGCGGGGAAGTCCGCTGGCCCGCATAGTATCTTCAAACGTGTACGACTCAAGGCGTTCTTAACATTTGTTCTGCGTTTAAAAGAGCTCAAACAAACCAGAGTAACTGCAAAAGCATTTGTTTCAAATATAAAGTAGACAAAAATGTCTCATTTGGTCGGAGGGGTGGATCGACTTTTTCCACATTAAATCACGTAACTGTCAAAATGAATCAGCACATGTGAATTTCACATCTGCATTATGAAACAGAGACAGTTTTCACCAAAATTTGTAACCACTACAAAAGTACCACAACGCATGTGTCCCAGCAGAGCATTTACAGCAGGTAACACTTCAAGCATTAGAGACCAGTCTGGCGGAGAAAGACGACTTTGGGTGGAAAGGTCAACGTTCAGGGGACACACTGGAACATGATTTAAAGCTTTTTACCACTCACTGCATTCCAGGCACCAAAGACAGCTAGGTACCCAAGGAAGGTTCTCTCACCTGGGCCCTGTGAATCAGTGCTTGTTACACAAGCTCTGCTGGCTTGGCTTGAGCAGAGCCCTGCTGCACAGACTTCTCCCATCCCTGAGCTTTCCAAACATTTCTTCAAGCCTTGCATAACTTTGGCAAAAGAAATAGTGGGAGAGTCTGAGCAATTTCTAATCCCTACTCAGGCACACATTATGAACACAAAGAATTAACATAGAAAAATTAAGTATAGAGATTAGAAATGCAAGCATATGTATGACTGTTGGGCTCCTAAAGATCTATTCACATCTGGCAGCGGGCTTGTGAACTACCAAGCAAGGAAACGGAAATGGGTCAACCTTTCGGTATGGCTTAAAAATATATATATATATATATATATATATATAAATCACTTTATGTCAAGTCCTACCTACAGCATACCCATTAGCAAAACCCAGCAGCATACCGTCTCTACCTCTGACAGATCTGTGGAATTTCACCATTAGATGGTCAAGTTCCTTTCCAGCGCCATTCCACAGTAAGTGATCAATAACGGGAAAAAAGCGACAGGGCTGCATTCCTGACTCTAGGAAAGCATGAGCACAAATGGTGGTGAAGGATACGCCATGAGGAGCTGGGTCTGCGCACCCTATAGGGTGGCCTGTGTGTATTTAAACTGGCAAAAAGAGGAGTGGCTGTGGGTGGCTCGCCATGACAACGCTCCCATCGGGCCACTCAGGCTGGGATGCTGTGAGTGTGCTCTCTGCCATCACTTCATCACCATCACCCATTACCAAAGCAAGACACGTTTATCCATGGCTTCCAAATCGACCCTTTTTGTCCATTTCCTAAATATTAATAAATGCTTATTGCTGCTGAATTATAGGATATTTAGGCACTTCGCCGACTGAAGTGCCTAACTGAACTTAGCGGAAAAGTTTGCAGTGAAAACTCACGACTATTATTCAAAACATACAACCTGCAAAAATATTTTTATACGCCACGATGGCATATTTGCTTTGTGCAAAATCCATGTCAGCAAAAGAACATGCAGAAAAATTAACGTTATATCTGTCTGCCACAAAAGATGCCAAATATTTCAAAGTTTGAAGCATGCTATTTGCATTTTATTTCTCTTGATCTGTTCAGCAAATGCATAATAGTTTTTCGTTATTCCTAATAGAGGAATTGCTAAACTAACAATTTATTGAACTAATGCCAACTCAAGCAACAACAAAAAAAAACACTTATTCCATAACTTTTTAATAAGCAGAAAGTCACAACATGCCTATGCAAAATACAAAGATATTCCGAACACCAGCTAATAAGCACAAATATAGGCACCGGAAGGGAGCCGCTAACCCTTCACTTAAACAGGCACGTCAACCTGGAACTAATACTAAACAAGTAGGAAACATTGTTAAGGATTCTAACTTACATGCGTCAGATGCATCACATTCAAATACCACTGCGCCAAACGACTTCATGCAACTTACTAGCTTTTAAACAGGGACCAAATCAATTTTTCTGTAGGTGTAAGCCTACAATTGTGTTTTATTTCTGGGAGTGTTGCAAATTAACACTGTTTTTAAAATAAATCGTGAAAATTGAAAACCATTTTGAATTATACTATCAGAATTGTTTTACTTTTACATGCCATATATGGATCACTTTTAAGAGTGTCCATTGAAAATGAACTCTGCCATCTTTAAATGCTGAAGGAGCTGCACAGCTCCCATGTGAATTTTTTTTTTTTTTTTTTTAAATCAGACCACATTTGACACAGGCAAAAGCAGGTCAGCCACATTCCTGGGTAATTGACTATTCAAACAGCCATCTAACCAGGCTTAAGTCAAGCATGAAAACATGCAGGGGGAAAAGAACTGAGCTGCTAGCAACAAATCAATTAATTGTGACAAACCCAAGTGCTTCTATTCTTCAGCAAATAACATATTAATGCACTATGCTTATTACTTCAACCATGTAGTTCGACACTGGAGGGGAGGGGGGGGGGGAGTGCAAAGCCTTTCAGAGACACACAGAAGCTGTGTTGTCACCATCTGTCCAGAAGTAGATCTAAATAGCACAAGCATTTAACCAAGCATTAGTGCCACATGTGCTGTCCCCACAGGAGATTTATTAACACAACCACTAAAAGTGCTCCAGCTACCTTAAACGCAACGTCAATGGGGATATAGCAGGAGAACAGCAACATTATTAAAGCCATTATAAGTATTGTATAATCTTAAAATTTGTACATAAGAAGTAATACACATCTGAGACTGCCAATAACACTTTATGGACAGGTTAATCGGGAATAAACATTTCAAACTATGACCATCATCAATAGTGAACAATGTGCTGTAATAACAGTGAAAGTGCATTTTTAACAGTCTTTTAGATCTACTAGAAAAATGACAAACGGTTGAGAAAACCTGATTATTGTAGGAAAGGGGAAAATAAATAAGTCTGGCTTCATAATGATTTCTCTTCTGCCTCCTCCACAATCCCTGCAAGTCAGACATTTAATCGCCTCTACGGCTTCCGTCACCCAGGATAACCCTACGCTGGCCAGCACAGCAGAAAGATCGTTGGCTTGTCCGTCCACGGGGACACTACGGTGCTAACTCGTAATAGCTGCCCTGCCCACGGAAAATGGCAGCCCTGAGCCAGCGGCACACAGTCAGGACCGGCATAAACCTCGCGGTGTCGCATTGGGAGGGTCGCTGCAGCCCACTCATTACACATTTTGTGAAACAGCGCAGTGGTCATTACACATAGCCTTTTTTGGCCCATGGTTCCATTGCCTATTCAAGACCACATGACATGACATTTTGTGACCTTCAGCTGAAGCTGAGAGTAGCATGCATTGCTGTTTCCTTTTTACTGAAATACCACTAAAAGTTCTGCAGATTTAATGTCTTGCAGCTGTGTTGAGAAATATAAATTCTTGCCACGGCCACACAAATCATTCTCAGACGGGCTTGTTTCATTTCTCTGGCCAACATAAACGCACCATCATCTCTGCCAAACAGGCAGAATCTGACTGAAGCAGCCAACGGCTAGATTGTTCTTGCATTGTTCTCCACCCATCCTGGCCTGAAGGCTCTTTGAAGAGCAGAGTGCCTGGGTGATGGGAGGCAGCCTCTATGAGATATGCCCTAACCCTCGTCCGTTGGCCCAGCAAGCCATGTGAATCTTGGAACAGGAAATTGAATTCTGGAGGCCTTGCATACCCCTCAGAGTAATTTTGCTAGAGTTGAGAATCGGGGGGCTGAAACGTCACAGAAAACCAGCTCGTCACCTTTTGGAATCAGTGCAGGCATTTAACACTTATGAAGGATGATTGTTTACAAGCTCAGCTCTCAGATTCATAGTATGTGCAATTTCAAGAAAACAGATTAAACACACTTTGAATTTAAATCCTGATTGAGGTGCTTTATATTCTACAAAATTGTTTTATTTGTAAACTACAATAGCTGTATCTTCCACACTAGTGGTTTGTTTTCTCTATTTAAAAGAAAAACAAGCCGGTCTACTTAGGATGCCAAGTGCATGTTGTCGACTATGTCAGCTACTGGTACCTTTAAACCAGCCAGGGCAAGTCCAAGAGGGATGCAGAGACTTAAACCAAGCATGTAAAGAAAGGCATTCTTACGTGTGGTGCCATCATAGTTCTGCATTTGTTCAAATTAATCTGTTTTAATAGCATAAACAGATAAAACAGCCTGGTTTATATAATGGGGGGTAGGAAATATCTTGACTTCAAGCAGAAGACTATTGCTCATATAACACAAAGAGCAATGAGGTATCAGCGAGTAAGTTACTTATCCTCTTCAATGTCTGTCATTATAGGATTCTCTGCATGACATTTATTTCCAAATCCAAAAAGATCAGCCTCATTTCTGTGAGCACTTGAGTGCGATACATTTTTTTAAATACATTTATTTGGGGATAAAACGGAAGTTAGTGAATTAAGAATTAATGAAACGTGAAGGTGTCTCTAAGGAATCAGAGCACTGTACTTCGGTGACCAATACAGTGAGGACTAAAACGAATCAATGATTCAGCTGAGATAGTATTTTTTTCTGATTTTACTTTCTTCTTTCCACATGTTCATGGGTCTTTAAGCATGTTACACAATACAGCCATCTGCAAGCCAAGATACTTTGAAAATTTGTAAAATATATACATCTCAGTGCCAAGTAGCAAACAGAGGGTTACTTCTGTCTGTTAATGAAAGACAGACTTTAACCCAAATGCCTCAGGCGAAATTTCACTGAAAACAAACTGTGCTTGGAATGGATGAATGGAAACTTCATTTCCACTTTCTAAAATAAACAAATAAAAACTGATAGTGACATAACACATTTCCTCTCAAAGAGCCCCACCCCGAGTCTAAAATAATATAAAACACATTTGTTGAACTGAAATCAACTGTTTTATATGCACTCACCTGTAACTATAAATGCTCGTGAAATAGGAAGAGGTATTAATTTGGTGATCTGTAAAACAATCAACGGCAACACAGGCCTTTCTGAGATTAAATGACAAAGTGCAGGAAATATACTGCAAAAAAATAATAATAAATTACACTCCATCATGAGTGATTTATGAATATGAAAAGTAGAAATCTAAATAGCTGAAGTACTATATGCTAGACAAATCGAAGAGATGCACATTTTTAATTCTCATGCCTCATTTAGAAGCTATTTACTACAGTCCTTTTACCTGTTTTACACTCTACATTTGGTAATTACGGGACAAAAAAGAGCAACCCAGGCTGAGTACTTTAGAAAATGCATCACAAAGGAAGCCAACATCCACCTGTGTAAACACAGTTCTTAGTCAAAGTAAGAACAAAAAAATAATTTACCCAGTGAGAGCACTGCTGACCAAACTCAGATTGAAGACATATTTCCGAGAAGGAATTATAGTAAAGCATGATTTATTCAAGCTATTGGCATTTTCAAATGGGGGGAGGTGGAGGTAAGTGAAGGAGGAAGCAGAGGCCTGCTTGGGGATGACCTCCCCCCCACGCTCATCCTTGCCTCTCACCCCCCTAAACATGTGGTGCTAAAGTCCTAAATTACGGCACAACACTAGGTCCCAGAGAGACGGGCATTACACCACCAACAGTCTGTTTAAACCATCTTTGGCCATCACACTGAGGATAGCCAACTGAAGAGACAGGCCGGGAAACAAGCTTCTCGGATCCTGCGACTCCGCGTTCCTGGTCAGAGCATAACAGTGCTTTTAGTGTCGCCCACACTCGACCGAGAGGCTCTCCAGCAAACTGAGCAGGCCTCTGTTTCTAGCTGAGGAGGGGGGCTCCTGTACGAGAGCAAACAGAACTCCTGCTGAATGGCTGGGACAGGATGTCAGTCTCAGCCTACAGAAATCCCCATTCCCACCACTGGAACAGAAATAGCAGAGGAAATATTTTAGCTATATTTTTCATTGCTTAAAGTATCTTGCCAAAAAAAATAACATCAAGCTGTTCTTTAGAAGAATTATGTATGTATTTTCCACTCGATAGCACCTTCAGGGGTGGGAAAAATATTGATTTTATAATTAATAGCAATTCTGGTTTTGATTATTCAATATCAATTTATGAAATCCCAAGACTAATCTCGTTAATTTCTGACTTTTCTGATTTTTTACTTGAATTAGTCCTCCCATTCTATAGGTGGCATTTTCTTCTCTATAGGAGGGTTGCAGTAGTAATCTACTCCTTCTGCCATCTTGGTGCATTGTCAGTCATGCTAATGGTAATGGAGTACTCTGAACATTTAAATGCATGCAAGTTAAGTATGCTGCATTCTCACACCAATCACACCATTCAGTACGTTGATTATCTGGTTTTTCAAAAGGATGGGCAAATGTAAGTGACTAAAAGTTTAGAGGTTTCATATATTTCTGGCTGGGTACAAGAATTGCAAGGGAAAGGGGTGGACAAAATATTTCAGTGTATTTATGGATAAGTACAAGTACACATTTCACGCTTATTATTAATTTATTATATACCATTTATCACTGCCTTATTTTCATTGTGTAATAGTAACGATTATCTTTCTTTGTGCAGCAAAGTTAACATTACAGTGCTTTGTCTTTTGATGTTAAGAAATCTGGTTTGCACATAAACAAATGTATCTTAAAAGGTAAACTGAATCAAATCAAACCTGAGTTGAATCAAGCACTTGTGAATCGAAACCAGACTGAATTGCGAGGACAAAGCTGATACCCAGCCCTAACCACCAACACTGCAGAATTAAAATTTGAAAATGGCCAACATTACAAATGGCATTACCTATCTGGGACCCTTGCATGTAAACTAATAAAATTCAAGCATTTTATTTAAATTCTTGTTCAGCTTCAGTATTCAGTGATCCATCAGCGATAGGTGAAAATCCACACTAAAGACCATATAAATAAACATTTTAAGTTTAAGCCTTAAAATACCCCTCCCACATGCTTTAAACACATGCAAACTTATTTAAACACACTTGGTAAACACATATGATATGTGGATGTCGGGCTAAGGATAACAATAATAAGTAATATACACACATACACACACACAGCGCAGAGAACTGTGATGCATCGGGGGAAAATCCGTGATGTAGCGGGGGTGCAATAGCTGAACCGCGATATAGCAGGAGATCACTGTACTATAAAAAGCTAGTCCAACATAAAAACAAACAGAGAATATTCAAGCTTCATAGACATAAGCTGCCCGAAAACTTACAGCAACAATAACTCATCCTTTTATCAACTTCATGTTACTCAAGAATTTACTATCGTAGCAAAACACTAAAAATAAGCATTACCCACTTAAGCATATAAGCTGCGTAACTGCATCTAGACTGAATGTACATTGCTGTCTTTAATAAGTCTACCCATAACTTCAATTGCATAGCAAACTAGCACAATGTGAAGGATCTCTCATGGTAACAATAAACTTGTCAATATGACAACAATGTCAGCTCTCCTGCTACGTTTTACCCCCAGTTATCACAGCCTATACCCCAAGCCCAATTATAAATAATAATAATAATAAACAGAATGGCTTATTTTTCACGCTAGTGACTCGTTTTCTCTCATGATTGACGGGAATATAGACGATCAGCCTGCACTTGCTACACGATTTCAACACAGAGCTGTAAATGCGAGGGTGAACATTTCAGCAATGGGTCACCTCTCAAAGTTGGCGTTTCTGAAGCTCAGGCAAGTTTCCCTAATGTTTGATCTTGCTCCAAGTAGGGATAAATCACAGGCAGCTCTCTGGTGGACAACAGAAACAATTCCTTACACAAAATTTGGCTGACAGATGCGAAAGGGTGTGTGGCACCCAGCTCTATAAAAGTTAAAGGAGAGTGGCTATGTTAAGCCTTTGAATTCTGCCAAACAGTACAGCTGGAAATACTGACACATTAAATTGCTCAAAGGACACTGGTCAACATGACATTTAAATATAAGTCTCTATAATAAGCAATTTGCCTGCAGTGGTAGCTAACTGAAATTTTGAAGGAAGAAAAATCTGTAGGAGTGCATTGGTCATCTTAGGTTTTCACGAAGGCTGTTTTTTACTGTCTTTAGACAACGGGGGACAACAAATTTTAAAAAGCAGATTGCAGACGTAGAATTTAAACGTACAACAATTTACATTAAAGCTACAAGACCTGTTGCGCCACCAGTACAACATCAGTTGCCCTTTACTGGGTTTTGGCTGTATTGCAGTGTCGGCAGCTACCCAAGGGTCATTTAAGATACCATTCCTGCCAAACCAATGTGTTCAGGAAAATAAATGAACAGCAATACAGTGCAGCTACAATAAGCCAATAGGTGTGTCCCACTTTTACACCTACATGACAGAAGCAAACAATGGATAGATGGCTTATATATATATTCAGTATTTTCAATTCTAACTATGGTGTCCCATCATTAAAAACAAAATTCATATCCAACAACATTTCCAATCCTCAAGCCCATACATAAAAAAACTAAAAGTTGCCTTTGCCATATTCATACACGCAATTCACTTGATTGGCAATTGCACATGTCTACGGCTGGGTGTATAACACTCAGACAGTGTTTGTCCAATGTAATGCCATTTCAGACACTGCACCAGGAATAGTGCTTCCAGTTGCATTTACAGTACAATCTCACTTTTCTGGCAACATTCTTAAATTTGTATTTGAAAACCACAGTAACAAAGGGCTAAATCCTGACCAGGAGCATTTAACAGCACCGACGGTCAGAATTTTCATCTCGTTTCTCTCTGCAGGGTAAGTAGTTTATTACTGTCACACTAACACTCATTAGTTCCTAGAAGGAAGGCTCTGCAAAGCATAAACGAAGCCCTACTTTTTAAATTTAAATAGGCTAAATACCATTAATCAGCTCTACCAGGTTTATTTTCCCAACATGTTAATGAACTTTAATGGCAGCAGACATTAGCACAGAGCTCACTGAACAGTGAGCATTGACACCCATTTCTAGCTCCTAGTGGACAGTAAGGCTGCCTGCTTCACACCACAGTCAGCAGAGGAAACACCTCAAACTCAGTGCATGGCTTTGCAAACAACACCCGAGCACTTCCAGCAGGCTCACGGGTGAGCCTGGAGAAAACAGTTCACCCCCGCTCCCTCCCAAATCCCACTACTGGGGAGTCATGTCTGCTCCATCCCATTAAACTGGCCTTCAGGGACCTCCATTCACAGAAAATTGACAACATCCTGCACCACAACTCGGAGCGTCAGCTGCAAAGCTTCCAAATGTCAAGTCATATTGAGGTCTTTTGGTTATTCTGTATCCGCCATTAATGTTTTCACTGGAGGAAAATCCTCACTTTGTTTAGCACAGAAGAGAACTGCCTGGCACAAACGTCCTCGCGCTACACACAATGACATATAAACAGAACAAGAGTCAAGCATGACTGCTCATAAGGCACAAGTTTGATTTGAGATGCACAGGTCTATCTTGGCTTTACATCAAAGGTCAAAACCACAGAGTATTCTAAGGCTCATCTAAACTCAAAACAAAGCATCCTGTTCCCGGAACCACTATTTTTCCCCCCCAAAGCATGGGATCCATTAAGTTTTTTTTTTTTTAATTTTAAAAAGTCAACTAACTTGACAAAAGTGAAGCAAAATGTAACAAAAAAAAATGTAATTGAAAATTTTACTGAAACTGCAGTTTCCTTATTTTAGTGTATTCTGGCAACATTCACACTGAAGACAAAGACACAATAATAGAGATGCCTTTAAGTTCTTGCTCATATAATGTGTGAAATTCACCAGGCAGGCAAAACACTACGTCATTCCGTGGGGCAGCAAACACTGACAAAGTTCACATCATCAGTAGATGAGAAAATTAAAAGCCTCAAGCCGTGTTTTGCTATCCTCACATTGACACAATGCGATAAATTAATTAGATTAGTAATTAGATCGGGTCGTAGCATTTTGTCACGACACTTGAGCTATGTAGGGTAAACTTTTCAATACTGTACATGTTACTGGGGACAGAAAAGACTTAATTTGACACTTTATTGCAGAACTAAAGTGAGACAAATAGCTTAGTTTAAATTGTTTTAATTCATAATCACTATCGCAAAATATTTAATTTGCAATTTAACAAATGACTTGAAATTCAGGAGGCACAAATATCATTCTGAATTATTTTTACATATACACATCTTAATAATCATGAAATGTAATTTCTTGGTTCTACTTTCTAATATAATCTTATCTTCAATCACTTGATATGCATTTTTTATGTCCTCGATTGAGACCAGAGGCATTTTATTCCCCTTGGGAGGCTAGAAGGGCATTTCATTATATGAAGAAACCTCTCCACTATTGAAGTCATTTCCCAGAACCGTAAATTGTAGCACATTGTCATGTAAACCCTGCTGTGCTTTTATTTTTTTTAATCATTTAGGCACAAATATATCTGCATGAGACTATCAATATGTTCCCTAATAATTGTGTTTTTACACCACGAGCTCCCCCTACTCTCAGATGATTAAGCAGTTTGCTCATTTGAATACGTCAATTACTTAATTTTTTGCATCTTGTTTCAGATATGAGATTCTCTGTCGACATAACAAGGAAAAAGCTGTCTGGTCTGCAGATCACACTGCGCCTTGGCAGTCTCCCAAACATCTGCTAAAGGTCAAGTTTCCACTGTATGGAACCAATCAATGGAGCCCATAGAACACTCCCAGTACCACAAGAAGTTCCAAACAAAGAATACTGTTTCACATAAGAAAGGAACCTTGCCCTAAATTTAAAGACAACTCATGTTACAGATAGACTGTCCCTCAGGCAGATAACCTTCAGGACACCACATGTTTCTGGATGCTCAAAACTGACAGTGGTAGGGGCACCCTTCAGTATGAATTTCAGCTCTGTTCTGCCTTGAATAACTTTTGAGTACTTTCAATGAAAGTGCTTATGTATCTAAACCCAGTAGTCCACAAAAAGAAAGTCTCCATTTGAAATACATAGCTAAACCAAATACAGGAATAAGGCAACAAATATTCACCGAGTTTGCTTATAATTAATAATGTATCGCTACGTTATTCATAAAACAATGAGGAATGAGGGGAAAATTACTTTATTCCACATCAACCCTGAACATTATGTACTAATCAAAATAAAGGCCCATCTCTGAGAGCCCGAGACAATGGAAAGTGACAGGCAATTAATGCAAATCTTCAAATATTATGAAAACAAATCATGGATTATTCATTATAATGCTTTACCGTGCTAATTTGAAATACAATGGTTAAAACGTATATCCTAAGCAATGCAAATGAGACGTCTGTTATTTTGCTGAACGTCATTAGCAGCAATTCTTAAGTAAAAAGGTAGACATGAAACACATCAAATTCAATAATTCCATAAGAACGCAAATAACTGGAGGTCCAAAGCTGAAATTTATGATAAAAGTAAAAGAAATCAAAGCCATTGGTCCCCTCTTGGTTTCTACGACTCAACTCACAACATACTGTTTCATCAGCACCGCTGAAGTGAAAGGTGTCTCCCTTTCTCCAAACTAGTTTGAGCTTGAAGGCATTTAGCCTTCTCCTGTCGGGACTCTCTTTCAAGGTATGTCAGCACCCCAACGTTCTCTCTCACTGGTGGGTGTTGCTTTCTTAGCCCCCAGGCACAACAAGCCAAATAAACGCGCCAGTCGACAGTCTCCGTCAGATCCTGCCAGACTCCTTGACAACCAAGACAACAAGCTAAAAAAGACAAAACAACTGCAGGACTCATTTGTTTTCCAGATGTGCTTTTCACATATCCCACACCGACTCTGCCATTGTCATGAAAAAAGCACAGCTTATAGCGCTCAGCCAGAATGGGGAAAATTACACCTTAAACGCTACTTTCTTAGATCACTCGGCACTGTTGAATTTTAACCAAAAGCTGTGCAATCTTCTAGAGAGGCTGATTTTACAAAAGGGACATTTTCATAACTGTGACAGAAAAATTGAGCAGCCTACATTTTCTTTGATTTCTTTATCACACGGAGCTCCAGCTTGGTCCAAAACTAACTACCTCTGAGGTAACACGAGTTAACTCGCCTCTGACCCAGTTTCTGCGTGGGTACATTTCTGCCGGCTTCCAACATCAACGTAAATAAATAGCTGATTTCAAAGCTGCCACCCCAGAGACAACTGCTGAAGACCACTTCTTCACGTCACTGCTAAAACATGCTGAGTGAGGCCTTTAGAGTAACAGGACATCGATTTTATTTGTGGAAGTATGTAGCGAATAGGAATATACAGTATAGTCTAAACGAAAGACATCTGGTTTTACTTGTGGCCATATTGAACAAAAGCATTGCAGAATCAGTACAAAGAGATAGCACTGGAGGTCTGGACTGTCTCACATGTCAATCCCACCTCCAGAACAGATGACTGACTGTGTTTTTGTTGTATAGCTGAACATTTTGGACAAAAAGAAACTGTACCAGCAAGATACCAATATTTGCCAAAACTGCAACACTACTATATTAGTCTGCTGAAGGTTTTGCCAAAAATAAACATTTACAGATTTAAAACGCACGTGAAAAAGACATTACAGTAGACTGGAAAATGCAGGATTAGCACACTTTAAACCCAAATAATAAGTCCAAGGAAGGTTAACTTTTTCCCTCCCATTCAAAGCTCAAAAGGCCAAAAACGTAAATTCAGGCCAAATACGACCACATCTGACTTAAATAAATGAAGACAGAATAAAATCTGTGCAAAATTTGTTGTGTGTGAGAAAGCTATACGCAGCCTTAACTGAACAATGAGGTCTATCCTTATGAACATCTGCGAGAGTGGAATTTTATACACAAGCAGAACAATTTAAGGCAGAAAATAGTATCAAATATTAGAAGTATTAAGAGCAAGGACATTCGTCTCTAAGAATCTGTAAATATGTAGTTGTTGCCATGGGATACTGTTCAATCACTAGTGATAAGTACACTCATACTACATATAAAATATGTGTCTGCTGAACAGTCCCTTTCCTTCTAACATACAGAAAAAAGGAAAGTAAGCATACCATGGAACTAAATGATAATACTGTGAACACAGATGAAGGCATATCATTAATTTAAAAAAGTCAACTGTCATTTGAATCTAAATTTTGCTGTAATTAAGTTAGCGAGTTTGAAGAGACGTTAACTTCAGCACAACATGTAAGCCACTTCAAGTGACGTCAAACAAACGCTAAGACACAGAATAAAATGAAATGCTCCTAGTTCAAAAAATGTACAGTATCAGTTAGAAACAGCATAAATTCACAAAAATTACTCTGCCAGCAGCAAGAGTATTAATTTATTACCCCAAGTTCACCGAAAAATTTCAGGATTTGCCAGAATGTTCTGAAAAAAGCAGCAGCTACAATCCAGAGCAACTCAATGAATTTAAAACAAACTCAAATCTCAGCAAATTATCAATAATAAAGAGTCCATCAAATTGGTGTATTAACACAAAAAGCCCTTGTTAAAGGATGTGCAATTTCATGTGTTAAGAAAGACTGCAGTGCTAAAACTACAGAAGGCTAAACTGCATTATAATTAAAACAGACGTTTTAATCTTCTATACTGGAACATCAAGTAAACATGATATTGGATTATTAAAGGAGAAAAAATCCTCTCGATTCATTAAATGCAATACTCCATAACTACTTCAAATGCACTCTGGGTTCTTGAAAGAGAAATTGCACAAAAATGCATATTTCAGCTCAAATACAGACATAGATGAATACATCTGATCTTAGTCGGGGTCCAGCTCAGTCCCCACTGTTAAGCTCAGCTCAACAAGTTTATTTCATTTGTATTTCTCCCAGGGTGGCACGATGACTCAGCAGGTAGTACTGCTGTCTCACACCTTCTGGGTTGAGGGTTTGAATGCTGTCTTTGCCCTGTGTGTGTGGAGTGGCATGTTCCCCAGTCACACAGGTTTCCTCCGGGTACTCCGGTGTCTTCATGCAACACCTAAGCTGAGTCTGTACCCCATTCAGGATGAACCCTTCCCTCTGCCCTATACAGCCTTACTGGGATAAGCGGTTGGAAGATAGTCAATCTATTGTCCCTGTCTTAGATGTTTCTTTTAATTGGAGTGTCATTGATTTTCCCAATGCTGTTTGCTAGAGGGAATGGCTGTCAAACTGTTTCGTAATTAGGTCAAGGTTTTGGTCCAATATTGAACCTCAGCCTAAGACTAACAAGTCAACAAAGTTAAATTTAACTGGAAACATAAGTATCCCCTTTTTAAAAGTAACTGCAAATTTAGTGCTTCAGCCCCAAGAAGAGAATTCCGCAGAGCACATTAACAGAAATGCAGTGTTTTTTCATAAAGCTCTTTTCTGTAATTCCACACGTGAGTGTTTGCCCCTGAAAACAGCTGCCTTTACAATATGCTTCAGTGGGGGGAAGGGAGACGAAACGACCATCCAAGTCACATCACCACACATTGTTTTAAGCCACAAATCATTTGTAGTAGCTAAAAGGGATGGGGGTTTTTGTTTTGCTCCACAGTAAGGGCAAATTCATTTATTTCAAAATCCAAGCCGTCTTTCCATTTGATAGCTATTTAATCAAGGGATTGTTCCATCTAGTCCGATAACAGAACTAAAAAATCCCACAAAATCCATAATTTCTAAGCATTTTAAAATATACGTTTTAAATTAAATGTCTAATTATAAATTTCCTATATAACAAACCCATTTGATCTGAAACAATTTAAGTCTTTATTCCAATAGCATAGTGTTTAGGACGGGTAGCTAAAAGACTATACATAACTAGTTAAAATTTAATGTACACAAATTTCCATAATAAAATGAACGTCATTTTAATTATATTCATTTTTTGCTAATTTTAAAGAAATCCAAAGAACATTCTCTAGTATAATTTCTGCTGATTAGCTTTGTTGTAGTTGGTGACCTAGAGCCACGTCCCTTAAAACAAACATACTGTACACACTTACTGTACAAATACAATGGGACAGCCTACTCCATTCATGAAATCCAGATGACCGTTGCAATTTCACCTACCGCTGAACGGGTAAAAATTAAAGCTTTGCGTTTCTATGTTAAAAAGCAAGAAATTACTCAAAGATTACCTCAAGAGTCCGTGGTGAATTTTAATGAACGTTTTTTTTCATTTTAATTATAATTACTATACTGCAGGTAAATGCGCGTTTCGTTTTGGCGCTGTTATATTTTTGAAATATGTTGCAAAATATTTCCATTCACAGAAGAAAAAAATATTAACATAAACTAAATCAAATTAACTATTAAACAAATACCTGGTTGGTTTCATGGCTGCGGAAACACAGACACGGCTTTTAATATATATTTTACGGGATAAATTGCTACATAAAGCACTGCTTTGTGATTATTTCAGTCAAGCAAACTGCATCTTTGTTGTGCTTGTTTTTTATACGAATGCACCAGATGACAAATTCGCCTGATCTCACCAACCAGCTCGAACCTACATTTACACTGTTGCTCCACATTCACTATAATATTCTGTCCAATCACTTGTTTTTAATTACCGTAATTTCCCAAACCTATCGAACACCTCCACGCCATATTTACTTTCTTTATCTCGCTTTAGATAACAGACAAGATAAACAAACAACAGAAAAGAAAAGCACAGCTTTATTATCCCGATTACCGAGGATGTGGACGTTAGATTATGCTACATTCGGCAAACAAGCAGCGCGAATTGCACGCAACACATGAGTAGTTAAAACTGCCAAGTATATGACATGACATTATATGTAAAGCTTAAATAAAATAACATTCGACAATTTAAGTATCCCCCACGTAAGGAGCTGGTTAAGTTTTCCCCTTCGGGTTAAATCGTACGGATCCCAGTTCGCCTGGCTTTCCCCACGGCGGTAACGGCAGCCTGCCATTCGCGTCCGGGCACAGCGGCTGGATTTCCCAGGGACTCGCTCGGTCGAGGTAAAGACAAAAACAGGCGAAGTTACCGAGGAAAACGACTGTCTCTTTGTATTTTTCGGTGCGAGGGGGGAAAAAGGGAAACCTGGAGCAGCTAAGTGAACTGGTCACGAAGCCAAACGCAAACGGGCACACGAATCCCAACCTGGCGCGCGGCTTATCCACCGGCTGGCTAGCTAGCTAGCCTCGTAGCTAAGAAAGGGACTCCACAGCCAGTAACGTAAGATAGCTAAGTAGGCATCCAACTAGTGAAGAAACGTTTCAATTAAAAAGAACTGCAGCGTATATATGCAATGCCCGGTCCTAAATCGATGTGTGGGGAACTTGTCCCTACCGTCAAATCCGTGTTGTCGTTGTCGCGGTGCGTGACGGCACGGATGACTCCGGCTCGCCATCTCCAGCGCCCGATCTCCCCGAGCTCCAGCAGCTCCTCTCCGCTGACACATAGGAACCGCTTCCCAACCAGCTCCGGCCGCGCTTCCACCGCCATGGCCCTTTCGCGGAGAGTGAAAAAAACCCTCACAAACTTAAAAAACAACGCCCTACCGATCTGACATTTACCAAGCGAAACGGCTTTTAAGAACCGGAAAAATAAACAAAAAAACAACCGCGATTTCGTCCTTTGCGTGTCGACCACAACCCGGGGGATTTAAATTTTTTTCAGTCTCCACCCGCAGATAGTCACTTCTTTCCTGCGTGAAACTGAATGCTGGAGCAGACTACTGCCAGCGTACAACCCGTATCCCTCCGCCCCCGTTGAAGCGCACAACAGAGTGAAACCGCACCGAGCCGTCTTCTCCGTCCGCCAGACACAGATTGGTTCTGCTAGAGATTGCTTTCCGCCACAACTAGACTGTTAAAAATAGTGCCGTGTCGTTATTGTAATAGAATACATGTCAATTACGAGAAGAATTACAGGAAAGCTCAATGTCAGCGTTAGACTTGATGTGAAAAGTGTGAACATAGTGCTTATGATGTGTGAATAAAAACAGCTTTCATTTATCTTTCAATTATGAATGATTACACTAATAAGAAACATGCATGTTTGTTACAAAGGCACACTACCTAGATACATGCACTCCTAAAAGGACTTTTTGTCTAAAATCATCCTTGCCTTATTAACCTTACTGTCTGTTGCAGAATCAATTATGTTTTGTGCTCTATTGTGTCTCTCCCAACCGGTTTATTGCTGCCCCAGAGGCTGACCTTACGGGATGCGCTGTGATGAGGAGAAAAGGCGGGCTGTTATATGTTAAACATGTCCACTGGAGGCAATCAGCTTTCGTGTCACCTTCGGGTCGGGTCAGAAGATGGAGAAAGATATGCCACAGCTGACAAAATCACTAATCAGAGTGCTCCACCGAGGGTCGTAAAATTTGCCTACCGCCGCAGGAACACCACAATACCTAGAAACGGCATCCTCATATATATTACACATGAGCCTAATTTTTAGTCACTCGAAGGAACATCAATGGCTGAAATCAGATTGAGCAGAAAGAGTTCAATAAGCTCGGCCATTAGAATAAAGGCATACTAGCATATTTATGTTCATGCACAAAGTAAACATGTAAAATGACATGAGGCAGTGGTATATTCATAAACGCACAATGTATTATGAGTATATACGTATAATACTACGTGCCATGGTTGTAGGGCAAATATATCAGTATTGCCAACATCATCATCATCACAATTGCCTTTTTAATAATATTTGAATGAATGGGGTTTTATATAGCTATATAATTTAAATGATAGTAATTACACAGAGTGATTAAATGAGAATATGCAAAGAATGAATTTTGCTTCTTATCTGGCCAATGCCAAATGAATGTGGAAGATTAGACAAAGCAAATGCCGATGATGTGCGCTGATGTGATGTTGTATAATGTCAAACACACAATGACTGTAGCGTATTGTGTAATGCCATCGAGGTGTGACGTTTGTAATCTTGCAAAACACTCAAATTCTAACCAGTATGTGCATATTTGGTGTTGAACTCTATTGTAGTCTGTCTCTGCTGGTGTGACAAGAGAATCAGAAGGGAATTTCCCTGAGTAGCGGACATGTTCATGAATAACAACGAGATTAGCAAAAATCTACAACTCACAGACGTCATCTGTTGCCAAGCGCATTCCACTACATTTGGAGGAAAAAAAGTCGTTTTTTCCCTTATTAAAATATTCATTGTACTGCATGTTACCCCTTAGAAATTGATACTGTCCTCATCTTACCTGACTATGGCATGGACAAAATAAAAGCTGTATGCTTTCTAAGAGTAGAAATAAGTGAAATAGTTGAAAAACGCCATACTTGTTGTGGCTCAGATCCTAGAGTGAAAATTAGTCTCTGGGGTCTTATACGAAGCACAGCAGTCTCTACTGCCCTCACCACACTCTATATCTGAAAAAGTACATTGTAGCAATGCTTTCTAATATACACACATGGCATGCATGTATGCAAACATCTTTGATGGTGCAGTAGGGTGGAAAGATGTTTGCTTATCAAAATTATTTTTGGTAATAAATGAATGTATGTAACATTGTGACCCTGTACTGGATAGTCAGCCATGGATGGATGCATGCATGCATGCATGCATGGATTATGATTATAAAATACCTGAAAAGCCCAGCTTCTAAGGGACGGCCCCTGACGACCACGCTAATCAAGCACCACTGTTCCAATAACAGTAAAAAATTGTCCTAACCAAATCAAATCAGTAGCTGCCAATGAAAATTAAATAAGGGTTGTCACACAATAATAATATCACATTTATTTTTGTTGTCTGTGAAATAATACCACCATCGTGCATAAATTTTAGTAATATCATTAATAGAAATAACGTGTTATAGGGTAGCAATCATAATCACCATTTCCACAAAATAAGCTTGATTTTGAGTAGTTTTATAGATTCATTTACAAGTGACATTTTGAATAGAGAAAATGACGCACCTTTGTTTACAAGATTGTCATAATCGTTCTCAGGTTTACAACACTTGGTGGGTGTTTGTGCTTGCTGAGTAATATCCCTCCCCTGCATCGGGGTAATGATGTTCAACCGATCCCAGAAAATAGAGGGCATAAGGTGGGGTACGCTATAGAACGAGCGCCAACCCATTACAGGGCACTCACATTAAACATAACCATGGCACTGTAAAGTGAAGACAGGCTCAGAGAAGACACACAAGCGCTGCGAAAAATAGAACCATTATATCAGAATCTTCTACAACGACATATCCTCATAATAACTGAAGACAATACCATCCAACATCAGTCGTACAACGGATTATCCAATAGAGTCACAGAAACTAATGACGTTTAATAAACAAAATATACGAAACGATAAGCAATATATTTTACCTTTCCATCCATCCACCCATCTATATATCACGAATCGATTTTAAATAACCGCTTATGCAGTCAGGGTCGCAGTGATATTTTGGAAAATTCAAGACAATTCTCAAAATTAAGTGGAGTATTATTTTTAAATGATTTACGCGTGTGTCTCTTTGTCTTCATAATATTCAATAATATTAGCGTAAATGCGGATACAAAATCTAGTTTAGAACTTGTCAATAAGATGTCTTCATCATTTCTTATTTATTCGTATGATTTAATAACCTCCCCGATTAAATATATACAACATTCAAAATATATCTCGTTGTACCAAACAACTTAATAATAACGTGTTTTCTCTCAGACTGAACAATAGATTCCCTTTCAATCAGCGTCAAGTACGATAGAATGCGTGTTATTCACCAATCCCAATAAGGGATCAAACGGTAAACAGAAATCCATCCAATCAGAAACGAGCAGGAGGCAGAGCTTCCAGTTTGAGCTCTGATGACGTCATTTTCATCAGACGAAGCGAGTCCTACCAGTGTGCGTCAGGAGAAGCAGGCGGGGGGGGGGGTAGGAATCTAAATTTAAAAAGTAGTGCACACCCAGGCTGCTCCTAGGTGTGGAACTAGTCGGTTCATGTTCATTTCACGGAAATACAGTTGCCAATCCCATTTTAAGTTTGTCGTTCATTAACGAACCCGCATAATAAGAGTTTTTGAAGTTTCCCTTGAAGTTTTTGGCGCAATCCCACCGGGACCCCTCTTCCTCGCGCAGGCGGGCGGCGACTGAATAGAAGTAAGATGGTGTCGTGGATAATTTCCAGAGTAGTCGTGTAAGTCACATTTACGTTTTTGTTCCTATTTTTCTGCGCTGACTGGAATATATTCGCGTGATGGTTGCGATAGTGTTGACATGTATACATTTGGCAGTAAGAAGTTTGCCGTCACCAAGTAACGTGTTTCCAAACAATCTTACCGTGCTTAAAAATTTAAACATGGCAGATGTGGACAGGCCCGTACGTTTAACGGTTACTTTAGCTAGAGAACTAACATAGCTAGCTGGTACGATTAGTTAATGCACGTGTGTATTATACTGTTACAAATAAAATTTAAGGCGGCAGTTAATGCCATTATACTTGGCGTGGTAAATAGCTACATATATGCACTGTCTTCTGGGTATCAGCTCAGCAAATCCTTTGTTTGTTGCTACTGTACTGATGGTTTACCCAGTTAACTGAAACGTGCTCTGCATACAGTTTCGTACTTAATGAGATATATGATTCTATATTCGTCTAAGGTCGAGGCCTCTACTAAAGCCATCGTGGTAAGATTAGCTTATGGATAGCTAGCTAGCTAATGACTGCCGTGAACCTAGCGAAAGCTCGAGGCCTTGATAAATTTCTGAGGAATGTGTCACATTGGATACAGGAAAAACCTGCTGCTCCATCCCATGTCAGAGGGCTACGGGGGTGGGGGGTGAAGGAGCTGGTGGTATGTAATATACTTAACCCACCTACTCCAATTATAGCCGATTTACAAACACGTTTCACTGCTGCTTGTAATCCGATGAAAAGTCTTTTAATAGGCTACAATATTTAGAATATTAAAAAATAACTTTAATAATTAGTTTACTGGAAAATATTTCATAATAAAATTGCATGCCAATAATATTAATTGCCAACACGCCGCTTACTACATTTTAAATGCAAGAAGTTTCATTAAGCATTGGTTATAATCCAACCCTAATACTGGACTTGGAAAGGATAGAAGGCCATTTGGAAAAGTAGTTAATGCTTGAGAACATCACATGTTCATCGTTCTCTCTTTAGACTGCTGTAACTGAGAACTGATTTACAACTCGTATACATTTTTAAGCAGCTGTTGGTTGATGGAAATAGTTGACATATTGCCGTGTTGATAGCGATTGCTAATGAAGCGGATCTTTATTCTTGTTTTGTTGATGATGCTTTTATTGCATTGAATTGCTTTTTCCTTGGCTGATTCCGATTGCCGAATATTTTAAGCCTGATCTGTTGACGCCGATCTCGATTTCTGATTTCTCGTTTCTGATTTTCTTAGTTTAATAACAATTAACAAGTTAATCATAAAAAAAACTTCTACTGAACTTTGCTTTATGGAAGCAAAATGTTTTAAATATTTTTTCAAAATAATAATGGCTCCCCTAGCATGGAATTAAATTGGTCGTTTCAAGTGTGTTGGGGGTATTTCCTCACCTATCCTGCGACATTAGTGTGGGGGGGAAGTGAGGGGCGGGGCACATGACTGTGGATGGAAACTGAGTTTGCTGATAATTTTGCTTATAATCGCGAACCAGAATATTGATCACGATTTTGGAATATATGTGGTAATGTTAATTAACCATTTAACCACCAGTAAGTCTATCTGTACAAGAAATACTGCTTGTAGCATAATAATAATAATAATAATAATAATAAACTTTATTAAGGTATGTAAAACAATGCAATGAAAATCTGCCATTTCCAGTCACTGGCTGATGGATCTGTGCACCCTTAATTTTTTGCATCTGATGTTTTACTGTTTCCTAAGTACATATATTTAAATAAAAAATTTTATAAAGCAAGAAAAATACCGAGCTTTACGTAAACCTCTTCCGCCACATTCTCATAACTACATTCGTCGGTGGTGTAAGATCACGTGTATTACTCACGCATGTAAGTGTGATGCAGTGTCGTGTTTCCTGCTTGCTGTATGTAGCACTGAAAGGCACGGAAGGTACGCTGTACTACTGGATAGTGAAATGCCTTTTCACTTGCTTCCTGGATTTTGTTGAAAGTAGTATGCAATACAAAGGATAACAACATAATATAAAAACATAAGAATATATGGTAATTTACTCTACAGCGCCCAGATATAGTTTTATGCTATTACTTCTGTATCAACCACAAACTCATACTGATCTCATGTTAGTTCTTCATTAACGAATCATGAAGCATATTTTCTCAACCAGTTACTGTATTTGTTACTACATCTGTTAATTCTGTAAACCTTTGTGAACTACTGAAGGAACAAGTAATGAACAACACAATTTAAATACTGATATCATATTTGTTCACCAATAAATCAGGATGCATCTTTCATCCCAAGCGCATATATTTGTTACTGTATCTGTTAATTCTGTAAACCTTCATGAATTACTAAGGAATTACTGAAGAAAAAAGTAATAAGTAACACTAGTGTAACACTGATCTCAAACACTGATCATCATTAATAAATCGTGACAATTATTTTATCTGCAATAGCAACTGTATTTGTTCTTGATTAGTTCATAATTTGTAGTTCAGTAGTGACTGAGTTATTACTAGGTATTTGTACCTTGTGAAGTAAAGCATTGCCAAATAAATACAAATAAAATGACAAACAAGATAAGATCAAGATTCTGCTTGGTATCACTGTATAAACATGGGAAGTTGAGGGCAGAATCTGATCCAAGCCACGCCGGCAGATTTAGGTGAAAGGTTACATTTTTACATGTATATTGCAGATACAAAACTCAGTTTTAGTGTGTGGAGGAATTAAATATGACATTGCTGAGAATTAATAATTACCAGTTAGGATTTTAAGTAAATAAATATTAAGTTTTGTAATTAAATATGCACGTATCTTCTAGATATGGGCCACTCATTGAATACCAAAACAACAGATTTATATTAGTGCTAAAATGAATGTTAAGTGGCTACTATGTCTTTTAATATTTGACATGCAATTCCTGCATAATTATTACTTTTGAGAACCACCTATAACACTGAATATCACCCTGTCTGTCAACAAGGAAGTTGCATTAAGCACTCTGAATCATACAGTGTCTGAAAATGCCAAAAATGACATACTGATATTATTATACTGATCATATAGCCATATTCTTGTCATGTATTTGGTGAAAGGATATTTGTTGGAATAATTTTGTGATTAGCACTGAACAGATTTTTTTTTGGGGGGGGGGTGAGATCGATGTTTTAAAATGCAAGCAGGGAGACTGAGCCGTGTAGCTTTGTGGCTTGATGTCAGGCTTTTCATTACCGACCTCAATTTATCATGAGGGTTGCTGACTCCACAGAACAAATGGTTTTCCATTAGCTTTCGGATGACTTCATCAGCCTAGTTTTAGTGGGATGTGGTCTATATATATATTTAAGAGTTTCCAACAGGCCAGCACCCCTGTTACTCCTCTTTAATGTCTTGACATCAATTCAGACTACTTGTAGTCATGATCACATTCAAACAGTTAAAATCCATTAAGAAAAATGATTTTTCTGACGTAGCAGGAGAGTCTCTATTGACAAGGTTACAAATGTGTTCCTTTTGTTTCTGTTACGGAATTTGGTTGCAGATTTTCATAATATTTTAATATTGATTATTTTAAATGTACGTTTAGTTCGTATCTTATGATGGCCCTAATTATAAAACAATTATGAAATTTTCAGGGCAGTCAAATGCAAACTTAAGACTGCAGTTTCTATGGTGATTGTAACAAGAGACACCAAGAAAAATCTCAACAATGTTTCTGCGTTGACATTGGGGTTTCATACTCCAGTTAAAACTGAGGTTTGAATTTTAGAATGTGATTTTACTTTTCTGTATCTGGCATGCTGCCCAGTCCTTTGTGCCCAGTAAGGACCTTCTGGTATGCCGTGCAAGTGTTTCTGAGCAGGAAACTAAAAGTTGACCTGAAACAGAATGTCAAGGCCTGTCTGAAGATTTTATTTTTTCAGCTGCTTGCCGTGAGTGAGGCCCCTCTTTGCAAAATTGTTTCAAGAACTTTTTCGGCAGGCAGTTTCCTTTGAGCCACTGTTGGTGAAGAATGGTTCTCTCTTTGAAAACATGCTGCCAGGATAGTGTAGGGCCACTTCTCTTTCATAAGGTGGCATGAATTCCTTTCTGACTAGGAGGAAAGACTAGTGAAATATATAATCATGTGAATTTAAAAACAATGACTTGCATGGAATGATGTTTGGAAACTGTGTGTATGCCCTGTCTGTATGGAAACAGTACTACTTATGGAAAAACTGTATGGGACTTCGTAGGTTCTTGCTTTGCAGAATTAAAAATGATTGTGAGATGTTGAATATTCTGCCCTACCTATGCACTCCTGCACGATCAGAGCATCACAGCATCCACTAATGATTGGTCCTGTAAGTATGCTGCCTTTATGGTTTTTCGTGGTCTTATGAATAATTTCTAAACCGCTGGGCACCAAAGGCAGAATTAAAAAGATTTGAAGTGGAATAAAAATGTTTTAAGTTTCTAAAACCTTTTTCTGAAATGTGACACCTGTTATACGAGTAGCATCAATAAGTAACATTTAATCTTTGTCTTTTAAAGATGCTTAAAAAATAATGTGTCTAGAAATATGAGTGCCTTTTTCACAAACCTGTAAATGACAGGATTCCAGATGGGGGACGCTTGTGTAAGGTCTGGGCCGATTTACAATTGTTAGAATTGTGCAGCCTTGTTTCTATGGCAACAGGGAGATATACTGCCAAGGTGGATCCCTGGACAAAGGCCATCAGACGAATGTGAAGTTGCATGTTATATAAAAATGCCTTAGATGGGTCAGTTCATGTCTTTAAAAAACATTTCCAAGGGCTTGTGAATGGCTGTTCCTTTTCAGCACAGAAATCGTATCAGGTCCTTTTTCATCTTGATTCTTTTTGGTATATTTGAAGGTTTTCTTTGCCTGTGCAGCAAGGACGCTAAAAAAATAAAAAAAAAAAAGATGGAAATATCCCTCAGCTGAGTTTCTGCTGCTGTAAGCAGATCATCTTACCAGTGGATTAAAAGTTAGGTATCATATTGCTCTTTTTTAGCTGAAGAACATTCAATTATCTTCTGTTATTCACTCTTATGCTATAACCATAGTCACTGTTTTTGCCCTGTTGATTAATTGCCGATGTGATCTGCCTCATTTTCTTTCTGTACAGCTTTATTTTGATGTACCGTATTTTCAGTATCCCAGCTTATTTACTGTGGCTTAAATCGCAGTTGGTCGCAACTCCTTTGAAGAGCTGAAAGTCTTCCATTTTTTTGCATAGCAGACATCTCTTATGAGTACTAATTTTTCCTTCTTGAAGAAGTATGTAGAGTGCATATGTAGAGTACACACTAAATGTTCAAATACAATAAAACTTCCAAACTGTGAGTTCTCATCAGTAATTATATATCCATAAAGAATAAAGAGAGGCTGTAATAATTGGCATTAAAAACATAAATCGGCTTGACTGGCTTAATTGACGTCTAACCCTAACCTTGGCTAAATAATCGCCCGACAGTAACCCCAAACCCTGTAGCAGCCTGTTGGGTTTTAATAGCATTCATCGTTTACTAGTGATTAACCACGACCACCAGCTTTGAAACTTAGGTACTGGGTTTAAATTTGCAGTTATAGAACAGACTAGCTAGCTAATTAAATATGCAGATATAGCTAACGATTTATGGAGGAATGCAAAACACTGAAAATCTGAAGAAACATTACTTTGGTATTTTCATAACTGCCATGTTGCTTGGCAAATTACCCAGCTGGCAAGTCAGACTTGTGCTTTAAGTTTCTTGTGCAGTTTTGAAACCCACCTAAAACGGGCAATTTCAAGTGTTAATTCTCGTGTTTACAATTGATAAGCACTTGGAAACATGTATGTTTGTAAGATAGTATTAGTGAGTTGATTTTTTTAAATGTTACTTTTAAAGCAGATCAAATACAAGGAAGGATAAGAGGAACCTTTTTATTTAATGCGCATAGCACTGTCTTGAGCGGGGGGGAAGAAAGGCGAGGCGGAATTCACTGCAGAATTAACAGCAAACAGTCAGAAATGCAAACAATGGATGTTCCTGGTGTAAAAGACTTTTCACTGCATATGAATTCAAGTTTCATGGCCTTGCATAGAAAATTAAATGGATGTTTGTCCTGAAGGTGTCCAAGAGTGAAAGTCATCGTTAGTACACCGTTAGTACACATGCATAATTAGAATATTACTATGAACAGGGTTTAATATGATGGATATTTGCTTATTGGTTTAAAGAGTTTGTGCAGGTTCTAGGGTGAATCACAATTTAATAACATTTACTCAGAAATGCTATTAATAAGCATTATTATGGTGGATGTATACATGGCTGGTTGCATTGCATAGCATGCTTTTATGTGTGTGTGCACTTTTAATCCCATAATAATCAATACAGTTTGATCAAGTCCAGATGGAGGATGTCATTTTATTAAATGTAGTTGTATAATGGATACTGTCTCCTCCCCCCATCTGTGTGATGTAATTGAAGGGCAAGTTGCAAAATGGCCATGTTTTTAAACAGCATTGTGTGAAATGTTGGTGTAAATGGTTTATGCTAATAGATCAATTTAGCTGCAAAGGTCAAAACATGAGGTCCATCTTAAAGTGGTTCAGTGGTTATTCCATTGGGACTGGTAACACAGATCAGTCTGAATTGGAGTCTGCTACAGCCAGCTTTCAAATGACTGGCTGAAGCTTCCATCTGGTTTGTTTGTACAGGTCACCTGTTCACGGCATGTTATTTCCTTTTTTGGTGTCTCTTCCGGCCTTAGTCCTTGGAAGAGTGTTATCAAAATATCACACTCGGAATCATTTCTCATTTCTAAAATGTGTTTTGAGAAAATGAATGCAGTTGCATTTTTCCGAGCGACATTTTTACATTGATTGCGTGCGCGCCTGTGTGTTCCTCCATGCCTGTTTTGATCATTTGCTCTTCTAAACTATCATTTATCCTTTTTCCTATTCAGACTCCTTTTTGGAACCCTGTACCCAGCTTACTCCTCCTACAAAGCTGTAAAATCCAAGAATGTAAAGGAATACGTAAGTATAAATAACAAGCTTCAAATCCCCTCCCTTAATAACCTCAGAATTTAATGTGTACTGGTATTTCTTTTTCAATAAATTTCTTGCAGAACATGCTTTGGCATGAAAATGTGAGTGATCTGTCTGTGACAGTGAAACAGTAAGGCTTTCTCTTGCAAGTTGCTGCAAAGCATGTGTGTAGGGCTGGCGTATGTCACTGAGTGAGTCATCCAGTTCCCTTTCAGGTGTGCCAATTTGGATTCTGTCTCTGAACACTACCCTCAGAAAAATCAAGCTTTTTCCCCCCCTCTTATTCTTAATACTCATATGTTGCTGAACTGAAAATTACATTTTGTACTGGTATGGTTGGGTAGGCCTTTTTATTCCACTACTGCTTTTATGAAAAGAGAAAGAACTGGACTCTCTGGTAGGGTTGCTGTGACCCTGTGCCAAAAGGGGTTGGCCACCAGTTCACTGGGGGGTGGGGGGGTGGTGGTAAGGGGGAATTCAGTTCTGCAGCGTATTTGCGAGGTTGTTCTTTTCATGAGTGATCTGTGATTTAGTATGAAATGAGAATTCAGGGCTTCATTTTTTCCCCCGATATCCTGAACCACCCCTCTGATGCAAGTCAATAACCTCATTTTATGAAGTTGTTGTTTTATTATTTAACACTGTAAGACCTGGAGGACTGGATATCGAAATAAATTACTGTTTACATAAAGTATTTTGTGGCTGCATTTAAAAACAATGGCTTGCTAACTCGCAAAACCTTACGCAGCTATATTCTTAATGTAAAGTCGAGGGAAAGAGTTTTTAAATCGACAAGCGCGTTTTGCTGGAGAGGCTGGTCTGCTATTGGTATTCATGATGGCTGCCGGCTGGCAAGGGGAGACACTTTTTGTACGATGAGCCGATCATTTGTTTCTATGAAGAGAATCCAAGTTCCAAGCTGGTTGTAGGTTTTATGCCAACACGTCACCAGGCTTTCGTTTTGTTTTGCAAGCTGCTTGGAGCAGTTTGAAGTCACATGGCATTGGGTTCATTTAATTGTTTGGTGTGGCGCCTCAAGGACACCAGTGTCAGACTGTATCATGTTTATTAACTTAATCAGTGGAAGTATGAAGCTATGGGTAACTCTGGCCATGACACGCATTATAGACTGTGCTGCCTTAGCCTCAGGGTGATTCCAGAGTATCGCCACACTTTCCTGAATGTATATGGTCCATCTTGGAGGGATTCTGTTTACTGTCAATGTTCAGGTTTGTTAGTATGTGGTGTTTGTTTGGTTTGTCTCGTTTCGTTTTGTTTTTTTTACTATATCAACTTCAGTGTCTGACTGGCTGACTGTAAAACGGATTGACACATTTGTGTATCTGATTTTCTTTTGCACGAGAACCCTAACTCTGGCCCTCACCCACCAAACGAAATTTAAACAAAGGCAGCATTTTGAAGATCTTTACACCATAAAAGGGTGCGCACATCGCAAGTCATTTTGTCTTCTGCTGTATGATGTAATTCATTGCAGTCTTTTTGAAATCAAGTCTGGAGGCAATCACCAATATATTCATCAGTACGGGATCTGTATATTTGTACTGGACTAAAGCTGCTTTCTGTTAACTGCAAATATAGCTTTCTGTTTTGACCTTCATTTGATTTTCAAAATGTAATTTGAATGTCTGCAAGAGATCTATGCACATTGGGTTGTTACGGCTGTTTGCTTGCTTAATATATTTTTTTCAAGTATTTATATCTTGCTTTTTTAATATTGTCTGGAACTTTCAGTGTAGCTTTGAATTTTGCCATTGAAATTTAAAATGATTGTTGAATTTTCTTCGTACATTATAAGAATGCAGCTAGTTGAATTCCGCTTCCCATTCGGTTTGAATAAGTATTCAATTTATCAGGATTAAGACAATGCTGAAAATCTGTGCTGTAATTCCTATGCAAGGTAAAGGCCGTTTGTGGGGTTTTTCTTTATTTCTTCATTGTTTCATTTTTGTTTAGAAGGTTGGGAGAACAGTAGTTACGCTTAGTAGTATTTTCAGCGTGGACTATGCCTTTCCTGGAAAAGAGGCTGTCAGTTTGTTGCAAATTTCATCTTTGTCCCTTTTTTGCATTCAGCAGTTCTGAGATTGGAAAAGGTTTAGATGTTGTTCTGATCAAGTGTGCCTTTCAGTATTCATCATGTGGCAGTTTCTTTGTGCAGTACTTTATAGTGGATGGTGGTGGTTGAGTCATACAATGCTTTTCACTAAAATGAGAAACCTAATACCGACTACATACTGCTTTTGAAAGGAGAACTTGTATGTAATTCACTGTCAGTACAAAATGCATACTAGTTTACTCTGTCTCACACTATCAAATGTTGGCTATAAAGTATGTTTATGAAAGTTGCTCTGCCCAGAGATGGACTTTTACTGGCAAGGTTTTTTTTATGTATATAAAAAAACCTCTACCACAAAAGCCACATTTTATAGGCTTGAGAATATGTCATGACTGTGGTTACATTTGTCCTAGAATATACAGTGGATGGCAGTCCAGTAGTTGAGAAACCTCATGGAAGAATCATTTTAAAAATAGTCCAGGACACATCATGCTTTGTGCTCTGCTTGTTTTTAGCATGTTATATGGAGTTTTTGGTTTACGCACTTCAGCACAAGCTTATGTTTGCCACAAACAGTAGGAGTATTTGTATCCAGAGCTGATTCATTTTTCATTCCAGTGGTAGACTATGATATGGACTAGATACCCTTGGTCAACTTAGCAATATTAAGCTGGTTGACCATTAGCATAATGCTGCATCTTTCATGTTCTTAGTTTTTTTATTTATTTATTTATTTTTTTACTCACCTGGAATAATAGTTTAATTCTACCAAGGCCTTAAAACCAGATGAAATTGCATTTGAAAATTGTAAATTGACGTGATGATTCAGTGTTTCGTGTCCCTTTAGGCTTAAGTGCCAAGAGTCTGCCGAGACTCTTTTAAGAACGTAGGTTGGGAGACTGTCCTCTTGCAGTCTGCGTTTTCAAGTCAGCTATAAACAAATGCAAGACTCACAGGGTTCATTGTGAGGCCAACAATTAAATCTGATGCTATCCGTGAGAGTAATAATTGCTGCACTGCATAGATTAGTTTTACTTTGCTCACTGAAGCTGAAAATATCACCTAATACCTCAGAGAGCTTGAACCGAAGGCTGGGATCACATGACTGTCTGTCTGTGCTATCTTTTGAAATTGAAATGCTAAGAAGCCTCTGAAAGCCTGATGGAACTCAGGTCCACGCTGGGGAAATGCAGCGCATACAAAGTAGGCCATAACACTGAGCTTTGCAAGATGAGAATTACAGCTGCAGCTGTCAGGACTTCTGCATGTCATTTTCTGTATTTCAGGGCACTCGTCGGTCATTTGATCAATAATTTAGCTTTTATAAATCAGAAGTGTATGAAGTAAATGATAACTGCAGAAGAAATACCTGAAATTGATTGTGAAATGTGTAGGAGCACAGAAGCCGTTGTGGTACATGGACACTTTTTTAATATTATATGTTGTATGATTTAATTGTTTATCTGGTATCAGCATGTCCCATTTCACTTTGCCGTCACAGTCCGTTTGCCTACTTTCCCCTGCATAAAAGTGCCCTTGCCCCAACTTCAACTGTGCTTTTGCCCTCAGGTCCGCTGGATGATGTATTGGATCGTGTTTGCACTCTATACAGTAGTGGAAACGATCTCAGACCTCACGATTGCCTGGTAAGATATCAAATAAATGATTCCATGACATTAAAGGACATGCATACTCTGTTCAGTTGTGCTGCCTTGAAATATTAGAGGTCAAAACGCTCCGTAAACTAAAGCTCCCTTTATGATGTCCGTTGCATTATGTCATTAACAGGATGCATGTTGTTTATTCAATTTGAAGGTTTCCCCTGTATTATGAAATCAAGGTTGCATTCGTGATTTGGCTGCTGTCTCCATACACTCGAGGGGCCAGCCTTATCTACCGAAAATGTCTGCACCCTCTGCTCTCGTCCAAAGAAAGGGTATCGTATTCAGTCGCTGCACGGATTGGTTCATGTTTTTCCTCAAACTGTTACGATGAAACATCTGCACTGGCATCATACCATTTATATAGTCATTTCTATTTGTCACTTTCCACACCTACCAGTAAGGAAACCGTTCTGTGTTGCTAATAAACAAAGTGGGCCCGTATTCTGCTGCTTTTCCTAATGATAGTTGCCTATTGTGATATTTTTATGCATTTAAGTTATCCGTCTTGCATTCATTACTACTGCCCTGATAACTACAAAATCAAGAGTATTTAAATGTAGTGAGGGACTGGGGAACCCAGTTCATGGCTAATCTGTATAATGACTGATTTGCTAATTGTCATATGGAGAACATGCTTAAATCGTGTTTTATACTAATGATCTTTGATGTGATTCGGTGACATCTCATATCCTACCATATGGAATGCTGTTTGCATACAACAGGCGGCACGCATACCCCTGTAGAGCGAGTGAGAACATAGCACGGCCTTTCCCTTTCTTCTAACCGTTGTTCGTTCCACTAGGAAATTGACGACTACATCACACAAGCCAAAGAGCGAAGCTACGAAACCATGGTGAACTTCGGCAAGCAAGGCCTAACTATAGCTGCGACCGCAGCTGTTTCTGCAGCTGTCAAGGCAAGTCCTGCTCTGCACGGCTGCAATTATGGAGCACGTGGTTTTCTCTCAGTATAACGCAAATGGTCAAACAAATCATTTTGCAGTTGCTTGGAGAGTTTCAGAAAATCAGGACAACGCCTGCTTTCCACCTCATCCACAGTGGTATTTTTATCCAGGCGTGCCACACTTTATCGTTTTTTGCAATTCTAAGCTGCAAGTAATATCAGTGTTGTAATACCGGTTAATGCATTGCTGCTGGTGGTTGTGCATGGTGTTGTAAATAAAGGTGAACAAGTTTTTCCAGGTGGCAATAAAATGAAATTAAACATAAAAGATGAAGCATGCTGTAGCGCCCCAAGTCGTTCTTGGAGAATCTGATTATTCGGATATGCTTTATACTAAGTGCCAATTAATGGCTTCGAGTCTGAGGCGACATTTTATCTCAGAGCTGTAATCAGATGGAACACGCGGGTTCTAACGTCGATGTGCTTTTGGTTTCCAAACTCGTCACGTCAGGACATTAGAAGGGAGGATGTGAAGAGTTGGGTGCCGATTTTAAGAGGAAAGGTCATCATCGCGTTGAGTTGCCTCTGTAAAGTGGACCCAGTGAGCTGTGAAAAGGCTATTCAGTTCTGTCTCCATTAAGAAGACCATTGATCATATTTTCAAAGGATGTCTATTTCATGTCTTCCTTATTGTGTCCTAACTCCTGTGTTGCTCTCTTTCCACTCTTTACTGACAAACTGTCTTATAGGGGTGCTTCTCTACTTGCATCTGTTATCTACCGCTCAGATCGAGGTAATGGAAAAAGAACATCTAGCTTGACGGAGTTCATACTTTCTCTACCAAATTACTATGAGTGTGTTTCTTCAGATTAACAAACCTCCTGTCATTTTAAACATTTATGCTTGTCACAGTGGTTTTGTAAATGGTTAAGTATCACAGTTTGTTTCAGGATGCCATCAAAATCAATCATTCACTTCCCATCCATGACCCAAACATAGGGACATAAGATCCAAGTGTTTCCTTTTCCATTCCATTTTTCTCGCTGAATTTTCTAGAAATGCTTTCTGTGACCGCTTGATGTTTTCATGGAAAGCTCAGCTCTGAATGAAGGACAGAGTGACGAGCTGAGGGGTGTCGTCTCTGCAGGGGCAAGGTGCCATCACAGAGCGCTTGAGGAGTTTCAGTATGCACGACCTGACGCAGATTTCTAACAGCGACGTTGCAGGCCAGCTGTATCCAGGGTTCAATCCTGCCACGGTTGCCAGAAATCCCAACACCGAGGGTGCTGGTAGGTATCCACAGCTCCTCTCGCCGTTCTCAGAACGTGGCATCCAAACACAGCAATTGTGGCTGCTACCAATGTCAGTGCATGTCATGTGACCAGCTGTGGCACTTGCATAGAAGAGGCTGACAGCCATATTGTTAGGCGCCATACTGGAAATGAACTGAAAGCCCCGTCATTTTCTCAGGGTGGTTTTGCAACAGCGTCTACCTGAATGGAAAACAATACTGTCTCCATGTCAATCTTGACATAATTACACCTAATGTACAGATTTTATTTTTACCTCAAAATGTAAAATGACTAATAACACATTTTAAACATGAAAGGTCTAGAATAGGTTTGTGGGAGGATGAAGGGGAAAAAAGAGCATTTTCCTAAGATGGGTTCTGAGTGGAATACATAATGTGGTCTATCTCAGTATGCTAATGTTCAGTATTTGAAATTCCACTGGCATCCAGGTCATTTTGATCTTGTCTGCAATAAAGCCGTCATAAAAGAAGCATTAAAATGCCAATGGTTTTCCGAGAAAATGGGATTTTATCAGCTGTTTCAGTAAATTAATTGCAATTTTAAAAGGGATTTTATATAGGCAACTGTTTAATTCTCCCTAATCTTTTAGTTTGAGCTTTTTAGGAGGGTTACAGATCAAAATATTTAGTCTCCTCTTCAGTCCATTCTTAGAGTTAAATTCATTTATTTCAAGCCACTTTGGTCTAATATGTAGTCTTCCTTTGACATAATCAGTTTAATTATTTTTTACTTTCAGTGATTGGCACATTTTTTCCAATGACATTGATTTACAACCCAATGGAAATTCAGCGTGACCCAGTCTTATTTCTTCGATTTGAAATCCATGCTAATCTGCGACTTTTTTTTTTTTTTTTTTATGATTAACATCCTGCTAGCAATGAGAAGCAATTGGAACATAGATTACCAACGGTGTTAGGAACCAATTTCCTGATTTCCCACAGAATAATCTATTCTATGTGCGTCTGACTGGAGTGATTCTACTTTCATTTCTGCCTAGGTTGCAGAATAACTGAAAAAGTAAAAATAGCATAGAAGAATTAATTGCATACTTCCAAATCCCAAGTAAGTTGTTATAGTCTAGTAATCAAAAACAGACATGGAAGCAAACAAAGGGAAGGGGGGTGGGGGGGGGGGTGATGGCCAAGCTAAATGTGTTGCTCTGGAGCCCTCTTGTGGTGAGTTTAGAAATGTAGTAATCGCCATTGTTGAGGAATGCTTGAATTTGTGTGGTAACAGTTGGTTTTGATCATTTCAGTGAACTGATACTACCCTCGTTTAAACAGCAGTGGTTTGTTGCAGGGTGTGCTGTTTGGCATTGACAATTAGGGTTTCTTTGTCTCTGTGATCTCGGAGCACCCTGCCCCCCTAACGCTTGGGCAAGGCTGAAGGAGGCAGTGCCAGGAACAGACTGTGACCAGCAGGACATGGGGCCACAGCTGCTCCTCTCCCGGCCCATACAGGACTAGGACTTGTGACCTGCAAGGGGGTCACATGCCTCTTTCAAGTGACACAACTTGGAAGAGAGGCAACCTTTATCCGCGTCGCTGGTTCGCTGGTTGCTGATGTGGCCCCATTGTCACCAACCACTTGCTCTTCAGCACCATTCAGAACATTTGAAAGGATGCTTGTGGTTTCGCTTTACAGATAGAATTATTATTGATTGTAATTTGGAGCTGTTGGTTAGGAGTAGATTTGTATGAAATAGTTTTCCCCAAAAATATGCGCTTGCTTGCAGAATTTTACGCTTACAACCCAGAGGAAAGAAGCGATGAAGAGGCCGAAGGTACATTCTCGGAGGACGAGGCAGTCACACAGCGTGGTTTAAGAAGGTCCCAGAGTGTAAAACTTACACGGTCAAAAGTGCGTAAAGAGGTATGTCTAAAAAGAAGTAGAGCAGTATTACAGGATGTTGGTACACATTATGCAAGGCTTTTTAAAATGACTAAGGTGATTTGTGTCTGATGCCACACACTTACCATTTATTTAAATTTCTTTGTTTTTATTTATTTTTTTAAATAACTTCCCCTTAGGTTCGTTACGGGTCTCTGAAGATTAAAGGAAAGAGAAGACCTGCAATAAACCCTGCACATTCTGCACTATGAAAGTATTTCACTACTGAATTTTGTATATATTTCAGTTGTAGGAGATGGATTGTAAATATTTGCCATGGTTCCCAGTCTTACTTTTTTGAAAATCTCCTAGCATGTAAGTTAGTTGAACATTGGTAACATTTTAGAGAGAATTTATTGTAATGCTTATTCACAAGCAATTACAGTAGTTAATCTTGTTTTTAATTTTTATTCGTTTTTTTCAGTGACTTTAGTGGGTTCTTTGGTTGTTTGTATGGTTTTTTTTATACTATTGCGTGGATTATTTGTCCTTTATTTAAACTTTTCCTATTTCTGAAGCTTTATCCATCTCTGCTGGGTATAGACGTCTTGCTTTATAGCTTGTGTTTAGTGCGCCATATTTATTCGTTTGACGTGACTCTTCTTTTGCACAAACGACGATCGGCAGGAAACCAAATGTGTCTTATGCGGGGAATATTCCAAACTGAAAAGGAGTCAGTCGTGTGTAGATTGTGGTGTAGATTTTCTGCAGACATTTTCTCCAGTGTGTGTGTGTGTGTGTTTTTTAACATTTTTGTTGGTCCCCCTCAACATTCAGCACAAGAAGCCATGTGTGTTTTGATGTACCTTGTCATAGCTTCTCATCTCGGTATGTTTTCCTTCCTATTCTGGTTATGACAACCAGAAAATAATGCATTTTAATACCAAAGCTGATGATACTTGATCATGTTCAGATTTTTCTGAATATAAATGTGTGGCAATCTTTATGAAACAATGTATATATTGTATCAATAAATTTTGGTTTGATTAAACAAATTGAGATCTTTGCTTTTATCTCAGTAGCTTTGATTTCAGCTTTGTTGCAGTGGAAATGGATGTTTTCAATTAGTTGGTGGATCGTCAAACTGGCTGTAGTTCTGTATGGGATCGGCTAATTAGCCGATCAACACAACAAGCAACATTCACATTCTGACCTAAATCACGAACCGAAATGATTTGTGGGAATTATTTGCACAGTTTCTTTTACATTTTTACTGTCATATTTTTTCATTAATATGAAATATGGTATAGTGCAGGTCTTAAGAATGAAGTAACTTCTTTCTGATGGCAGACTGTTTTACTTCCCAGTCTGTTCCTTGGGGATCCACAGACAGTCCACGCTTTTGCTCCTTTCCTACATGGAGAATGTCACATAAGACCCCCTGGGGTCATCCGATGTGAATGGAGCCGAGATGGGAGGGGTGGCCAGCACAAAATGTGAAACTCTAAATTTTAGGCAGGAACATTGAATGATTAAGCAGCATAGATGTATTAAATGATGTATTCTAGTATAGGTGTTACGGTTTTTTCCATTAAAAATGATCATTTATACAGCTTGCAGACACCTTAAACGAAGGTCTGGGAGGTTTTTGTTTGCTATCATGTACACCGCATTGGTGGAGAAATATAAATACGAGAAAAATATACAAAAATTTTGGAATGCAAAAATAACTTTTTCGCGATATTTGACGTCTTTCCCATACAATACATCCGAAATTTCACGCATGGTTGATATTTATTGTACGTTTTATCACTCGAATAACGTACAATGTAATTGCGTAATAACGCGTTGTGCCCGCTAGGTGTCCCGCTTAAACTGTACAATGATTGTTATAGGCAATTGGCTTCCTCGGTTCCTTATACTGACAACAAAAAAAATTAAAAGTAAATTAGCATTTTGCAGAATAAATATTTTAAAAATGACTCTTTGACTCTTTCTACCAAGCATTGTGCCCATTTAAAATGTAAACAATTTTCCAAGTTCGTTAGAATTGTTCAGTAATTTTTCAAAAACAAAATACGCAAAACAACGGTTCTAAAGTCCCTTAACAAAACGAGTGAAGTCTGGGGTTACCCTCTCCGTTTTTTAACGGATATATAAAGGTTGTTTTTGTATTAATCTAAGTAAGTGCGACAGGAAACCACCAAGTCAAAGTGATCATGGTCAATTTATTAGCAAGTTATTGTGAGTTGGGCATGTCTAAGCGCAGCTCACACATACATATTCACTGTACACTGGGCCATATGCGCCTCAATGAACGAGTTAACAGCGGACAAGCACAAGAAACAGCCCTTTAACCTGGTTTATCGCGTCCTGAGCGATATACTTAAGCTCGTTCTTCAGTTTTTGCAGTTGTTTCGGTAATACTATGCATGGTATTAACCAAGATATATTAAAAACCAGTACCTCGAAAAGCTGAACAAAATATGTACTATATAGTATAAATACTTTTTCAGAACCTCCACAAACAAAACTTCGTGAAAAGCACAACAATATTTTTAAGAAAATAAACGAATCATTTAAAGAAAATAGTTCCTTATTAGGCCGACTTTATTATTACAGGGGCACTGATTTTCAACATCTACAATATATATCGCCAAACCATGTTCCTGCAAACCAAAAATCTTATCAAGTAATTCTGAACATTTTATATATCAGAAGTGCTGAGAAACAATTCTTCCTGTTTACAATTTTTTGGCTTTACCTACTCCTGTCCATCAGAGGTCGCTCTGCTTATGTCGGAGATAAAAATTGACCTTGTCTTGTGTCCCCTGATTTCTGAGTGTAAATCTGCAGTATGATGCTGCCTCACTGATTTATTTTTCTTTTTTGAACCAAAAAATTTATAAAAACCTTTCAAAGATTTTACGCCTGACTTATTAGATAGACAAAGTCTGTCGAACATTCTATGGGCTATGCCAGTATGCAAAGTGAAATATTTCACCAAAGTGAATGTGTGTGTGTAACAGGGTATATAACCAAAGGGTTGGAAGTGCAAGAGTTGTATTTTGTGCTGTGCCTTGACACTATTAACTTTATGTATTTAAGTCAACATAAACCGAAGTGAAGTATAAAAATCTAAATGTTCCTACCGTGGACTGGCATCTCATTTAGGGTGTACCTCCATGTGCCCTATGCCGTCTGGAACAGAAGAAAAGCTCCACCACAACTCCATCCAAGATAAGCTTCAGGACGATAGGTGGATTAATGAAAATCTGTACGTTAAATGAAACTATGAGCCATATTGCTAGGTTTGGATAAATCATCGTGAGCACGCTAAGCTACCGCTAAGAGGTAGTCGTTCTAAATGAAGGTGAGTTTGTATTCCTGACTTGGGTATGACAGCTGTGAGATGCAACGTAAGTAATGGCTGCCAGACTTTTGCCAAGTCCCTGCTTGAAGTCATGGCATGGTGCTACTAGGACAGCTAAGCACTCTGGGCATTCCCAACTTTTCTCCATAAACTCTAAATCATATCTGCCCCTGCCATAACCTCTCGACAGTCACGGAGGGCTGGATGAGAGTACGGATGTCCCACCATTATGCTAAACCAGCCCACAATCACCATTTTATGGAGTGCTGGGGGTGGGTCTATGGGGTACGACGGACTAAAATTATATCTATTTGATGGACCCTGTCTCAGCTTTAAGCTAAATCTGATTGAAACTAACCACCAGATGTTTACGTGCATCCCTTTAAATGGCAGGGTTTGGTAGTTTGATGTGGTGTTCTTTCAATTTTAAATGAAGCAATGTACATGGATATGATGCAACGTATAAAAAGCCTCCCATCCGAAAAAGCTCACGCAGAAGTTCATGAAAAGGTCAGCCACACAGACACACGCAAGCTCCTTTGTTTTCTGGTATTAGAATTATTCAATAATTAGAATTTAGGAATTCATCTCCTGCTCCTCCTTGGTGGAGTCACCCTTTTGTGAGAGTTCAGGTAGGTGAGAGTCAGTGTGAGAGTATGTGTGCGTGTGCACCCGTGTGTGAGTGCACATGCGTTTGTGGGTGTTCATGTGAGTCCTTCTGACACCTCGGGGGAGGCACAGGCAGTAGGGTAACGTCCACACTGACCCATAGCTGAACTTTTGGGAGACTTCCTGTCACGACCCGAGACAGCGTGTGCTCAGTGCTGGGGGTGCAGCTCGCTGGAGCAGCTCTTACTTTAGGGTTGGAAACATCGTCAGTCTGCTCTACTTGCGTTTACATTTACAAATGATTGTGGCCGCTTTCATTTGCTGCTTCAGTCGTGTTTACCCCCTAGAGATCCTCGGGGGGACACAAATGCGCATTGGAGGCTTTTTTTGAACGGAGATTTGTTAACTTTGTGAATTAATACACTTCGACGAGGGATGCCGAGGGACAAGAAGATACAGAGCAAAGTGGTCAATGTGCACACATAAAAATCTCTGAGCTGTCGAGATAATTCCCACCTTTCCTCTAGACATCAAAACGCATCCAAACTTTCACAGAGCGGGGCTGCGCATGAATAAGACGGGGCATGCAAAGCAGCTAGTGGAGACTAAATAAACAGGACTCCCCTTCAAAGTGAGAGGACACATCATAAATTCAGCCTGGTGACAGCAGACAGCACACCTCCTTGGCTCCTGGGAGTCAGGGCTCCCCTCCCATCTCGGCTCCATTCACATCGGATGACTCCAGGGGGTCTGTGAGTCTTGGTCGGAAAAAAACGAAAAGTCAGTGTTTACTTGTTCGTTTGCTTGCTTGTTTGCTTGCTTGTTCATTGCTTGCTTGTTTGCTTGCTTGTTCGTTTGCGTGCTTGCTTGTTTGCTTGCTTGTTTGCTTGTTCGTTTGCGTGCTTGCTTGTTTGCTTGCTTGTTCGTTTTGCATGCTTGCTTGTTTGCTTGCTTGTTTACTTGTTCGTTTGCGTGCTTGCTTGTTTGCTTGCTTGTTCGTTTGCGTGCTTGCTTGTTTGCTTGCTTATTCGTTTGCGTGCTTGCTTGTTCGCTTACAATGTTTTTAACATGATTATTTAATTCTCTTTTCAAAACTCACTACACATGAAGACATTTGCAACCTGCAATTCGGTTCATTGTTTTTTCAGCAATCTCTTTTTCTCTCCGGGCCTCCGAGATGGCAACCTACGAGCCTGTACAAACTCTTCGTAGTGTGCAAGTTGAGAAGGACCCCGCGGTTTGTTGCTTAATGAGAGCAATCCACATTTGGCCAAATGGAGGCAGTTTCCACACACAGCTGTCATTCTTCACTCCTGAGCTTGATGGCCACCAATAAAAAAAAAATTCACATTCTCGGCAGTGTGGGGTCAGGACCTCTGGATAAAATGGGCAAATCTAATTGTGGAATGGGAGCAAAACTAGACCAAGAGACACCCGCCCCTTTGACACCATCACCCTTTTCCCAGGTAAACCAGAGGTGGAAGGTTGCATTAGGGCATGGGGGTGGTATATTTCTGCTTTGCTGTCCTCTCTTGGGTTTGTGGGTCTCACCAAGGCAGGTGCTTGCAATGGTCAGTGGGGGAGGTGTTCACATAATGCCGCTGACAGGAGCCAGTGATGGGGTGACTCAGACATGTGGGTAGGATGTGAGGCAGGGGCAATGAAAACATATCGGGGGGGGGGGGGCCATAAGTCACCCCGAGCCGCTCCGGGTGAACTCCTGCACGCTGAGTGACCTGATGGTATCTGCTGCTTTCACACTCGGCCCAGCTTCTGGTTGTAATTACACCGTGTAAAGAGCATCCTGTTAAAGGGGGCTCCAGCATCGGGACCACCCCCTTCAAGGGCTCCAGAGAGGCCCCCATCAAATCCAGCCACGGTGAGGGATATTAGGGTTGACGGTGGCATAAAAAAGCCGGCCAGACAAAAAAAAGAAAAGAAAAAAAAAAACTACTCTGTTTCCTGCCTTTCTAGAGTCCAACCCCCCTCCAGCAGTGCAGGGGTGGGAAGCAGGATTTCTTACTTAGCTGGATAACTCTTTGGATTTAAGGTAGTCTGGGCTAAATGTAAGTGAATGAAGATAAAGTCAATTTAGCCCAGACTACCTTAAATCCTGCTTAGCGAAACAGGCCCCAGATGTATTAAAACCTTCTGTTACAATCAAATCAACCCAATTTGTTCTTTCTTCATCAAGTAAATAACCAAATATAGGGGGGAAACTGTCTATCACAAACATGCTGGCAGGCCAACCAACTTGACTCAAAGTTGATTGACCGTCCTAAAAGGACAATGAAACAGGACTAACCTCCTGTGTACCTACCTCCCATGCTGTGCCCTGGGGGGTGTTTGAGTCTGCTCCCTCACTGACTCCATGGGACTAATACATAAATGCCGTGTAACACGTTAAATCTGAAGCTTTAACAGCTGGCTATGAGATCTGGAATGTTCCTTGGCATTGCCTTCAAGGATAAGAGGTCTCCTGGTTTCTTAAATAAAAGAAGTGGACTGGAAGGCTCAGGGTAAGGAGGCAGGGCACTCCTTCAACGGTCACCTGTTTCATCACTGTCTCCCAACCCAGTCCTAGGGGATCCACAGACAGTCCACGTTTTTGCATTGAGCAAAAATGTGATGTGTCTGGCAGGGAGCTGGGTGGGAGCAAAAACATGGACTGTCTGGGGGTTCTTGAGGACTGGGCTGGGAAATACTTCCATCATCAGCAACGGACTTCCGGAGTTGAAAGTAGTAAATAAGGGTTTGCCTTATTCACTGGAGATAATGTACTACAAAAAAAGCCAGCAAGCAGGCTGTCTCAGGCCAACAAGGTAGGCTTTGAACATGCTAAATTTATGACAGTTAATGCTTCTATAGCAATCTGCTTAAAAAGGCATCACAATCAGCCTTCTGTTTGCTACAAACTGCACACGGTTACCGTTGGAGCACAAGGGAACATTTTGGGGTCAGTTCACAAAACATCGCCATAATTCTGCCAGAGTGCTTCCATGGGATTACGTGCTACCTCTCAGTCCTGTTTTCGATTACCGCCGGTCCCCCAGCTAGTCGCTGATTGGCTGGTTCCGTGGCTGCCGCTCCGTGATTTGAGGTCAGCTTGTAATGATCCGTAGTTTCAGTTCCATGAGCAGCTGGGTCATTCCGGTGCAAAGTCGGGTTCATTCGCAGTTCAGGGTAACGCAATTGTGATTTCAGTGAAGGGGGGAATGCTCTGCTCATTCCTTCATGCTGATTGGCCCTGAAATGGCTCAGACACAACCAGACACGTAAAGCTTTGCTTGATAAACTGGTACATAAATTGTAATCATTTACATTTATTCTGAAATTTCTCGCTCAGTTTTTTGCAAACGAGTTTCGTTAGTCTTCCCTTCTGTGCCTCTCATCTTTCATTCAGTCTTTCGCTGTTTTTTTGTCAATAGTTGCTCTAGATGGACCCAGATTCATAAATGTCCCCTTGCTTCTAACTTTATATTTGCTGCCGGGAGAGTTTTCTAGAAGGCAGCACACTTTTTCCTTAAGAACAGAATGTGCTCCTGCTCTCTGACAGCACTCACAAAGTGCCAGTGGAAAGCTCGGCGAATGAGTCAGCGCCCGGTCCAGCTGTGAAATCCGCCATCGCCTCAGTGCCACAGCCACCGCCTGGGTGTGAGATCAGGATCCACCTTGCGTTTCCCATTTGGTTTCTGTCCTTCTCCCTGTCACCTGTGTTTGTAGCACTGCCTCGAGAAGCAAGATGTGTAGTCCAACTGGTGCTCTCTCCAGACCAGTGGCTTTCTTGACACACTGCAGGGGACAGTGCTGTATAGGAGGAACTGGCCCACACTGTAAAGGCAGTGCACTGGTGCTAGCCTGCAGGGGATGCATCTCCATCTATGCAGGTGGAGAGCATGACTCAGACTCAATAACAACTGTAGAGCAACAGAAGAATCTCCACAGCTTACAACATGAGCAAAGTCAGGTGCTGACTACAGCCTGACTACCGCCTCACTACAGCCTGACTACAGCCTCGCTACAGCCTGAATACAGTCTTGCCAAAGTATAACCTTTCGATGTCAGGATACGAGATGAACTGTACTTTCTGTCTCCCCCAACGCTAAATCTACCGCCATGACAGCATGTATAGCATTAGCTTGCTGATAGTCACAGGTGCCTCAAAAGTGTTCTTGCAATAAACTCAGAATTTCTTTTTTGTGGGGGGAGGGGCATTCTTGAGCGGTGCGACTGAAAGCCAACCACAGCAAGAAGAATATCTGGAGATCTGCATTCAAACAGAAAAGAGTATCCATGTCATTGAGTAATGCGGAAATCTCTTTCTGACCTTTCCTGGTTTTGCTACCCCAACCCACACTCACGGCATTCCGCCACTACCGGCCACAACATGCTACGCTCTGACTCCGCCCCCTTATACCGTGGCGATGTCATTCCTCCTCAGAATCCTCAGCTAGCCCACATCTGCTGTCAGCTTTCAGCCGCAAATGTCGATAGCCTGTTTACTGTCCGGTCCCAGCTGACGGCTGAAGGCAGTTAACACGGCTATCGACAGGTTGTGCACATCACTGCAAGCGACGGGGTCACATCTGTCTTAGGTGACCACATCCATAGCCACCATAGTGCTTGAGTCTAACTGATCTTTCCGAGAGTCCTTGGTCTATTTTATACTCATACTCATTGGTATTCATTTGTTACTCAGTCACCCACGGTACCAGGCCACATAGCCGGCAAGGTATTTACATTTCATCACCGTGTTGGTCAGAGGACATGTATGACATTCCCCACTATGCCGTGTCCTGTCCATTCCTCCCCCGCCTCAGGGAATCTGACTGAAGTTGCGTTCCACATGCAGCCAGTCAGGTCTTTGAAACATGTGCAACTCTGACAAGTGGCATCCTTTTCAGTGTTGTGTAAGTATATTTCTTCAGAAATAAGCTGGGACCTAAGTTAATGAGGTAGGTGGTTAGGTAAGTCTTACATGTTATCTGGGAGAATTTTCCCGCATTACTGGGATCACTGGAGGAGGGAGACTTTCTTCTGGGTGAACCTCAGGGCAAGTTCGGTGCGACTCTCATGAGCGTCAGCGTAAGGGTCAAACAGCAGCGCTCAGCTCTGAGCAACGGCGCCACCTACGTGCCGTGGGGATGCTTCGCTGCGTTGTCTCTCCCCTCCCCCTGCGGAGGGCGGGGGTGTGCCCCTTTGATGGCGACAGTGAAAGATGGGCAGCGCTAAAGCAAACAGTGCGCTATGATTGATCGTGGCTTTGCCGAAAAAGTGAAAATGAGTGATGGAGGCGGGGGCAGGCCTAGCGAGACGCTAATGGAGCTAGCGACACCGCCCCCGTGTCTTACCTGGACTTCCCCGCCTCGCTGCGGAAATTGTTTGGAAATCCAGAAAGGGAAGCGGCGTGGGGTAGTGGAATCCCAGAGTGCGGCGGGGCCTCCAGGGCTGCCTCGGCGACAATCCCGCGTCCTCGGCGCTGTAATGTAAACACACACATTAACCCTAATCCGATTACATGGGGCGGAACGGAGCAGCCTGTCAAATGTTTACCTAAGAGAATTTGATTACTTTACGCCCCTTACACACACAGCGCACAGTGCATTATTTTAATGGAAATGTTTACGAAAGGGTTTTTTACAGTCAGGCATCCAGCGTGGACAGCTATCAGCTTGGAAGCCACAGCCGTCTGGTTCTCCGGAGACCTTAGCTTACATTTTTTGCTAAATCGATTGGAAAAGTTATTTTTGTAAGTCAGGGCATAAGGGCTTGAGTTCTTTTCTTCCCCCTCCTTAAAATGAGTCACTTGTCTGGCTTCAAATGCGCCAGTGTACATCTGAACATCGGTCTTTGAGTCTTTCCAATGAAGGGGGGGGGGCACCTTCACACTTTTATACCTCTTTGATTGCTGTACCTTTATGGCCTGTGGGAGATCTAGGCCAATCTATGAGCTTCAGGCAACAGGCAGGACCTGGTTACGATGTGTGTTAGTGCGTGTGTATGTGTGTGCCTCAGATACTAATAAAATTAAACCTAAATAAAATTAAAATGCTAAACACATTGCATGGTGAGGGGCACTAACCAGACTTTTTATATAATTAATGTTAATGTTAGTGTTAGTAGTTGTCAATAGCTGGTTAAAGCTATGTTAGGCCATGTGTTGCTCACGAAGGCTTTAAGAAAGGGAGGAGAACTGGTCACGTGTCAGTCCAGCACACTGCAGGCCAAAGCCCTCTGCCCCCCCCCCACCACCAACTCATCTCCCACCCATGCTGCAGTCACTATTGTCTCCTCTCTCCTAAAGCTTCGGAGGCTACTGGGCAATGACCATCTCCAGGGCGGACAGGAAGCCAGGGCTGATCGCACAATAGCATCACCTAGACACTTTGTCTCTTACTTAATGACGGCACTTAACAGGTACCACTTCAGACGGCCTGTTACAGGCCCAAGTCAAGAAACGACGGGGGGGGGGGGGGGGGGGGGGGGGGGGGGGGGGGGGGGGGGGGGGGGGGGGGGGGGGGGGG